>JAYJMM010000088.1:0-178439 GCA_037349105.1 Limnomonas spitsbergensis | reverse complement strand
CGACCTGGAGCCCTTCATCATACGCACTGTGCCCTCAGCCCTCAGCCCTATCACCTCAGCAGTGCCGCCGTCACCCAACATTCGGCGCCCAACCCAGAACTCGTACCTGAAGTACAATGCCTTTGGCCCTGAACCCTCACCCCGAAGTACAATGCCCTTGACCCATAACCCTAAACCCTCAGCCCCGTCACCTCAGCAGCACCAGCAGCCAGCAGTCGGCGGTACCATGCGTTGGGATCCGGAACCCTTGACCCATAACCCTAAACCCTCAGCCCCGTCACCTCAGCAGGACCAGCAGCCAGCAGTCGGCGGTACGTTGCGTTGGGATCCGGCGCTGCATACTCGGATACAACTCCACCATCATCTAAGCAGATCTTGGTGAGCACGCCCTGTGGGGCGGAATGAAAGGATCAAGGGTGGGGGTCCAGGGTGGGGTAACCCTAACCCTAACCCCTATATACCCCCTAAATGCCCCCCCCCCCTCCCCCATTCGATTGCAGCTGTATGCTTCTGATGTATGTGCTAGACGGGGAAAGGGAAGAGGGGAGGGGTCAGGCTCCAGTGGTATTCTTTTAGGCCACCTATCGCTCCGGGGCGATTGTGGGGGCGATGCAATATTAATTAAAAAGGGGGACATTGACTCATGCATCGCAAAAATCACACATGTTCACACTTTCCACACTGGCAATTTCACACTTTTTCACACAGTGAGCATTTTAAATAATTTCTGAATGTGAAAAGAAGACCACTGTCAGGCTGTCCGGCCGGGGAGCAGCTACTAGGAGATAAATTGTGCCTGAATGGTAGCTGAATGGTAGCTGAATGGTCTCTGGGTAGTTGCTGAGCTGCAGATGAATGGTGGGTTAATTAAACATAAGTGGCATCAGGGTTCGTTTTTCCGGCTACGATTGCACCTTCGTCAGGCCGTCCCGCGGCCGCCAAAAAAACCCGGTTGAGGCCAAACCTAAACAAGCCTAACCACTAGTGTCCAAGGAAGTGTGGCTGGCCACAACCAAGACCTCTGACCAGAGGCCATAATGGAGCTGACGAGTAGCTGAGTCTGTGGCTGACAAGTAGCTGAGTCTGTAGCTGACATGTACCTGAGTCACGTAAACAGGAACACAGACTAGCCCTGATCCCTTCTCACCGTGATGGCCGTGAGGACCAGCGTGATGATACCCAGCGCCAGCACCTCCGCCTGCAAGTCACACAAGTGTGGGCACAAACGTAAGACGAAGGTCATTCGAACTCCACAGAACTGCTTGAGCCACTGGCTGAGCTGCGGAGGCCAGACAGTCCGGGCATGCATCCATGCAGGCGCCACAGGCAGTGCATGAGCCACAGGCGGTACATGAGTCACGGGCCGTGCAGGAGTCACAGGCGTTGCAGGCAGCCACAGGCGGTGCATGAGTCGCAGGCGGTGCAGACAGCCACAGGCGGTGCAGGAGCCAAAGGCAGTGCAGGCAGCCACGGGCGGTGCAGGCAGCCACGGGCGGAGCAGGCAGCCACGGGCGGTGCAGGCAGCCACAGGCGGTGCATGAGCCACAGGCGGTGCAGGCAGCAACAGGCGGTGCAGCAGCCACAGGCGGTGCAGGCAGTCACAGGCGGTGCAGGCAGCCACAGGCGGTGCAGGCAACCACAGTCGGTACAGGCAGCCACAGGCGGTGTAGGCAGCCACAGGCGGTGCAGGCAGCCACGGGCGGTGCAGGCAGCCACGGGCGGTGCAGGCAGCCACAGGCGGTGCAGGCAGCCACAGGCGGTGCAGGCAGCCACAGGCGGTGCGTGAGCCACAGGCGGTGCGTGAGCCACAGGGAGCCACAGGCGGTGCAGGCAGCCACAGGCAATGCATGAGCCACATGCGGTGCATGAGTCACAGGCGGTGCAGGCAGCAACAGGCGGTGCATGAGCCACAGGCAGTGCAGGCAGCCAGAGGCGGAGCAGGAGCCAAAGGCAGTGCAGGCAGCCACGGGCGGTGCAGGCAGCCACAGGCGGTGCAGGCAGCCAAAGGCAGTGCATGCAGCCACAAGCGGTGCAGGCAGCCACAGGCGGTGCATGAGCCACAGGCGGTGCATGAGCCACAGGCGGTGCAGGCAGCCACAGGCGGTGCGTGAGCCACAAGCGGTGCAGGCAGCCACAGGCGGTGCAGGCAGCCACAGGCGGTGCAGGCAGCCACAAGCGGTGCAGGCAGCCACAGGCGGTGCAGGCAGCCACAGGCGGCGCAGGCAGCCACAGGCGGCGCAGGCAGCCACAGGCGGTGCAGGCAGCCACAGGCGGTGCAGGCAGCCACAGGCGGTGCAGGCAGCCAAAGGCGGTGCAGGCAGCCACGGGCGGTGCAGGCAGCCACGGGCGGTCCAGGCAGCCACGGGCGGTCCAGGCAGCCACGGGCGGTCCAGGCAGCCACGGGCGGTCCAGGCAGCCACGGGCGGTCCAGGCAGCCACGGGCGGTGCAGGCAGCCACAGGCGGTGCGAGAGCCACAGGCAGTGTGTGAGCCACAGGGAGCCACAGGCGGTGCAGGCAGCTACGGGCGGTGCAGGCAGCTACGGGCGGTGCAGGCAGCTACGGGCGGTGCAGGCAGCTACGGGCGGTGCAGGCAGCCACGGGCGGTGCAGGCAGCCACGGGCGGTCCAGGCAGCCACGGGCGGTCCAGTGAGCCACGGGCGGTCCAGTGAGCCACGGGCGCTGCAGTGAGCCACGGGCGCTGCAGTGAGCCACGGGCGCTGCAGTGAGCCACGGGCGGTGCAGGCAGCCACGGGCGGTGCAGGCAGCCACGGGCGGTGCAGGCAGCCACGGGCGGTGCAGGCAGCCACGGGCGGTGCAGGCAGCTACGGGCGGTGCAGGCAGCTACGGGCGGTGCAGGCAGCCACGGGCGGTCCAGGCAGCCACGGGCGGTCCAGGCAGCCACGGGCGGTCCAGTGAGCCACGGGCGGTGCAGTGAGCCACGGGCGCTGCAGTGAGCCACGGGCGGTGCAGTGAGCCACGGGCGGTGCAGTGAGCCACGGGCGGTGCAGTGAGCCACGGGCGGTGCAGGCAGCCACGGGCGGTGCAGGCAGCCACGGGCGGTGCAGGCAGCCACGGGCGGTGCAGGCAGCCACGGGCGGTGCAGGCAGCCACGGGCGGTGCAGGCAGCCACGGGCGGTGCAGGCAGCCACGGGCGGTGCAGGCAGCCACGGGCGGTGCAGGCAGCCACGGGCGGTGCAGGCAGCCACGGGCGGTGCAGGCAGCCACGGGCGGTGCAGGCAGCCACGGGCGGTGCAGGCAGCCACGGGCGGTGCAGGCAGCCACGGGCGGTGCAGGCAGCCACGGGCGGTGCAGGCAGCCACGGGCGGTGCAGGCAGCCACGGGCGGTGCAGGCAGCCACGGGCGGTGCAGGCAGCCACGGGCGGTGCAGGCAGCCACGGGCGGTGCAGGCAGCCACGGGCGGTGCAGGCAGCCACGGGCGGTGCAGGCAGCCACGGGCGGTGCAGGCAGCCACGGGCGGTGCAGGCAGCCACGGGCGGTGCAGGCAGCCACGGGCGGTGCAGGCAGCCACGGGCGGTGCAGGCAGCCACGGGCGGTGCAGGCAGCCACGGGCGGTGCAGGCAGCCACGGGCGGTGCAGGCAGCCACGGGCGGTGCAGGCAGCCACGGGCGGTGCAGGCAGCCACGGGCGGTGCAGGCAGCCACGGGCGGTGCAGGCAGCCACGGGCGGTGCAGGCAGCCACGGGCGGTGCAGGCAGCCACGGGCGGTGCAGGCAGCCACGGGCGGTGCAGGCAGCCACGGGCGGTGCAGGCAGCCATGGGCGGTGCAGGCAGCCACGGGCGGTGCAGGCAGCCACGGGCGGTGCAGGCAGCCACGGGCGGTGCAGGCAGCCACGGGCGGTGCAGGCAGCCACGGGCGGTGCAGGCAGCCACGGGCGGTGCAGGCAGCCACGGGCGGTGCAGGCAGCCACGGGCGGTGCAGGCAGCCACGGGCGGTGCAGGCAGCCACGGGCGGTGCAGGCAGCCACGGGCGGTGCAGGCAGCCACGGGCGGTGCAGGAGGCCACGGGCGGTGCAGGAGGCCACGGGCGGTGCAGGAGGCCACGGGCGGTGCAGGCAGCCACGGGCGGTGCAGGCAGCCACGGGCGGTGCAGGCAGCCACGGGCGGTGCAGGCAGCCACGGGCGGTGCAGGAGCCACAGGCGGTTGAGGCAGCCACAGGCGGTGCGCATGAGCCACAGGCAGTGCAGGCAGCCACAGGCGGTGCAGGCAGCCACAGGCGGTGCAGGCAGCCACATGCGGTGCATGATCCACAGGCGGTGCAGGCAGCCACAGGCGGTGCAGGCAGCCACAGGCGGTGCATGCGCCACAGGCGGTGCAGGCAGCCACAGGCGGTGCATGAGCCACAGGCGGTGCAGGCAGCCACAAGCGGTGCAGGCAGCCACAAGCAGTGGAGGCAGCCACAGGCGGTGCAGGCAGCCACAGGCGGTGCAGGCAGCCACAGGCGGTGCAGGCAGCCACAGGCGGTGCAGGCAGCCACAGGCGGTGCAGGCAGCCACAGGCCGTGCAGGCAGCCACAGGCGGTGCAGGCAGCCACGGGCGGTGCAGGCAGCCACGGGCGGTCCAGGCAGCCACGGGCGGTCCAGGCAGCCACGGGCGGTCCAGGCAGCCAAAGGCGGTGCAGGCAGCCACGGGCGGTGCAGGCAGCCACAGGCGGTGCGAGAGCCACAGGCAGTGTGTGAGCCACAGGGAGCCACAGGCGGTGCAGGCAGCCACATGCGGTGCAGGCAGCCACGAGCGGTGCAGGCAGCCACGGGCGGTGCAGGCAGCCACGGGCGGTGCAGGCAGCCACGGGCGGTGCATGATCCACAGGCGGTGCAGGCAACCACGGGCGGTGCAGGCAGCCACGGGCGGTGCAGGCAGCCACGGGCGGTGCAGGCAGCCACGGGCGGTGCAGGCAGCCACGGGCGGTGCAGGCAGCCACGGGCGGTGCAGGCAGCCACGGGCGGTGCAGGCAGCCACGGGCGGTGCAGGCAGCCACGGGCGGTGCAGGCAGCCACGGGCGGTGCAGGCAGCCACGGGCGGTGCAGGCAGCCACGGGCGGTGCAGGCAGCCACGGGCGGTGCAGGCAGCCACGGGCGGTGCAGGCAGCCACGGGCGGTGCAGGCAGCCACGGGCGGTGCAGGCGGCCACGGGCGGTGCAGGCGGCCACGGGCGGTGCAGGCGGCCACGGGCGGTGCAGGCGGCCACGGGCGGTGCAGGCAGCCACGGGCGGTGCAGGCAGCCACGGGCGGTGCAGGCAGCCACGGGCGGTGCAGGCAGCCACTGGCGGTGCAGGCAGCCACGGGCGGTGCAGGCAGCCACGGGCGGTGCAGGCAGCCACGGGCGGTGCAGGCAGCCACGGGCGGTGCAGGCAGCCACGGGCGGTGCAGGAGGCCACGGGCGGTGCAGGCAGCCACGGGCGGTGCAGGCAGCCACGGGCGGTGCAGGCAGCCACGGGCGGTGCAGGCAGCCACGGGCAGTGCAGGCAGCCACGGGCGGTGCAGGCAGCCACAGGCGGTTGAGGCAGCCACATGCGGTGCGCATGAGCCACAGGCAGTGCAGGCAGCCACAGGCGGTGCAGGCAGCCACAGGCGGTGCAGGCAGCCACATGCGGTGCATGATCCACAGGCGGTGCAGGCAGCCACAGGCGGTGCAGGCAGCCACAGGCGGTGCATGAGCCACAGGCGGTGCAGGCAGCCACAGGCGGTGCATGAGCCACAGGCGGTGCAGGCAGCCACAAGCGGTGCAGGCAGCCACAAGCAGTGGAGGCAGCCACAGGCGGTGCAGGCAGCCACAGGCAGTGCAGGCAGCCACAGGCGGTGCAGGCAGCCACAGGCGGTGCAGGCAGCCACAGGCGGTGCAGGCAGCCACAGGCCGTGCAGGCAGCCACAGGCGGTGCAGGCAGCCACGGGCGGTGCAGGCAGCCACAGGCGGTGCATGAGCCACAGGCGGTGCAGGCAGCCACAGGCGGTGCGGGCAGCCACAGGCATTGCATGAGCCGCAGGCAGTGCATGAGCCACAGGCAGTGCAGGCAGCCACGGGCGGTGCAGGCAGCCACAGGCGGTGCAGGCAGCCACAGGCGGTGCAGGCAGCCACAGGCAGTGCAGGCAGCCACAGGCGGTGCATGAGCCACTGGCGGTGCAGGCAGCAACAGGCGGTGCAGGCAGCCACAGGCGGTCCAGGCAGCCACAGGCGATGCAGGCAGCCACAGGCGGTACATGAGCCACAGGCAGTGCAGGCAGCCACAGGCGTTGCAGGCAGCCACAGGCGATACGGGCAGCCACTGGCAGTGCAGGAGCCACAGGCGGTGCATGAGCCACAGGCAGTGCAGGTAGCCACAGGCGGTGCATGAGCCACAGGCGGTGCAGGCAGCAACAGGCGGTGCAGCAGCCACAGGCGGTGCAGGCAGTCACAGGCGGTGCAGGCAGCCACAGGCGGTGCAGGCAACCACAGTCGGTACAGGCAGCCACAGGCGGTGTAGGCAGCCACAGGCGGTGCAGGCAGCCACAGGCGGTCCAGGCAGCCACGGGCGGTCCAGGCAGCCACAGGCGGTGCAGGCAGCCACGGGCGGTGCAGGCAGCCACAGGCGGTGCAGGCAGCCACAGGCGGTGTAGGCAGCCACAGGCGGTGCAGGCAGCCACAGGCGGTGCGGGCAGCCACTGGCGGTGCAGGAGCCACAGGCGGTGCATGAGCCACAGGCGGTGCAGGTAGCCACAGGCGGTGCAGGCAGCCACAGGTGGTGCAGGAGCCACAGGTGGTGCAGGCAGCCACAGGCGGTGCAGGCAGGCACATGTAGTGCATGAGCCACGGGCGGTAGAAGCAGCCACAAGCGGTGCAGGCAGCCACAGGCGGTGGAGGCAGCCACAGGCGGTGCAGGCAGCCACAGGCGGTGCAGGCAGCCACAGGCGGTGCAGGCAGCCACAGGCGGTGCAGGCAGCCACAGGCGGTGCAGGCAGCCACAGGCGGTGCAGGCAGCCACAGGCGGTGCAGGCAGCCACAGGCGGTGCAGGCAGCCACAGGCGGTGCATGAGCCACAGGCGGTGCATGAGCCACAGGCGGTGCAGGCAGCCACAGGCGGTGCAGGCAGCCACAGGCGGTGCAGGCAGCCACAGGCGGTGCAGGCAGCCACAGGCGGTCCAGGCAGCCACAGGCGGTGCAGGCAGCCACTGGCGGTGCAGGCAGCCACAGGCAGTGCATGAGCCACAGGCGGTGCATGAGCCACAGGCAATGCATGAGCCACATGCGGTGCAGGAGCCAAAGGCAGTGCATGAGGCACAGGCGGTGCAGGAGCAACAGGCAGTGCAGGAGCCACAGGCGGCGCAGGAGCCACAGGCAGTGCAGGAGCCACAGGCGGTGCAGGCAGCCAGAGGCGGTGCATGAGCCACTGGCGGTGCAGGAGCCACTGGCGGTGCAGGAGCCACAGGCGGTGAAGGATCGCAGAAAGCACGGAGTTTAGCTAGCCAAACTCACCAGCGCGTTGAACTACCTCGTCCGAGCCAGTTTGGTCCCACATACCTTGAGCCCTGGCGGCCATGCATGCAGAGCTTATTTTTTCGTGACTCGACAACATGTCAGCTACACTCTGGACTCTGGCCAGAGGCCCTGGTGGGGGCCAGCCAAACTGCCTTGGGTGTCCATTGTAGGCCGGTCATGGCTGGGCTTAAATCGAACCGTTGGCGGCTACGGGATGGCCTGCCGAAGTTGGACTGGTTGACGAAACAACAGACAATGATGCGTGTAGCAATGTATGGAGCCAGCAGCCATGCATAGGGCATGCAGCCATGCATAGGGCATGTAGCCATGCATAGGGCATGCAGCCATGCATAGAGCATGCAGCCATGCATAGGGCATGCAGCCATGCATAAGGCATGTAGCCATGCATAGGGCATGCAGCCATGCATAGGGCATGCAGCCATGCATAGGGCATGCAGCCATGCATAGGGCATGCAGCCATGCATAGGGCATGCAGCCATGCATAAGGCATGCAGCCATGCATAGGGCATGCAGCCATGCATAGGGCATGCAGCCATGCATAGGGCATGCAGCCATGCAGAAGTAGCCTTGGACCATCTAACAAGCAGATCTCAACTGACCCCACTCACCTGAAGCTGTTGTAGCCACATAGTGCCATGTATATGAAATGCAATTATGCTTAGGGCAGGCAACCATGGATAGCTCATGCAGCCATGCATGGAACATGCAGACATGTACGGGGCATGCTGCTATGTATAGTTCATGCAATCAGCCCAACTGGCCTTGAGCTGCTACAGCCAGATAGCGCCATGATCGGGAAATGTCACCATGCATAGGGCATGCAGACATGAATGGGGCATGCTGCCATGTGTGGGGCATGCAATCAGACCAACTGACCTTGAGGCGCTGCAGCCAGAGCGCCCGGCGTCCGCTGAAGTAGATTGTAACAAATGCCAGGAAAGCTGTTCCCAGCTCCCACACAAGTGTGATCAGCACGAAGCCCGCGAACAGCACGCCGCACTGCCATGACATGATGTTCAGTATGCTTGCATTCGCCGCGGAGACTTCATTGTTGCCATCAGCTGCGGCGTAGGTGGAGGTGTCTGGGTAGCTGCTGACGCCGGGGGGGTAGGGGATCGAGGAGGTCGTGGTGGCGGTGGTGGGTGTGGAGGCGAGAAAATGGCGCCAACCCATGGTGATGGTTGGTACTGCCTGCTGTATCGCCTGCTGTATTGCCTGCTGTACTGCTGGCAGGGCTGAGCCAAGGTGCTGGCTAAGTGATGGGTGATGGGAGAGGGGAGAGGGGAGAGGGGAGGCGCTAAAGAGGGAGTGTGTGCGAGGTTCCGCACGGAAGGCTCCTCACAGAAGGCTCCTACTGCCCAAATCTTCACAACCAGCTCCCCAAGTTAGAAGGATATCTGACCGGCTGCTACTCAGCCAAAGACTGAGGTTTTCAGGCGGTGGAAACTCAGGGCTACCGGCCACGCAACAGTCCAGGAGTGGCCAAATCAGGCTGTTTTGGCTCTGCGGTGTCAACGGCCTGCGGCTGTCTCGCGAATCGCACAGCTGCTGCGGTATGGCTTGCTCGACTGGCTTGCTGCTGCGAGGCACACGCAAAGACCTGGCGGTGGCAAGTTGAGTATAGATCCGCGCGGTATCGGTAGTCGCTGCCTCGTAATTACGCTGTCCTGCTGCTGCTGCAAATCACCGGCTATCCTGAAGAGCTCGATGTAACGATCAACTCGAAGAAGCTCCTGCTCCTGCTGCTGTTGCAGCTCCTGCTGATGCTGCAAGAAGCACCAAGTCTTCTATGTCCCTGGCTGGTACTTCGTCTGCCTCTGCCTGCTTCCGATTCTTGAAGGCGCTGCCCAAAATTACTAATCGCAACTATTGGAGCTCTGATACACGAATCACTAGGAAGTGCGCCAAATGCAGAGGGCTGCGTGGCTTGTGTTATTATTAGGCTCGGGACCAAAGCGGGGCCAGTACCAGCTCATATCCCTGCTTTTGCTGCTGCTGTTCTAGCACCTGCTCCTGCTTTTGCTGATGCAGAGGTGGCTTGTTTCCTGGCGATGCCCAGGATCGAAGCGGAGGGCACCCGGTGCGGGGCCTCGACAGCGCGGTCTCGAGAATGAACTTCGATACGAAAATGAAAAAATCTAATAGCTACGGGTAAATGACGAACAAATCGAAGGCGGGAGTTAGAAGGTCTACTATTGGCTGGAAAAGAAAAGGGATGTGTACAGTATGGCACGGAATTTTCTGGGGTGTGAACTGGGCATCATCGTTCATACCATGGTTTCATAATCAAAGCAGGCGCGGGAGCTTTACGGCACACCTTCAAGGCACCCCTTCACTCTTCTTGCCCTCACGTTACGGACGGTGATACCACCATATCTTGTCCTACATATACCCGCATAATCGAAGAAAATGCCTACTCTTTACCCCTGTATAACAATCACATGTGGCAGTCTTCTGCTTGCCACTTTTCTCTGAAGCGTTGCATCCTCCGTATGCGAGCCAACCTCTGATGGACAGCTAAACGGGCACTTCTCTTCCGTTTTCCCTACAAAACAACAGTGCGCTCGTTTACCGATGGCCTTTGCCCCATATGTACACCACCTCCTACTAGCCCACCTGACGCTACTTTTGACCATGGTAGCACGATACGATACGATGTAATACGATACGATACGAATACGATACAATACGATGAATTGAGCGTATCGTATCACTTCAGTGAAAAATCATTTTTAGACTGAGCTGATAACCAGAGTCTGTGGGTTCAAGCTGAGTAGTTTTGACTGAGCTGGATAGCTCAATAGCTGAGGGCCTGAGTAAGTTGTGTAGTGTTGAGACTGAGTTGAGGGCCGACAAAGCATTTTTCGTCCATGCCAGCACATCATGATTCCAACATGTCGGCCGGCACAACAATGGCTAGTGTATCATTTTCATTTACACTGCAACACAGCAGCAACAGCTACAAAACAGACGTGGGTGCATGGCAATCAAAGCATCAAAGCATAGCAACCAAAGGATGGTTGCATGGCAATCAGGGGCTCAGGGCAGGTCCGTAGGGCAGGCCGGCACTCAGGGCAGGCTGGCAGGGAAATTCAGAGCACCCATGCATGCACCACCCGGCCAGTCACCGGATTATCACCGGATAAATCTGCAATTATATTTACTTTTTAAGCTCACCTTGTCGAGCAGTGTAGTACGCAACAGGTTGTAGCCAGGAGGCTTGTAAACAGCTCCGAACGCAGCCACCTTGCGCATCATCCTCTTCCAGTAGCGATTGCGGGAGACGTTGAAGGGGATGCCGTTGGCGTAGAATGCCATTGCGACTGATAGGTCGACGTCGTCCTTCTGCAGCTTGTTGGCGTAGTAAGGAATCGTCCCCGGCGTAGGTGGAATGGGCTTGTTTACACCAGAGCACATGAATTCATTCTTGCATTTTCAGGCACTTCCACTTGCTGTTTGAGGTAAACTTGCTTGGGTAGCCTTTCTGCGGCACTTTTCCGAGGTTCTGACAGTATCTACCGAGGACGTCAACCTCGTCATCATCCGACATTGTGCAGCGCTTTGTCGGAGACGAGACACGTCCCAGTTTTACTAGTGTGTACATCGGCACGGCATGCCTTAAATAACGAGAGGGGGGCACTGAGGCTCTACTGTCCATCCTGTGGACTGGACTGGGCTGGGCAGCATCGTATCGTTTCGAATCAACCGTATCGTTTCGTATCATCGAAACGATACGAATACGAAGGTCAAAACATCGTATCGTGCTACCATGCTTTTGACACACATGGACACATGTTTGGAAGATGCAGGCATCCCCGTATGCAGGCCTCTTATATCTCCCGACACAACAAGGCCCTCTGCCTCATCCAACGTTCCCTTTACAGAGGCACAAAGAGTGGAATGTTCACAATTATGGATGCCACACAAGCTACATCCCTCCCACCAGCAGGCGTCTATGACACCCGTATCCCGCAATGGATGCTTCCCGCTGTTCCCCCTGACACACTCTGCCGCCTTCGTCCTGATCTCCTCTTAATTGAAGGCCTTACCATTGCCGATCTCCACAGTTATCCTCCCGCCCGGCTTGCCGACCCTGCCTTCCTTCTTGACCTCCAACACCGTTGTATGTACCATCCATATGATTGAGCTCGCAACCCTAGGGTAAATAGAATACAGGTCGAAAGCCAGCCGTGTCTGCCCACGCGCAAGCAAGACACTCCAGCCATTGAAGTGGACAGCAAGGCCAACAGCCAGACGAGTGATGGTGGACAGACGATAAAGCACCCGCCGCACTCACCCGCCCGCACACAAGCAAGACACACTATGCCCGCCCGCCCGCACGTAAGCCAGGCATACCCGCCCGCACGAGCCACGCAGGTGCGAATAATGCTGAAGGGCCATGCATACCGGTACTAGCTTGATGAGGCAACCGGGACGGTTCCTCCTAAAGGGGGTGGTATGTAAGAGACTAGGTGTGCGGATGGAGCACCAGTATACCGTACATAGTTGGAGGGATAGTCGGAGGGACCTCACAACTCGAGTGCCCTTTGCTCGTAATGGCATTTTGCCCAATCTCACATTACGGGATACAGCCCCCCCTCTCCCACACGCACGCAAGCAAGACACGCGAGGCATGCAGGTGGAAAGCTAGGCCAATAGCCAGTCATGTCCCAGACCTTTTCGCCAGCCAACAGCAATCTCCTTAACCCTGCTGTTAAATGGACATAGCAAGGCCCATCCTCCTTAACCCTGCTGTTAAATGGACATAGCAAGGCCCATCCTCCTTAACCCTGCTGTTAAATGGACATAGCAAGGCCCATCCTCCTTAACCCGCTGTTAAATGGACATAGCAAGGCCCATCCTCCTTAACCCAGCTGTTAAATGGACATAGCAAGGCCCATCCTCCTTAACCCTGCTGTTAAATGGACATAGCAAGGCCCATCCTCCTTAACCCTGCTGTTAAATGCACATAGCAAGGCCCATCCTCCTTAACCCAGCTGTTAAATGGACATAGCAAGGCCCATCCTCCTTAACCCAGCTGTTAAATGGACATAGCAAGGCCCATCCTCCTTAACCCTGCTGTTAAATGGACATAGCAAGGCCCATCCTCCTTAACCCTGCTGTTAAATGGACATAGCAAGGCCCATCCTCCTTAACCCTGCTGTTAAATGGACATAGCAAGGCCCATCCTCCTTAACCCTGCTGTTAAATGGACATAGCAAGGCCCATCCTCCTTAACCCAGCTGTTAAATGGACATAGCAAGGCCCATCCTCCTTAACCCAGCTGTTAAATGGACATAGCAAGGCCCATCCTCCTCAACCCTGCTGTTAAATGGACATAGTAAGGCCCATCCTCCTTAACCCAGCTGTTAAATGGACATAGCAAGGCCCATCCTCCTTAACCCAGCTGTTAAATGGACATAGCAAGGCCCATCCTCCTTAACCCTGCTGTTAAATGGACATAGCAAGGCCCATCCTCCTTAACCCAGCTGTTAAATGGACATAGTAAGGCCCATCCTCCTTAACCCTGCTGTTAAATGGACATAGCAAGGCCCATCCTCCTTAACCCAGCTGTTAAATGGACATAGCAAGGCCCATCCTCCTTAACCCTGCTGTTAAATGGACATAGCAAGGCCCATCCTCCTTAACCCAGCTGTTAAATGGACATAGCAAGGCCCATCCTCCTTAACCCAGCTGTTAAATGGACATAGCAAGGCCCATCCTCCTTAACCCTGCTGTTAAATGGACATAGCAAGGCCCATCCTCCTTAACCCAGCTGTTAAATGGACATAGCAAGGCCCATCCTCCTTAACCCAGCTGTTAAATGGACATAGCAAGGCCCATCCTCCTTAACCCTGCTGTTAAATGGACATAGCAAGGCCCATCCTCCTTAACCCTGCTGTTAAATGGACATAGCAAGGCCCATCCTCCTTAACCCTGCTGTTAAATGGACATAGCAAGGCCCATCCTCCTTAACCCTGCTGTTAAATGGACATAGCAAGGCCCATCCTCCTTAACCCTGCTGTTAAATGGACATAGCAAGGCCCATCCTCCTTAACCCTGCTGTTAAATGGACATAGCAAGGCCCATCCTCCTTAACCCAGCTGTTAAATGGACATAGCAAGGCCCATCCTCCTTAACCCAGCTGTTAAATGGACATAGCAAGGCCCATCCTCCTTAACCCTGCTGTTAAATGGACATAGCAAGGCCCATCCTCCTTAACCCTGCTGTTAAATGGACATAGCAAGGCCCATCCTCCTTAACCCTGCTGTTAAATGGACATAGCAAGGCCCATCCTCCTTAACCCAGCTGTTAAATGGACATAGCAAGGCCCATCCTCCTTAACCCTGCTGTTGAATGGACATAGCAAGGCCCATCCTCCTCAACCCTGCTGTTAAATGGACATAGCAAGGCCCATCCTCCTTAACCCTGCTGTTAAATGGACATAGCAAGGCCCATCCTCCTTAACCCTGCTGTTAAATGGACACAGCAAGGCCCATCCTCCTCAACCCTGCTGTTAAATGGACATAGCAAGGCCCATCCTCCTTAACCCAGCTGTTAAATGGACATAGCAAGGCCCATCCTCCTTAACCCTGCTGTTAAATGGACATAGCAAGGCCCATCCTCCTTAACCCTGCTGTTAAATGGACATAGCAAGGCCCATCCTCCTTAACCCTGCTGTTAAATGGACATAGCAAGGCCCATCCTCCTTAACCCAGCTGTTAAATGGACATAGCAAGGCCCATCCTCCTTAACCCAGCTGTTAAATGGACATAGCAAGGCCCATCCTCCTTAACCCAGCTGTTAAATGGACATAGCAAGGCCCATCCTCCTTAACCCTGCTGTTAAATGGACATAGTAAGGCCCATCCTCCTTAACCCTGCTGTTAAATGGACATAGCAAGGCCCATCCTCCTTAACCCTGCTGTTAAATGGACATAGCAAGGCCCATCCTCCTTAACCCTGCTGTAAAATGGACATAGCAAGGCCCATCCTCCTTAACCCTGCTGTTAAATGGACATAGCAAGGCCCATCCTCCTTAACCCAGCTGTTAAATGGACATAGCAAGGCCCATCCTCCTTAATCCAGCTGTTAAATGGACATAGCAAGGCCCATCCTCCTTAATCCAGCTGTTAAATGGACATAGCAAGGCCCATCCTCCTTAACCCAGCTGTTAAATGGACATAGCAAGGCCCATCCTCCTTAACCCTGCTGTTAAATGGACATAGCAAGGCCCATCCTCCTTAATCCAGCTGTTAAATGGACATAGCAAGGCCCATCCTCCTTAACCCAGCTGTTAAATGGACATAGCAAGGCCCATCCTCCTTAACCCAGCTGTTAAATGGACATAGCAAGGCCCATCCTCCTTAACCCTGCTGTTAAATGGACATAGCAAGGCCCATCCTCCTTAACCCAGCTGTTAAATGGACATAGCAAGGCCCATCCTCCTTAACCCAGCTGTTAAATGGACATAGCAAGGCCCATCCTCCTTAACCCTGCTGTTAAATGGACATAGCAAGGCCCATCCTCCTTAACCCAGCTGTTAAATGGACATAGCAAGGCCCATCCTCCTTAACCCTGCTGTTAAATGGACATAGCAAGGCCCATCCTCCTTAACCCAGCTGTTAAATGGACATAGCAAGGCCCATCCTCCTTAACCCAGCTGTTAAATGGACATAGCAAGGCCCATCCTCCTTAACCCTGCTGTTAAATGGACATAGCAAGGCCCATCCTCCTTAACCCTGCTGTTAAATGGACATAGTAAGGCCCATCCTCCTTAACCCAGCTGTTAAATGGACATAGCAAGGCCCATCCTCCTTAACCCAGCTGTTAAATGGACATAGTAAGGCCCATCCTCCTTAACCCTGCTGTTAAATGGACATAGCAAGGCCCATCCTCCTTAACCCAGCTGTTAAATGGACATAGCAAGGCCCATCCTCCTTAACCCAGCTGTTAAATGGACATAGCAAGGCCCATCCTCCTTAATCCAGCTGTTAAATGGACATAGCAAGGCCCATCCTCCTTAACCCAGCTGTTAAATGGACATAGCAAGGCCCATCCTCCTTAACCCAGCTGTTAAATGGACATAGCAAGGCCCATCCTCCTTAACCCAGCTGTTAAATGGACATAGCAAGGCCCATCCTCCTTAACCCAGCTGTTAAATGGACATAGCAAGGCCCATCCTCCTTAACCCTGCTGTTAAATGGACATAGCAAGGCCCATCCTCCTTAACCCAGCTGTTAAATGGACATAGCAAGGCCCATCCTCCTTAACCCTGCTGTTAAATGGACATAGCAAGGCCCATCCTCCTTAACCCAGCTGTTAAATGGACATAGCAAGGCCCATCCTCCTTAACCCAGCTGTTAAATGGACATAGCAAGGCCCATCCTCCTTAACCCAGCTGTTAAATGGACATAGCAAGGCCCATCCTCCTTAACCCAGCTGTTAAATGGACATAGCAAGGCCCATCCTCCTTAACCCTGCTGTTAAATGGACATAGCAAGGCCCATCCTCCTTAACCCAGCTGTTAAATGGACATAGCAAGGCCCATCCTCCTTAACCCAGCTGTTAAATGGACATAGCAAGGCCCATCCTCCTTAACCCAGCTGTTAAATGGACATAGCAAGGCCCATCCTCCTTAACCCTGCTGTAAAATGGACATAGCAAGGCCCATCCTCCTTAACCCTGCTGTTAAATGGACATAGCAAGGCCCATCCTCCTTAACCCAGCTGTTAAATGGACATAGCAAGGCCCATCCTCCTTAACCCTGCTGTTAAATGGACATAGTAAGGCCCATCCTCCTTAACCCTGCTGTTAAATGGACATAGCAAGGCCCATCCTCCTTAACCCTGCTGTTAAATGGACATAGCAAGGCCCATCCTCTTTAACCCTGCTGTAAAATGGACATAGCAAGGCCCATCCTCCTTAACCCTGCTGTTAAATGGACATAGCAAGGCCCATCCTCCTTAACCCTGCTGTTAAATGGACATAGCAAGGCCCATCCTCCTTAACCCTGCTGTTAAATGGACATAGCAAGGCCCATCCTCCTTAACCCAGCTGTTAAATGGACATAGCAAGGCCCATCCTCCTTAACCCTGCTGTTGAATGGACATAGCAAGGCCCATCCTCCTTAACCCAGCTGTTAAATGGACATAGCAAGGCCCATCCTCCTTAACCCAGCTGTTAAATGGACATAGCAAGGCCCATCCTCCTTAACCCAGCTGTTAAATGGACATAGCAAGGCCCATCCTCCTTAACCCTGCTGTTAAATGGACATAGTAAGGCCCATCCTCCTTAACCCTGCTGTTAAATGGACATAGCAAGGCCCATCCTCCTTAACCCTGCTGTTAAATGGACATAGCAAGGCCCATCCTCCTTAACCCTGCTGTAAAATGGACATAGCAAGGCCCATCCTCCTTAACCCTGCTGTTAAATGGACATAGCAAGGCCCATCCTCCTTAACCCAGCTGTTAAATGGACATAGCAAGGCCCATCCTCCTTAATCCAGCTGTTAAATGGACATAGCAAGGCCCATCCTCCTTAATCCAGCTGTTAAATGGACATAGCAAGGCCCATCCTCCTTAACCCAGCTGTTAAATGGACATAGCAAGGCCCATCCTCCTTAACCCTGCTGTTAAATGGACATAGCAAGGCCCATCCTCCTTAATCCAGCTGTTAAATGGACATAGCAAGGCCCATCCTCCTTAACCCAGCTGTTAAATGGACATAGCAAGGCCCATCCTCCTTAACCCAGCTGTTAAATGGACATAGCAAGGCCCATCCTCCTTAACCCTGCTGTTAAATGGACATAGCAAGGCCCATCCTCCTTAACCCAGCTGTTAAATGGACATAGCAAGGCCCATCCTCCTTAACCCAGCTGTTAAATGGACATAGCAAGGCCCATCCTCCTTAACCCTGCTGTTAAATGGACATAGCAAGGCCCATCCTCCTTAACCCAGCTGTTAAATGGACATAGCAAGGCCCATCCTCCTTAACCCTGCTGTTAAATGGACATAGCAAGGCCCATCCTCCTTAACCCTGCTGTTAAATGGACATAGCAAGGCCCATCCTCCTTAACCCTGCTGTTAAATGGACATAGCAAGGCCCATCCTCCTTAACCCTGCTGTTAAATGGACATAGCAAGGCCCATCCTCCTTAACCCTGCTGTTAAATGGACATAGCAAGGCCCATCCTCCTTAACCCAGCTGTTAAATGGACATAGCAAGGCCCATCCTCCTTAACCCTGCTGTTAAATGGACATAGCAAGGCCCATCCTCCTTAACCCTGCTGTTAAATGGACATAGCAAGGCCCATCCTCCTTAACCCAGCTGTTAAATGGACATAGCAAGGCCCATCCTCCTTAACCCAGCTGTTAAATGGACATAGCAAGGCCCATCCTCCTCAACCCTGCTGTTAAATGGACATAGTAAGGCCCATCCTCCTTAACCCAGCTGTTAAATGGACATAGCAAGGCCCATCCTCCTTAACCCAGCTGTTAAATGGACATAGCAAGGCCCATCCTCCTTAACCCTGCTGTTAAATGGACATAGCAAGGCCCATCCTCCTTAACCCAGCTGTTAAATGGACATAGCAAGGCCCATCCTCCTTAACCCAGCTGTTAAATGGACATAGCAAGGCCCATCCTCCTTAACCCTGCTGTTAAATGGACATAGCAAGGCCCATCCTCCTTAACCCAGCTGTTAAATGGACATAGCAAGGCCCATCCTCCTTAACCCAGCTGTTAAATGGACATAGCAAGGCCCATCCTCCTCAACCCTGCTGTTAAATGGACATAGTAAGGCCCATCCTCCTTAACCCAGCTGTTAAATGGACATAGCAAGGCCCATCCTCCTTAACCCAGCTGTTAAATGGACATAGCAAGGCCCATCCTCCTTAACCCTGCTGTTAAATGGACATAGCAAGGCCCATCCTCCTTAACCCAGCTGTTAAATGGACATAGTAAGGCCCATCCTCCTTAACCCTGCTGTTAAATGGACATAGCAAGGCCCATCCTCCTTAACCCAGCTGTTAAATGGACATAGCAAGGCCCATCCTCCTTAACCCTGCTGTTAAATGGACATAGCAAGGCCCATCCTCCTTAACCCAGCTGTTAAATGGACATAGCAAGGCCCATCCTCCTTAACCCAGCTGTTAAATGGACATAGCAAGGCCCATCCTCCTTAACCCTGCTGTTAAATGGACATAGCAAGGCCCATCCTCCTTAACCCAGCTGTTAAATGGACATAGCAAGGCCCATCCTCCTTAACCCAGCTGTTAAATGGACATAGCAAGGCCCATCCTCCTTAACCCTGCTGTTAAATGGACATAGCAAGGCCCATCCTCCTTAACCCTGCTGTTAAATGGACATAGCAAGGCCCATCCTCCTTAACCCTGCTGTTAAATGGACATAGCAAGGCCCATCCTCCTTAACCCTGCTGTTAAATGGACATAGCAAGGCCCATCCTCCTTAACCCTGCTGTTAAATGGACATAGCAAGGCCCATCCTCCTTAACCCTGCTGTTAAATGGACATAGCAAGGCCCATCCTCCTTAACCCAGCTGTTAAATGGACATAGCAAGGCCCATCCTCCTTAACCCAGCTGTTAAATGGACATAGCAAGGCCCATCCTCCTTAACCCTGCTGTTAAATGGACATAGCAAGGCCCATCCTCCTTAACCCTGCTGTTAAATGGACATAGCAAGGCCCATCCTCCTTAACCCTGCTGTTAAATGGACATAGCAAGGCCCATCCTCCTTAACCCAGCTGTTAAATGGACATAGCAAGGCCCATCCTCCTTAACCCTGCTGTTGAATGGACATAGCAAGGCCCATCCTCCTCAACCCTGCTGTTAAATGGACATAGCAAGGCCCATCCTCCTTAACCCTGCTGTTAAATGGACATAGCAAGGCCCATCCTCCTTAACCCTGCTGTTAAATGGACACAGCAAGGCCCATCCTCCTCAACCCTGCTGTTAAATGGACATAGCAAGGCCCATCCTCCTTAACCCAGCTGTTAAATGGACATAGCAAGGCCCATCCTCCTTAACCCTGCTGTTAAATGGACATAGCAAGGCCCATCCTCCTTAACCCTGCTGTTAAATGGACATAGCAAGGCCCATCCTCCTTAACCCTGCTGTTAAATGGACATAGCAAGGCCCATCCTCCTTAACCCAGCTGTTAAATGGACATAGCAAGGCCCATCCTCCTTAACCCAGCTGTTAAATGGACATAGCAAGGCCCATCCTCCTTAACCCAGCTGTTAAATGGACATAGCAAGGCCCATCCTCCTTAACCCTGCTGTTAAATGGACATAGTAAGGCCCATCCTCCTTAACCCTGCTGTTAAATGGACATAGCAAGGCCCATCCTCCTTAACCCTGCTGTTAAATGGACATAGCAAGGCCCATCCTCCTTAACCCTGCTGTAAAATGGACATAGCAAGGCCCATCCTCCTTAACCCTGCTGTTAAATGGACATAGCAAGGCCCATCCTCCTTAACCCAGCTGTTAAATGGACATAGCAAGGCCCATCCTCCTTAATCCAGCTGTTAAATGGACATAGCAAGGCCCATCCTCCTTAATCCAGCTGTTAAATGGACATAGCAAGGCCCATCCTCCTTAACCCAGCTGTTAAATGGACATAGCAAGGCCCATCCTCCTTAACCCTGCTGTTAAATGGACATAGCAAGGCCCATCCTCCTTAATCCAGCTGTTAAATGGACATAGCAAGGCCCATCCTCCTTAACCCAGCTGTTAAATGGACATAGCAAGGCCCATCCTCCTTAACCCAGCTGTTAAATGGACATAGCAAGGCCCATCCTCCTTAACCCTGCTGTTAAATGGACATAGCAAGGCCCATCCTCCTTAACCCAGCTGTTAAATGGACATAGCAAGGCCCATCCTCCTTAACCCAGCTGTTAAATGGACATAGCAAGGCCCATCCTCCTTAACCCTGCTGTTAAATGGACATAGCAAGGCCCATCCTCCTTAACCCAGCTGTTAAATGGACATAGCAAGGCCCATCCTCCTTAACCCTGCTGTTAAATGGACATAGCAAGGCCCATCCTCCTTAACCCAGCTGTTAAATGGACATAGCAAGGCCCATCCTCCTTAACCCAGCTGTTAAATGGACATAGCAAGGCCCATCCTCCTTAACCCTGCTGTTAAATGGACATAGCAAGGCCCATCCTCCTTAACCCTGCTGTTAAATGGACATAGTAAGGCCCATCCTCCTTAACCCAGCTGTTAAATGGACATAGCAAGGCCCATCCTCCTTAACCCAGCTGTTAAATGGACATAGTAAGGCCCATCCTCCTTAACCCTGCTGTTAAATGGACATAGCAAGGCCCATCCTCCTTAACCCAGCTGTTAAATGGACATAGCAAGGCCCATCCTCCTTAACCCAGCTGTTAAATGGACATAGCAAGGCCCATCCTCCTTAATCCAGCTGTTAAATGGACATAGCAAGGCCCATCCTCCTTAACCCAGCTGTTAAATGGACATAGCAAGGCCCATCCTCCTTAACCCAGCTGTTAAATGGACATAGCAAGGCCCATCCTCCTTAACCCAGCTGTTAAATGGACATAGCAAGGCCCATCCTCCTTAACCCAGCTGTTAAATGGACATAGCAAGGCCCATCCTCCTTAACCCTGCTGTTAAATGGACATAGCAAGGCCCATCCTCCTTAACCCAGCTGTTAAATGGACATAGCAAGGCCCATCCTCCTTAACCCTGCTGTTAAATGGACATAGCAAGGCCCATCCTCCTTAACCCAGCTGTTAAATGGACATAGCAAGGCCCATCCTCCTTAACCCAGCTGTTAAATGGACATAGCAAGGCCCATCCTCCTTAACCCAGCTGTTAAATGGACATAGCAAGGCCCATCCTCCTTAACCCAGCTGTTAAATGGACATAGCAAGGCCCATCCTCCTTAACCCTGCTGTTAAATGGACATAGCAAGGCCCATCCTCCTTAACCCAGCTGTTAAATGGACATAGCAAGGCCCATCCTCCTTAACCCAGCTGTTAAATGGACATAGCAAGGCCCATCCTCCTTAACCCAGCTGTTAAATGGACATAGCAAGGCCCATCCTCCTTAACCCTGCTGTAAAATGGACATAGCAAGGCCCATCCTCCTTAACCCTGCTGTTAAATGGACATAGCAAGGCCCATCCTCCTTAACCCAGCTGTTAAATGGACATAGCAAGGCCCATCCTCCTTAACCCTGCTGTTAAATGGACATAGTAAGGCCCATCCTCCTTAACCCTGCTGTTAAATGGACATAGCAAGGCCCATCCTCCTTAACCCTGCTGTTAAATGGACATAGCAAGGCCCATCCTCTTTAACCCTGCTGTAAAATGGACATAGCAAGGCCCATCCTCCTTAACCCTGCTGTTAAATGGACATAGCAAGGCCCATCCTCCTTAACCCTGCTGTTAAATGGACATAGCAAGGCCCATCCTCCTTAACCCTGCTGTTAAATGGACATAGCAAGGCCCATCCTCCTTAACCCAGCTGTTAAATGGACATAGCAAGGCCCATCCTCCTTAACCCTGCTGTTGAATGGACATAGCAAGGCCCATCCTCCTTAACCCAGCTGTTAAATGGACATAGCAAGGCCCATCCTCCTTAACCCAGCTGTTAAATGGACATAGCAAGGCCCATCCTCCTTAACCCAGCTGTTAAATGGACATAGCAAGGCCCATCCTCCTTAACCCTGCTGTTAAATGGACATAGTAAGGCCCATCCTCCTTAACCCTGCTGTTAAATGGACATAGCAAGGCCCATCCTCCTTAACCCTGCTGTTAAATGGACATAGCAAGGCCCATCCTCCTTAACCCTGCTGTAAAATGGACATAGCAAGGCCCATCCTCCTTAACCCTGCTGTTAAATGGACATAGCAAGGCCCATCCTCCTTAACCCAGCTGTTAAATGGACATAGCAAGGCCCATCCTCCTTAACCCAGCTGTTAAATGGACATAGCAAGGCCCATCCTCCTTAACCCTGCTGTTAAATGGACATAGCAAGGCCCATCCTCCTTAACCCAGCTGTTAAATGGACATAGCAAGGCCCATCCTCCTTAACCCTGCTGTTAAATGGACATAGCAAGGCCCATCCTCCTTAACCCTGCTGTTAAATGGACATAGCAAGGCCCATCCTCCTTAACCCTGCTGTTAAATGGACATAGCAAGGCCCATCCTCCTTAACCCTGCTGTTAAATGGACATAGCAAGGCCCATCCTCCTTAACCCTGCTGTTAAATGGACATAGCAAGGCCCATCCTCCTTAACCCAGCTGTTAAATGGACATAGCAAGGCCCATCCTCCTTAACCCTGCTGTTAAATGGACATAGCAAGGCCCATCCTCCTTAACCCTGCTGTTAAATGGACATAGCAAGGCCCATCCTCCTTAACCCAGCTGTTAAATGGACATAGCAAGGCCCATCCTCCTTAACCCAGCTGTTAAATGGACATAGCAAGGCCCATCCTCCTCAACCCTGCTGTTAAATGGACATAGTAAGGCCCATCCTCCTTAACCCAGCTGTTAAATGGACATAGCAAGGCCCATCCTCCTTAACCCAGCTGTTAAATGGACATAGCAAGGCCCATCCTCCTTAACCCTGCTGTTAAATGGACATAGCAAGGCCCATCCTCCTTAACCCAGCTGTTAAATGGACATAGCAAGGCCCATCCTCCTTAACCCTGCTGTTAAATGGACATAGCAAGGCCCATCCTCCTTAACCCTGCTGTTAAATGGACATAGCAAGGCCCATCCTCCTTAACCCAGCTGTTAAATGGACATAGCAAGGCCCATCCTCCTTAACCCAGCTGTTAAATGGACATAGCAAGGCCCATCCTCCTCAACCCTGCTGTTAAATGGACATAGTAAGGCCCATCCTCCTTAACCCAGCTGTTAAATGGACATAGCAAGGCCCATCCTCCTTAACCCAGCTGTTAAATGGACATAGCAAGGCCCATCCTCCTTAACCCTGCTGTTAAATGGACATAGCAAGGCCCATCCTCCTTAACCCAGCTGTTAAATGGACATAGTAAGGCCCATCCTCCTTAACCCTGCTGTTAAATGGACATAGCAAGGCCCATCCTCCTTAACCCAGCTGTTAAATGGACATAGCAAGGCCCATCCTCCTTAACCCTGCTGTTAAATGGACATAGCAAGGCCCATCCTCCTTAACCCAGCTGTTAAATGGACATAGCAAGGCCCATCCTCCTTAACCCAGCTGTTAAATGGACATAGCAAGGCCCATCCTCCTTAACCCTGCTGTTAAATGGACATAGCAAGGCCCATCCTACTTAACCCAGCTGTTAAATGGACATAGCAAGGCCCATCCTCCTTAACCCAGCTGTTAAATGGACATAGCAAGGCCCATCCTCCTTAACCCTGCTGTTAAATGGACATAGCAAGGCCCATCCTCCTTAACCCTGCTGTTAAATGGACATAGCAAGGCCCATCCTCCTTAACCCTGCTGTTAAATGGACATAGCAAGGCCCATCCTCCTTAACCCTGCTGTTAAATGGACATAGCAAGGCCCATCCTCCTTAACCCTGCTGTTAAATGGACATAGCAAGGCCCATCCTCCTTAACCCTGCTGTTAAATGGACATAGCAAGGCCCATCCTCCTTAACCCAGCTGTTAAATGGACATAGCAAGGCCCATCCTCCTTAACCCAGCTGTTAAATGGACATAGCAAGGCCCATCCTCCTTAACCCTGCTGTTAAATGGACATAGCAAGGCCCATCCTCCTTAACCCTGCTGTTAAATGGACATAGCAAGGCCCATCCTCCTTAACCCTGCTGTTAAATGGACATAGCAAGGCCCATCCTCCTTAACCCAGCTGTTAAATGGACATAGCAAGGCCCATCCTCCTTAACCCTGCTGTTGAATGGACATAGCAAGGCCCATCCTCCTCAACCCTGCTGTTAAATGGACATAGCAAGGCCCATCCTCCTTAACCCTGCTGTTAAATGGACATAGCAAGGCCCATCCTCCTTAACCCTGCTGTTAAATGGACACAGCAAGGCCCATCCTCCTCAACCCTGCTGTTAAATGGACATAGCAAGGCCCATCCTCCTTAACCCAGCTGTTAAATGGACATAGCAAGGCCCATCCTCCTTAACCCTGCTGTTAAATGGACATAGCAAGGCCCATCCTCCTTAACCCTGCTGTTAAATGGACATAGCAAGGCCCATCCTCCTTAACCCTGCTGTTAAATGGACATAGCAAGGCCCATCCTCCTTAACCCAGCTGTTAAATGGACATAGCAAGGCCCATCCTCCTTAACCCAGCTGTTAAATGGACATAGCAAGGCCCATCCTCCTTAACCCAGCTGTTAAATGGACATAGCAAGGCCCATCCTCCTTAACCCTGCTGTTAAATGGACATAGTAAGGCCCATCCTCCTTAACCCTGCTGTTAAATGGACATAGCAAGGCCCATCCTCCTTAACCCTGCTGTTAAATGGACATAGCAAGGCCCATCCTCCTTAACCCTGCTGTAAAATGGACATAGCAAGGCCCATCCTCCTTAACCCTGCTGTTAAATGGACATAGCAAGGCCCATCCTCCTTAACCCAGCTGTTAAATGGACATAGCAAGGCCCATCCTCCTTAATCCAGCTGTTAAATGGACATAGCAAGGCCCATCCTCCTTAATCCAGCTGTTAAATGGACATAGCAAGGCCCATCCTCCTTAACCCAGCTGTTAAATGGACATAGCAAGGCCCATCCTCCTTAACCCTGCTGTTAAATGGACATAGCAAGGCCCATCCTCCTTAATCCAGCTGTTAAATGGACATAGCAAGGCCCATCCTCCTTAACCCAGCTGTTAAATGGACATAGCAAGGCCCATCCTCCTTAACCCAGCTGTTAAATGGACATAGCAAGGCCCATCCTCCTTAACCCTGCTGTTAAATGGACATAGCAAGGCCCATCCTCCTTAACCCAGCTGTTAAATGGACATAGCAAGGCCCATCCTCCTTAACCCAGCTGTTAAATGGACATAGCAAGGCCCATCCTCCTTAACCCTGCTGTTAAATGGACATAGCAAGGCCCATCCTCCTTAACCCAGCTGTTAAATGGACATAGCAAGGCCCATCCTCCTTAACCCTGCTGTTAAATGGACATAGCAAGGCCCATCCTCCTTAACCCAGCTGTTAAATGGACATAGCAAGGCCCATCCTCCTTAACCCAGCTGTTAAATGGACATAGCAAGGCCCATCCTCCTTAACCCTGCTGTTAAATGGACATAGCAAGGCCCATCCTCCTTAACCCTGCTGTTAAATGGACATAGTAAGGCCCATCCTCCTTAACCCAGCTGTTAAATGGACATAGCAAGGCCCATCCTCCTTAACCCAGCTGTTAAATGGACATAGTAAGGCCCATCCTCCTTAACCCTGCTGTTAAATGGACATAGCAAGGCCCATCCTCCTTAACCCAGCTGTTAAATGGACATAGCAAGGCCCATCCTCCTTAACCCAGCTGTTAAATGGACATAGCAAGGCCCATCCTCCTTAACCCAGCTGTTAAATGGACATAGCAAGGCCCATCCTCCTTAACCCAGCTGTTAAATGGACATAGCAAGGCCCATCCTCCTTAACCCAGCTGTTAAATGGACATAGCAAGGCCCATCCTCCTTAACCCAGCTGTTAAATGGACATAGCAAGGCCCATCCTCCTTAACCCAGCTGTTAAATGGACATAGCAAGGCCCATCCTCCTTAACCCTGCTGTTAAATGGACATAGCAAGGCCCATCCTCCTTAACCCAGCTGTTAAATGGACATAGCAAGGCCCATCCTCCTTAACCCTGCTGTTAAATGGACATAGCAAGGCCCATCCTCCTTAACCCAGCTGTTAAATGGACATAGCAAGGCCCATCCTCCTTAACCCAGCTGTTAAATGGACATAGCAAGGCCCATCCTCCTTAACCCAGCTGTTAAATGGACATAGCAAGGCCCATCCTCCTTAACCCAGCTGTTAAATGGACATAGCAAGGCCCATCCTCCTTAACCCTGCTGTTAAATGGACATAGCAAGGCCCATCCTCCTTAACCCAGCTGTTAAATGGACATAGCAAGGCCCATCCTCCTTAACCCAGCTGTTAAATGGACATAGCAAGGCCCATCCTCCTTAACCCAGCTGTTAAATGGACATAGCAAGGCCCATCCTCCTTAACCCTGCTGTAAAATGGACATAGCAAGGCCCATCCTCCTTAACCCTGCTGTTAAATGGACATAGCAAGGCCCATCCTCCTTAACCCAGCTGTTAAATGGACATAGCAAGGCCCATCCTCCTTAACCCTGCTGTTAAATGGACATAGTAAGGCCCATCCTCCTTAACCCTGCTGTTAAATGGACATAGCAAGGCCCATCCTCCTTAACCCTGCTGTTAAATGGACATAGCAAGGCCCATCCTCTTTAACCCTGCTGTAAAATGGACATAGCAAGGCCCATCCTCCTTAACCCTGCTGTTAAATGGACATAGCAAGGCCCATCCTCCTTAACCCTGCTGTTAAATGGACATAGCAAGGCCCATCCTCCTTAACCCAGCTGTTAAATGGACATAGCAAGGCCCATCCTCCTTAACCCTGCTGTTGAATGGACATAGCAAGGCCCATCCTCCTTAACCCAGCTGTTAAATGGACATAGCAAGGCCCATCCTCCTTAACCCAGCTGTTAAATGGACATAGCAAGGCCCATCCTCCTT
The DNA here is from genome assembly GCA_037349105.1 of Limnomonas spitsbergensis. NCBI lineage: Eukaryota > Viridiplantae > Chlorophyta > Chlorophyceae > Chlamydomonadales > Limnomonas > Limnomonas spitsbergensis. Next base: position 151,238 of record JAYJMM010000088.1, on the reverse strand, counting down.
AACCCAGCTGTTAAATGGACATAGCAAGGCCCATCCTCCTTAACCCTGCTGTTAAATGGACATAGTAAGGCCCATCCTCCTTAACCCTGCTGTTAAATGGACATAGCAAGGCCCATCCTCCTTAACCCTGCTGTTAAATGGACATAGCAAGGCCCATCCTCCTTAACCCTGCTGTAAAATGGACATAGCAAGGCCCATCCTCCTTAACCCTGCTGTTAAATGGACATAGCAAGGCCCATCCTCCTTAACCCAGCTGTTAAATGGACATAGCAAGGCCCATCCTCCTTAATCCAGCTGTTAAATGGACATAGCAAGGCCCATCCTCCTTAATCCAGCTGTTAAATGGACATAGCAAGGCCCATCCTCCTTAACCCAGCTGTTAAATGGACATAGCAAGGCCCATCCTCCTTAACCCTGCTGTTAAATGGACATAGCAAGGCCCATCCTCCTTAATCCAGCTGTTAAATGGACATAGCAAGGCCCATCCTCCTTAACCCAGCTGTTAAATGGACATAGCAAGGCCCATCCTCCTTAACCCAGCTGTTAAATGGACATAGCAAGGCCCATCCTCCTTAACCCTGCTGTTAAATGGACATAGCAAGGCCCATCCTCCTTAACCCAGCTGTTAAATGGACATAGCAAGGCCCATCCTCCTTAACCCAGCTGTTAAATGGACATAGCAAGGCCCATCCTCCTTAACCCTGCTGTTAAATGGACATAGCAAGGCCCATCCTCCTTAACCCAGCTGTTAAATGGACATAGCAAGGCCCATCCTCCTTAACCCTGCTGTTAAATGGACATAGCAAGGCCCATCCTCCTTAACCCTGCTGTTAAATGGACATAGCAAGGCCCATCCTCCTTAACCCTGCTGTTAAATGGACATAGCAAGGCCCATCCTCCTTAACCCTGCTGTTAAATGGACATAGCAAGGCCCATCCTCCTTAACCCTGCTGTTAAATGGACATAGCAAGGCCCATCCTCCTTAACCCTGCTGTTAAATGGACATAGCAAGGCCCATCCTCCTTAACCCTGCTGTTAAATGGACATAGCAAGGCCCATCCTCCTTAACCCTGCTGTTAAATGGACATAGCAAGGCCCATCCTCCTTAACCCTGCTGTTAAATGGACATAGCAAGGCCCATCCTCCTTAACCCAGCTGTTAAATGGACATAGCAAGGCCCATCCTCCTTAACCCAGCTGTTAAATGGACATAGCAAGGCCCATCCTCCTTAACCCTGCTGTTAAATGGACATAGCAAGGCCCATCCTCCTTAACCCTGCTGTTAAATGGACATAGCAAGGCCCATCCTCCTTAACCCTGCTGTTAAATGGACATAGCAAGGCCCATCCTCCTTAACCCAGCTGTTAAATGGACATAGCAAGGCCCATCCTCCTTAACCCTGCTGTTGAATGGACATAGCAAGGCCCATCCTCCTCAACCCTGCTGTTAAATGGACATAGCAAGGCCCATCCTCCTTAACCCTGCTGTTAAATGGACATAGCAAGGCCCATCCTCCTTAACCCTGCTGTTAAATGGACACAGCAAGGCCCATCCTCCTCAACCCTGCTGTTAAATGGACATAGCAAGGCCCATCCTCCTTAACCCAGCTGTTAAATGGACATAGCAAGGCCCATCCTCCTTAACCCTGCTGTTAAATGGACATAGCAAGGCCCATCCTCCTTAACCCTGCTGTTAAATGGACATAGCAAGGCCCATCCTCCTTAACCCTGCTGTTAAATGGACATAGCAAGGCCCATCCTCCTTAACCCAGCTGTTAAATGGACATAGCAAGGCCCATCCTCCTTAACCCAGCTGTTAAATGGACATAGCAAGGCCCATCCTCCTTAACCCAGCTGTTAAATGGACATAGCAAGGCCCATCCTCCTTAACCCTGCTGTTAAATGGACATAGTAAGGCCCATCCTCCTTAACCCTGCTGTTAAATGGACATAGCAAGGCCCATCCTCCTTAACCCTGCTGTTAAATGGACATAGCAAGGCCCATCCTCCTTAACCCTGCTGTAAAATGGACATAGCAAGGCCCATCCTCCTTAACCCTGCTGTTAAATGGACATAGCAAGGCCCATCCTCCTTAACCCAGCTGTTAAATGGACATAGCAAGGCCCATCCTCCTTAATCCAGCTGTTAAATGGACATAGCAAGGCCCATCCTCCTTAATCCAGCTGTTAAATGGACATAGCAAGGCCCATCCTCCTTAACTCAGCTGTTAAATGGACATAGCAAGGCCCATCCTCCTTAACCCTGCTGTTAAATGGACATAGCAAGGCCCATCCTCCTTAATCCAGCTGTTAAATGGACATAGCAAGGCCCATCCTCCTTAACCCAGCTGTTAAATGGACATAGCAAGGCCCATCCTCCTTAACCCAGCTGTTAAATGGACATAGCAAGGCCCATCCTCCTTAACCCTGCTGTTAAATGGACATAGCAAGGCCCATCCTCCTTAACCCAGCTGTTAAATGGACATAGCAAGGCCCATCCTCCTTAACCCAGCTGTTAAATGGACATAGCAAGGCCCATCCTCCTTAACCCTGCTGTTAAATGGACATAGCAAGGCCCATCCTCCTTAACCCAGCTGTTAAATGGACATAGCAAGGCCCATCCTCCTTAACCCTGCTGTTAAATGGACATAGCAAGGCCCATCCTCCTTAACCCAGCTGTTAAATGGACATAGCAAGGCCCATCCTCCTTAACCCAGCTGTTAAATGGACATAGCAAGGCCCATCCTCCTTAACCCTGCTGTTAAATGGACATAGCAAGGCCCATCCTCCTTAACCCTGCTGTTAAATGGACATAGTAAGGCCCATCCTCCTTAACCCAGCTGTTAAATGGACATAGCAAGGCCCATCCTCCTTAACCCAGCTGTTAAATGGACATAGTAAGGCCCATCCTCCTTAACCCTGCTGTTAAATGGACATAGCAAGGCCCATCCTCCTTAACCCAGCTGTTAAATGGACATAGCAAGGCCCATCCTCCTTAACCCAGCTGTTAAATGGACATAGCAAGGCCCATCCTCCTTAACCCTGCTGTTAAATGGACATAGCAAGGCCCATCCTCCTTAACCCAGCTGTTAAATGGACATAGCAAGGCCCATCCTCCTTAACCCTGCTGTTGAATGGACATAGCAAGGCCCATCCTCCTTAACCCAGCTGTTAAATGGACATAGCAAGGCCCATCCTCCTTAACCCAGCTGTTAAATGGACATAGCAAGGCCCATCCTCCTTAACCCAGCTGTTAAATGGACATAGCAAGGCCCATCCTCCTTAACCCTGCTGTTAAATGGACATAGTAAGGCCCATCCTCCTTAACCCTGCTGTTAAATGGACATAGCAAGGCCCATCCTCCTTAACCCTGCTGTTAAATGGACATAGCAAGGCCCATCCTCCTTAACCCTGCTGTAAAATGGACATAGCAAGGCCCATCCTCCTTAACCCTGCTGTTAAATGGACATAGCAAGGCCCATCCTCCTTAACCCAGCTGTTAAATGGACATAGCAAGGCCCATCCTCCTTAATCCAGCTGTTAAATGGACATAGCAAGGCCCATCCTCCTTAATCCAGCTGTTAAATGGACATAGCAAGGCCCATCCTCCTTAACCCAGCTGTTAAATGGACATAGCAAGGCCCATCCTCCTTAACCCTGCTGTTAAATGGACATAGCAAGGCCCATCCTCCTTAATCCAGCTGTTAAATGGACATAGCAAGGCCCATCCTCCTTAACCCAGCTGTTAAATGGACATAGCAAGCCCATCCTCCTTAACCCAGCTGTTAAAATGGACATAGCAAGGCCCATCCTCCTTAACCCTGCTGTTAAATGGACATAGCAAGGCCCATCCTCCTTAAACCCAGCTGTTAAATGGACATAGCAAGGCCCATCCTCCTTAACCCAGCTGTTAAATGGACATAGCAAGGCCCATCCTCCTTAACCCTGCTGTTAAATGGACATAGCAAGGGCCATCCTCCTTAACCCAGCTGTTAAATGGACATAGCAAGGCCCATCCTCCTTAACCCTGCTGTTAAATGGACATAGCAAGGCCCATCCTCCTTAAACCCTGCTGTTAAATGGACATAGCAAGGCCCATCCTCCTTAACCCTGCTGTTAAATGGACATAGCAAGGCCCATCCTCCTTAACCCTGCTGTTAAATGGACATAGCAAGGCCCATCCTCCTTAACCCTGCTGTTAAATGGACATAGCAAGGCCCATCCTCCTTAACCCTGCTGTTAAATGGACATAGCAAGGCCCATCCTCCTTAACCCTGCTGTTAAATGGACATAGCAAGGCCCATCCTCCTTAACCCTGCTGTTAAATGGACATAGCAAGGCCCATCCTCCTTAACCCTGCTGTTAAATGGACATAGCAAGGCCCATCCTCCTTAACCCAGCTGTTACAATGGACATAGCAAGGCCCATCCTCCTTAACCCAGCTGTTAAAATGGACATAGCAAGGCCATCCTCCTTAACCCTGCTGTAAATGGACATAGCAAGGCCCATCCTCCTTAACCCAGCTGTTAAATGGACATAGCAAGGCCCATCCTCCTTAACCCTGCTGTTAAATGGACATAGCAAGGCCCATCCTCCTTAACCCTGCTGTTAAATGGACATAGCAAGGCCCATCCTCCTTAACCCAGCTGTTAAATGGACATAGCAAGGCCCATCCTCCTTAACCCTGCTGTTAAATGGACATAGCAAGGCCCATCCTCCTTAACCCTGCTGTTAAATGGACATAGCAAGGCCCATCCTCCTTAACCCTGCTGTTAAATGGACATAGCAAGGCCCATCCTCCTTAACCCTGCTGTTAAATGGACATAGCAAGGCCCATCCTCCTTAACCCAGCTGTTAAATGGACATAGCAAGGCCCATCCTCCTTAACCCTGCTGTTAAATGGACATAGCAAGGCCCATCCTCCTTAACCCTGCTGTTAAATGGACATAGCAAGGCCCATCCTCCTTAACCCTGCTGTTAAATGGACATAGCAAGGCCCATCCTCCTTAACCCAGCTGTTAAATGGACATAGCAAGGCCCATCCTCCTTAACCCTGCTGTTAAAATGGACATAGCAAGGCCCATCCTCCTTAACCCTGCTGTAAAATGGACATAGCAAGGCCCATCCTCCTTAACCCTGCTGTTAAATGGACATAGCAAGGCCCATCCTCCTTAACCCTGCTGTTAAATGGACATAGCAAGGCCCATCCTCCTTAACCCTGCTGTTAAATGGACATAGCAAGGCCCATCCTCATTAACCCTGCTGTAAATGGACATAGCAAGGCCCATCCTCCTTGAACCCTGCTGTTAAATGGACATAGCAAGGCCCATCCTCCTTGAACCCTGCTGTTAAATGGACATAGCAAGGCCCATCCTCCTTAACCCTGCTGTTAAATGGACATAGCAAGGCCCATCCTCCTTAACCCAGCTGTTAAATGGACATAGCAAGGCCCATCCTCCTTAACCCAGCTGTTAAATGGACATAGCAAGGCCCATCCTCCTTAACCCATGCTGTTAAATGGACATAGCAAGGCCCATCCTCCTTAACCCATGCTGTTAAATGGACATAGCAAGGCCCATCCTCCTTAACCCAGCTGTTAAATGGACATAGCAAGGCCCATCCTCCTTAACCCTGCTGTTAAATGGACATAGCAAGGCCCATCCTCCTTAACCCTAGCTGTTAAATGGACATAGCAAGGCCCATCCTCCTTAACCCTGCTGTTAAATGGACATAGCAAGGCCATCCTCCTTAACCCTGCTGTTAAATGGACATAGCAAGGCCCATCCTCCTTAACCCAGCTGTTAAATGGACATAGCAAGGCCCATCCTCCTTAACCCAGCTGTTAAATGGACATAGCAAGGCCCATCCTCCTTAACCCAGCTGTTAAATGGACATAGCAAGGCCCATCCTCCTTAACCCTGCTGTTAAAATGGACATAGCAAGGCCCATCCTCCTTAACCCATGCTGTTAAATGGACATAGCAAGGCCCATCCTCCTTAACCCAGCTGTTAAATGGACATAGCAAGGCCCATCCTCCTTAACCCTGCTGTTAAATGGACATAGCAAGGCCCATCCTCCTTAACCCTGCTGTTAAATGGACATAGCAAGGCCCATCCTCCTTAACCCTGCTGTTAAAATGGACATAGCAAGGCCCATCCTCCTTAACCCATGCTGTTAAATGGACATAGCAAGGCCCATCCTCCTTAACCCAGCTGTTAAATGGACATAGCAAGGCCCATCCTCCTTAACCCAGCTGTTAAATGGACATAGCAAGGCCCATCCTCCTTAACCCAGCTGTTAAATGGACATAGCAAGGCCCATCCTCCTTAACCCAGCTGTTAAATGGACATAGCAAGGCCCATCCTCCTTAACCCTGCTGTTAAATGGACATAGCAAGGCCCATCCTCCTTAACCCAGCTGTTAAATGGACATAGCAAGGCCCATCCTCCTTAACCCAGCTGTTAAATGGACATAGCAAGGCCCATCCTCCTTAACCCAGCTGTTAAATGGACATAGCAAGGCCCATCCTCCTTAACCCTGCTGTTAAATGGACATAGCAAGGCCCATCCTCCTTAACCCTGCTGTTAAATGGACATAGCAAGGCCCATCCTCCTTAACCCTGCTGTTAAATGGACATAGCAAGGCCCATCCTCCTTAACCCTGCTGTTAAATGGACATAGCAAGGCCCATCCTCCTTAACCCTGCTGTTAAATGGACATAGCAAGGCCCATCCTCCTTAACCCTGCTGTTAAATGGACATAGCAAGGCCCATCCTCCTTAACCCTGCTGTTAAATGGACATAGCAAGGCCCATCCTCCTTAACCCTAGCTGTTAAATGGACATAGCAAGGCCCATCCTCCTTAACCCTGCTGTTAAATGGACATAGCAAGGCCCATCCTCCTTAACCCTAGCTGTTAAATGGACATAGCAAGGCCCATCCTCCTTAACCCTGCTGTTAAATGGACATAGCTAAGGCCCATCCTCCTTAACCCTGCTGTTAAATGGACATAGCAAGGCCCATCCTCCTTAACCCTGCTGTTAAATGGACATAGCAAGGCCCATCCTCCTTAACCCTGCTGTTAAATGGACATAGCAAGGCCCATCCTCCTTAACCCTGCTGTTAAATGGACATAGCAAGGCCCATCCTCCTTAACCCAGCTGTTAAATGGACATAGCAAGGCCCATCCTCCTTAACCCAGCTGTTAAATGGACATAGCAAGGCCCATCCTCCTTAACCCAGCTGTTAAATGGACATAGCAAGGCCCATCCTCCTTACCCAGCTGTTAAATGGACATAGCAAGGCCCATCCTCCTTAACCCATGCTGTTAAATGGACATAGCAAGGCCCATCCTCCTTAACCCAGCTGTTAAATGGACATAGCAAGGCCCATCCTCCTTAACCCATGCTGTTAAAATGGACATAGCAAGGCCCATCCTCCTTAACCCAGCTGTTAAATGGACATAGCAAGGCCCATCCTCCTTAACCCAGCTGTAAATGGACATAGCAAGGCCCATCCTCCTTAACCCTGCTGTTAAATGGACATAGCAAGGCCCATCCTCCTTAACCCTGCTGTTAAATGGACATAGCAAGGCCCATCCTCCTTAACCCAGCTGTTAAATGGACATAGCAAGGCCCATCCTCCTTAACCCAGCTGTTAAATGGACATAGCAAGGCCCATCCTCCTTAACCCAGCTGTTAAATGGACATAGCAAGGCCCATCCTCCTTAACCCAGCTGTTAAATGGACATAGCAAGGCCCATCCTCCTTAACCCAGCTGTTAAATGGACATAGCAAGGCCCATCCTCCTTAACCCAGCTGTTAAATGGACATAGCAAGGCCCATCCTCCTTAACCCTGCTGTTAAATGGACATAGCAAGGCCCATCCTCCTTAACCCTGCTGTTAAATGGACATAGCAAGGCCCATCCTCCTTAACCCGCTGTTAAATGGACATAGCAAGGCCCATCCTCCTTAACCCAGCTGTTAAATGGACATAGCAAGGCCCATCCTCCTTAACCCATGCTGTTAAATGGACATAGCAAGGCCCATCCTCCTTAACCCAGCTGTTAAATGGACATAGCAAGGCCCATCCTCCTTCACCCTGCTGTTAAATGGACATAGCAAGGCCCATCCTCCTTAACCCTGCTGTTAATGGACATAGCAAGGCCCATCCTCCTTAACCCTGCTGTTAAATGGATATAGCCAAGGCCCATCCTCCTTAACCCTGCTGTTAAATGGACATAGCAAGGCCCATCCTCCTTAACCCTGCTGTTAAATGGACATAGCAAGGCCCATCCTCCTTAACCCAGCTGTTAAATGGACATAGCAAGGCCCATCCTCCTTAACCCTGCTGTTAAATGGACATAGTAAGGCCCATCCTCCTTAACCCTGCTGTTAAATGGACATAGCAAGGCCCATCCTCCTTAACCCTGCTGTTAAATGGACATAGCAAGGCCCATCCTCCTTAACCCTGCTGTAAAATGGACATAGCAAGGCCCATCCTCCTTAACCCTGCTGTTAAATGGACATAGCAAGGCCCATCCTCCTTAACCCAGCTGTTAAATGGACATAGCAAGGCCCATCCTCCTTAACCCTGCTGTTAAATGGACATAGCAAGGCCCATCCTCCTTAACCCAGCTGTTAAATGGACATAGCAAGGCCCATCCTCCTTAACCCAGCTGTTAAATGGACATAGCAAGGCCCATCCTCCTTAACCCAGCTGTTAAATGGACATAGCAAGGCCCATCCTCCTTAACCATGCTGTTAAATGGACATAGCAAGGCCCATCCTCCTTAACCCAGCTGTTAAATGGACATAGCAAGGCCCATCCTCCTTAACCCAGCTGTTAAATGGACATAGCAAGGCCCATCCTCCTTAACCCTGCTGTTAAATGGACATAGCAAGGCCCATCCTCCTTAACCCTGCTGTTAAATGGACATAGCAAGGCCCATCCTCCTTAACCCTGCTGTTAAATGGACATAGCAAGGCCCATCCTCCTTAACCCTGCTGTTAAATGGACATAGCAAGGCCCATCCTCCTTAACCCAGCTGTTAAATGGACATAGCAAGGCCCATCCTCCTTAACCCTGCTGTTAAATGGACATAGCAAGGCCCATCCTTCTTAACCCAGCTGTTAAATGGACATAGCAAGGCCCATCCTCCTTAACCCTGCTGTTAAATGGACATAGCAAGGCCCATCCTCCTTAACCCTGCTGTTAAATGGACATAGCAAGGCCCATCCTCCTTAACCCAGCTGTTAAATGGACATAGCAAGGCCCATCCTCCTTAACCCTGCTGTTAAATGGACATAGCAAGGCCCATCCTCCTTAACCCAGCTGTTAAATGGACATAGCAAGGCCCATCCTCCTTAACCCTGCTGTTAAATGGACATAGCAAGGCCCATCCTCCTTAACCCAGCTGTTAAATGGACATAGCAAGGCCCATCCTCCTTAACCCAGCTGTTAAATGGACATAGCAAGGCCCATCCTCCTTAACCCTGCTGTTAAATGGACATAGCAAGGCCCATCCTCCTTAACCCTGCTGTTAAATGGACATAGTAAGGCCCATCCTCCTTAACCCTGCTGTTAAATGGACATAGCAAGGCCCATCCTCCTTAACCCAGCTGTTAAATGGACATAGCAAGGCCCATCCTCCTTAACCCTGCTGTTAAATGGACATAGCAAGGCCCATCCTCCTTAACCCTGCTGTTAAATAGACATAGCAAGGCCCATCCTCCTTAACCCTGCTGTTAAATGGACATAGTAAGGCCCATCCTCCTTAACCCTGCTGTTAAATGGACATAGCAAGGCCCATCCTCCTTAACCCAGCTGTTAAATGGACATAGCAAGGCCCATCCTCCTTAACCCAGCTGTTAAATGGACATAGCAAGGCCCATCCTCCTTAACCCTGCTGTTAAATGGACATAGCAAGGCCCATCCTCCTTAACCCTGCTGTTAAATGGACATAGCAAGGCCCATCCTCCTTAACCCTGCTGTAAAATGGACATAGCAAGGCCCATCCTCATTAACCCGCTGTTAAATGGACATAGGAAGGCCCATCCTCCTGAACCCTGCTGTTAAATGGACATAGCAAGGCCCATCCTCCTTGACCCAGCTGTTAAATGGACATAGCAAGGCCCATCCTCCTTAACCCTGCTGTTAAATGGACATAGCAAGGCCCATCCTCCTTAACCCAGCTGTTAAATGGACATAGCAAGGCCCATCCTCCTTAACCCAGCTGTTAAATGGACATAGCAAGGCCCATCCTCCTTAACCCAGCTGTTAAATGGACATAGCAAGGCCCATCCTCCTTAACCCAGCTGTTAAATGGACATAGCAAGGCCCATCCTCCTTAACCCTGCTGTTAAATGGACATAGCAAGGCCCATCCTCCTTAACCCTGCTGTAAAATGGACATAGCAAGGCCCATCCTCATTAACCCGCTGTTAAATGGACATAGGAAGGCCCATCCTCCTTAACCCTGCTGTTAAATGGACATAGCAAGGCCCATCCTCCTTGACCCAGCTGTTAAATGGACATAGCAAGGCCCATCCTCCTTAACCCTGCTGTTAAATGGACATAGCAAGGCCCATCCTCCTTAACCCAGCTGTTAAATGGACATAGCAAGGCCCATCCTCCTTAACCCAGCTGTTAAATGGACATAGCAAGGCCCATCCTCCTTAACCCTGCTGTTAAATGGACATAGCAAGGCCCATCCTCCTTAACCCAGCTGTTAAATGGACATAGCAAGGCCCATCCTCCTTAACCCAGCTGTTAAATGGACATAGCAAGGCCCATCCTCCTTAACCCTGCTGTTAAATGGACATAGCAAGGCCCATCCTCCTTAACCCAGCTGTTAAATGGACATAGCAAGGCCCATCCTCCTTAACCCAGCTGTTAAATGGACATAGCAAGGCCCATCCTCCTTAACCCAGCTGTTAAATGGACATAGCAAGGCCCATCCTCCTTAACCCTGCTGTAAAATGGACATAGCAAGGCCCATCCTCCTTAACCCTGCTGTTAAATGGACATAGCAAGGCCCATCCTCCTTAACCCAGCTGTTAAATGGACATAGCAAGGCCCATCCTCCTTAACCCTGCTGTTAAATGGACATAGTAAGGCCCATCCTCCTTAACCCTGCTGTTAAATGGACATAGCAAGGCCCATCCTCCTTAACCCTGCTGTTAAATGGACATAGCAAGGCCCATCCTCCTTAACCCTGCTGTAAAATGGACATAGCAAGGCCCATCCTCCTTAACCCTGCTGTTAAATGGACATAGCAAGGCCCATCCTCCTTAACCCAGCTGTTAAATGGACATAGCAAGGCCCATCCTCCTTAACCCAGCTGTTAAATGGACATAGTAAGGCCCATCCTCCTTAACCCAGCTGTTAAATGGACATAGCAAGGCCCATCCTCCTTAACCCAGCTGTTAAATGGACATAGCAAGGCCCATCCTCCTTAACCCTGCTGTTAAATGGACATAGCAAGGCCCATCCTCCTTAACCCAGCTGTTAAATGGACATAGCAAGGCCCATCCTCCTTAACCCAGCTGTTAAATGGACATAGCAAGGCCCATCCTCCTTAACCCTGCTGTTAAATGGACATAGCAAGGCCCATCCTCCTTAACCCAGCTGTTAAATGGACATAGCAAGGCCCATCCTCCTTAACCCAGCTGTTAAATGGACATAGTAAGGCCCATCCTCCTTAACCCTGCTGTTAAATGGACATAGCAAGGCCCATCCTCCTTAACCCAGCTGTTAAATGGACATAGCAAGGCCCATCCTCCTTAACCCTGCTGTTAAATGGACATAGCAAGGCCCATCCTCCTTAACCCTGCTGTTAAATGGACATAGCAAGGCCCATCCTCCTTAACCCAGCTGTTAAATGGACATAGCAAGGCCCATCCTCCTTAACCCAGCTGTTAAATGGACATAGCAAGGCCCATCCTCCTTAACCCAGCTGTTAAATGGACATAGCAAGGCCCATCCTCCTTAACCCAGCTGTTAAATGGACATAGCAAGGCCCATCCTCCTTAACCCTGCTGTTAAATGGACATAGCAAGGCCCATCCTCCTTAACCCAGCTGTTAAATGGACATAGCAAGGCCCATCCTCCTTAACCCTGCTGTAAAATGGACATAGCAAGGCCCATCCTCCTTAACCCAGCTATTAAATGGACATAGCAAGGCCCATCCTCCTTAACCCAGCTGTTAAATGGACATAGCAAGGCCCATCCTCCTTAACCCTGCTGTAAAATGGACATAGCAAGGCCCATCCTCCTTAACCCTGCTGTTAAATGGACATAGCAAGGCCCATCCTCCTTAACCCAGCTGTTAAATGGACATAGCAAGGCCCATCCTCCTTAACCCAGCTGTTAAATGGACATAGCAAGGCCCATCCTCCTTAACCCAGCTGTTAAATGGACATAGCAAGGCCCATCCTCCTTAACCCAGCTGTTAAATGGACATAGCAAGGCCCATCCTCCTTAACCCAGCTGTTAAATGGACATAGCAAGGCCCATCCTCCTTAACCCAGCTGTTAAATGGACATAGCAAGGCCCATCCTCCTTAACCCTGCTGTTAAATGGACATAGCAAGGCCCATCCTCCTTAACCCTGCTGTTAAATGGACATAGCAAGGCCCATCCTCCTTAACCCGCTGTTAAATGGACATAGCAAGGCCCATCCTCCTTAACCCAGCTGTTAAATGGACATAGCAAGGCCCATCCTCCTTAACCCTGCTGTTAAATGGACATAGCAAGGCCCATCCTCCTTAACCCAGCTGTTAAATGGACATAGCAAAGCCCATCCTCCTCAACCCTGCTGTTAAATGGACATAGCAAGGCCCATCCTCCTTAACCCTGCTGTTAAATGGACATAGCAAAGCCCATCCTCCTTAACCCTGCTGTTAAATGGACATAGCCAGGCCCATCCTCCTTAACCCTGCTGTTAAATGGACATAGCAAGGCCCATCCTCCTTAACCCTGCTGTTAAATGGACATAGCAAGGCCCATCCTCCTTAACCCAGCTGTTAAATGGACATAGCAAGGCCCATCCTCCTTAACCCTGCTGTTAAATGGACATAGTAAGGCCCATCCTCCTTAACCCTGCTGTTAAATGGACATAGCAAGGCCCATCCTCCTTAACCCTGCTGTTAAATGGACATAGCAAGGCCCATCCTCCTTAACCCTGCTGTAAAATGGACATAGCAAGGCCCATCCTCCTTAACCCTGCTGTTAAATGGACATAGCAAGGCCCATCCTCCTTAACCCAGCTGTTAAATGGACATAGCAAGGCCCATCCTCCTTAACCCTGCTGTTAAATGGACATAGCAAGGCCCATCCTCCTTAACCCAGCTGTTAAATGGACATAGCAAGGCCCATCCTCCTTAACCCTGCTGTTAAATGGACATAGCAAGGCCCATCCTCCTTAACCCAGCTGTTAAATGGACATAGCAAGGCCCATCCTCCTTAACCCAGCTGTTAAATGGACATAGCAAGGCCCATCCTCCTTAACCCAGCTGTTAAATGGACATAGCAAGGCCCATCCTCCTTAACCATGCTGTTAAATGGACATAGCAAGGCCCATCCTCCTTAACCCAGCTGTTAAATGGACATAGCAAGGCCCATCCTCCTTAACCCAGCTGTTAAATGGACATAGCAAGGCCCATCCTCCTTAACCCTGCTGTTAAATGGACATAGCAAGGCCCATCCTCCTTAACCCTGCTGTTAAATGGACATAGCAAGGCCCATCCTCCTTAACCCTGCTGTTAAATGGACATAGCAAGGCCCATCCTCCTTAACCCTGCTGTTAAATGGACATAGCAAGGCCCATCCTCCTTAACCCAGCTGTTAAATGGACATAGCAAGGCCCATCCTCCTTAACCCTGCTGTTAAATGGACATAGCAAGGCCCATCCTTCTTAACCCAGCTGTTAAATGGACATAGCAAGGCCCATCCTCCTTAACCCTGCTGTTAAATGGACATAGCAAGGCCCATCCTCCTTAACCCTGCTGTTAAATGGACATAGCAAGGCCCATCCTCCTTAACCCAGCTGTTAAATGGACATAGCAAGGCCCATCCTCCTTAACCCTGCTGTTAAATGGACATAGCAAGGCCCATCCTCCTTAACCCAGCTGTTAAATGGACATAGCAAGGCCCATCCTCCTTAACCCAGCTGTTAAATGGACATAGCAAGGCCCATCCTCCTTAACCCTGCTGTTAAATGGACATAGCAAGGCCCATCCTCCTTAACCCAGCTGTTAAATGGACATAGCAAGGCCCATCCTCCTTAACCCTGCTGTAAAATGGACATAGCAAGGCCCATCCTCCTTAACCCAGCTATTAAATGGACATAGCAAGGCCCATCCTCCTTAACCCAGCTGTTAAATGGACATAGCAAGGCCCATCCTCCTTAACCCTGCTGTAAAATGGACATAGCAAGGCCCATCCTCCTTAACCCTGCTGTTAAATGGACATAGCAAGGCCCATCCTCCTTAACCCAGCTGTTAAATGGACATAGCAAGGCCCATCCTCCTTAACCCAGCTGTTAAATGGACATAGCAAGGCCCATCCTCCTTAACCCAGCTGTTAAATGGACATAGCAAGGCCCATCCTCCTTAACCCAGCTGTTAAATGGACATAGCAAGGCCCATCCTCCTTAACCCAGCTGTTAAATGGACATAGCAAGGCCCATCCTCCTTAACCCAGCTGTTAAATGGACATAGCAAGGCCCATCCTCCTTAACCCTGCTGTTAAATGGACATAGCAAGGCCCATCCTCCTTAACCCTGCTGTTAAATGGACATAGCAAGGCCCATCCTCCTTAACCCGCTGTTAAATGGACATAGCAAGGCCCATCCTCCTTAACCCAGCTGTTAAATGGACATAGCAAGGCCCATCCTCCTTAACCCTGCTGTTAAATGGACATAGCAAGGCCCATCCTCCTTAACCCAGCTGTTAAATGGACATAGCAAAGCCCATCCTCCTCAACCCTGCTGTTAAATGGACATAGCAAGGCCCATCCTCCTTAACCCTGCTGTTAAATGGACATAGCAAAGCCCATCCTCCTTAACCCTGCTGTTAAATGGACATAGCCAGGCCCATCCTCCTTAACCCTGCTGTTAAATGGACATAGCAAGGCCCATCCTCCTTAACCCTGCTGTTAAATGGACATAGCAAGGCCCATCCTCCTTAACCCAGCTGTTAAATGGACATAGCAAGGCCCATCCTCCTTAACCCTGCTGTTAAATGGACATAGTAAGGCCCATCCTCCTTAACCCTGCTGTTAAATGGACATAGCAAGGCCCATCCTCCTTAACCCTGCTGTTAAATGGACATAGCAAGGCCCATCCTCCTTAACCCTGCTGTAAAATGGACATAGCAAGGCCCATCCTCCTTAACCCTGCTGTTAAATGGACATAGCAAGGCCCATCCTCCTTAACCCAGCTGTTAAATGGACATAGCAAGGCCCATCCTCCTTAACCCTGCTGTTAAATGGACATAGCAAGGCCCATCCTCCTTAACCCAGCTGTTAAATGGACATAGCAAGGCCCATCCTCCTTAACCCTGCTGTTAAATGGACATAGCAAGGCCCATCCTCCTTAACCCAGCTGTTAAATGGACATAGCAAGGCCCATCCTCCTTAACCCAGCTGTTAAATGGACATAGCAAGGCCCATCCTCCTTAACCCAGCTGTTAAATGGACATAGCAAGGCCCATCCTCCTTAACCATGCTGTTAAATGGACATAGCAAGGCCCATCCTCCTTAACCCAGCTGTTAAATGGACATAGCAAGGCCCATCCTCCTTAACCCAGCTGTTAAATGGACATAGCAAGGCCCATCCTCCTTAACCCTGCTGTTAAATGGACATAGCAAGGCCCATCCTCCTTAACCCTGCTGTTAAATGGACATAGCAAGGCCCATCCTCCTTAACCCTGCTGTTAAATGGACATAGCAAGGCCCATCCTCCTTAACCCTGCTGTTAAATGGACATAGCAAGGCCCATCCTCCTTAACCCAGCTGTTAAATGGACATAGCAAGGCCCATCCTCCTTAACCCTGCTGTTAAATGGACATAGCAAGGCCCATCCTTCTTAACCCAGCTGTTAAATGGACATAGCAAGGCCCATCCTCCTTAACCCTGCTGTTAAATGGACATAGCAAGGCCCATCCTCCTTAACCCTGCTGTTAAATGGACATAGCAAGGCCCATCCTCCTTAACCCAGCTGTTAAATGGACATAGCAAGGCCCATCCTCCTTAACCCTGCTGTTAAATGGACATAGCAAGGCCCATCCTCCTTAACCCAGCTGTTAAATGGACATAGCAAGGCCCATCCTCCTTAACCCTGCTGTTAAATGGACATAGCAAGGCCCATCCTCCTTAACCCAGCTGTTAAATGGACATAGCAAGGCCCATCCTCCTTAACCCAGCTGTTAAATGGACATAGCAAGGCCCATCCTCCTTAACCCTGCTGTTAAATGGACATAGCAAGGCCCATCCTCCTTAACCCTGCTGTTAAATGGACATAGTAAGGCCCATCCTCCTTAACCCTGCTGTTAAATGGACATAGCAAGGCCCATCCTCCTTAACCCAGCTGTTAAATGGACATAGCAAGGCCCATCCTCCTTAACCCTGCTGTTAAATGGACATAGCAAGGCCCATCCTCCTTAACCCTGCTGTTAAATAGACATAGCAAGGCCCATCCTCCTTAACCCTGCTGTTAAATGGACATAGTAAGGCCCATCCTCCTTAACCCTGCTGTTAAATGGACATAGCAAGGCCCATCCTCCTTAACCCAGCTGTTAAATGGACATAGCAAGGCCCATCCTCCTTAACCCAGCTGTTAAATGGACATAGCAAGGCCCATCCTCCTTAACCCTGCTGTTAAATGGACATAGCAAGGCCCATCCTCCTTAACCCTGCTGTTAAATGGACATAGCAAGGCCCATCCTCCTTAACCCTGCTGTAAAATGGACATAGCAAGGCCCATCCTCATTAACCCGCTGTTAAATGGACATAGGAAGGCCCATCCTCCTGAACCCTGCTGTTAAATGGACATAGCAAGGCCCATCCTCCTTGACCCAGCTGTTAAATGGACATAGCAAGGCCCATCCTCCTTAACCCTGCTGTTAAATGGACATAGCAAGGCCCATCCTCCTTAACCCAGCTGTTAAATGGACATAGCAAGGCCCATCCTCCTTAACCCAGCTGTTAAATGGACATAGCAAGGCCCATCCTCCTTAACCCAGCTGTTAAATGGACATAGCAAGGCCCATCCTCCTTAACCCAGCTGTTAAATGGACATAGCAAGGCCCATCCTCCTTAACCCTGCTGTTAAATGGACATAGCAAGGCCCATCCTCCTTAACCCTGCTGTAAAATGGACATAGCAAGGCCCATCCTCATTAACCCGCTGTTAAATGGACATAGGAAGGCCCATCCTCCTTAACCCTGCTGTTAAATGGACATAGCAAGGCCCATCCTCCTTGACCCAGCTGTTAAATGGACATAGCAAGGCCCATCCTCCTTAACCCTGCTGTTAAATGGACATAGCAAGGCCCATCCTCCTTAACCCAGCTGTTAAATGGACATAGCAAGGCCCATCCTCCTTAACCCAGCTGTTAAATGGACATAGCAAGGCCCATCCTCCTTAACCCTGCTGTTAAATGGACATAGCAAGGCCCATCCTCCTTAACCCAGCTGTTAAATGGACATAGCAAGGCCCATCCTCCTTAACCCAGCTGTTAAATGGACATAGCAAGGCCCATCCTCCTTAACCCTGCTGTTAAATGGACATAGCAAGGCCCATCCTCCTTAACCCAGCTGTTAAATGGACATAGCAAGGCCCATCCTCCTTAACCCAGCTGTTAAATGGACATAGCAAGGCCCATCCTCCTTAACCCAGCTGTTAAATGGACATAGCAAGGCCCATCCTCCTTAACCCTGCTGTAAAATGGACATAGCAAGGCCCATCCTCCTTAACCCTGCTGTTAAATGGACATAGCAAGGCCCATCCTCCTTAACCCAGCTGTTAAATGGACATAGCAAGGCCCATCCTCCTTAACCCTGCTGTTAAATGGACATAGTAAGGCCCATCCTCCTTAACCCTGCTGTTAAATGGACATAGCAAGGCCCATCCTCCTTAACCCTGCTGTTAAATGGACATAGCAAGGCCCATCCTCCTTAACCCTGCTGTAAAATGGACATAGCAAGGCCCATCCTCCTTAACCCTGCTGTTAAATGGACATAGCAAGGCCCATCCTCCTTAACCCAGCTGTTAAATGGACATAGCAAGGCCCATCCTCCTTAACCCAGCTGTTAAATGGACATAGTAAGGCCCATCCTCCTTAACCCAGCTGTTAAATGGACATAGCAAGGCCCATCCTCCTTAACCCAGCTGTTAAATGGACATAGCAAGGCCCATCCTCCTTAACCCTGCTGTTAAATGGACATAGCAAGGCCCATCCTCCTTAACCCAGCTGTTAAATGGACATAGCAAGGCCCATCCTCCTTAACCCAGCTGTTAAATGGACATAGCAAGGCCCATCCTCCTTAACCCTGCTGTTAAATGGACATAGCAAGGCCCATCCTCCTTAACCCAGCTGTTAAATGGACATAGCAAGGCCCATCCTCCTTAACCCAGCTGTTAAATGGACATAGTAAGGCCCATCCTCCTTAACCCTGCTGTTAAATGGACATAGCAAGGCCCATCCTCCTTAACCCAGCTGTTAAATGGACATAGCAAGGCCCATCCTCCTTAACCCTGCTGTTAAATGGACATAGCAAGGCCCATCCTCCTTAACCCTGCTGTTAAATGGACATAGCAAGGCCCATCCTCCTTAACCCAGCTGTTAAATGGACATAGCAAGGCCCATCCTCCTTAACCCAGCTGTTAAATGGACATAGCAAGGCCCATCCTCCTTAACCCAGCTGTTAAATGGACATAGCAAGGCCCATCCTCCTTAACCCAGCTGTTAAATGGACATAGCAAGGCCCATCCTCCTTAACCCTGCTGTTAAATGGACATAGCAAGGCCCATCCTCCTTAACCCAGCTGTTAAATGGACATAGCAAGGCCCATCCTCCTTAACCCTGCTGTAAAATGGACATAGCAAGGCCCATCCTCCTTAACCCAGCTGTTAAATGGACATAGCAAGGCCCATCCTCCTTAACCCAGCTGTTAAATGGACATAGCAAGGCCCATCCTCCTTAACCCTGCTGTAAAATGGACATAGCAAGGCCCATCCTCCTTAACCCTGCTGTTAAATGGACATAGCAAGGCCCATCCTCCTTAACCCAGCTGTTAAATGGACATAGCAAGGCCCATCCTCCTTAACCCAGCTGTTAAATGGACATAGCAAGGCCCATCCTCCTTAACCCAGCTGTTAAATGGACATAGCAAGGCCCATCCTCCTTAACCCAGCTGTTAAATGGACATAGCAAGGCCCATCCTCCTTAACCCAGCTGTTAAATGGACATAGCAAGGCCCATCCTCCTTAACCCAGCTGTTAAATGGACATAGCAAGGCCCATCCTCCTTAACCCTGCTGTTAAATGGACATAGCAAGGCCCATCCTCCTTAACCCTGCTGTTAAATGGACATAGCAAGGCCCATCCTCCTTAACCCGCTGTTAAATGGACATAGCAAGGCCCATCCTCCTTAACCCAGCTGTTAAATGGACATAGCAAGGCCCATCCTCCTTAACCCTGCTGTTAAATGGACATAGCAAGGCCCATCCTCCTTAACCCAGCTGTTAAATGGACATAGCAAAGCCCATCCTCCTCAACCCTGCTGTTAAATGGACATAGCAAGGCCCATCCTCCTTAACCCTGCTGTTAAATGGACATAGCAAAGCCCATCCTCCTTAACCCTGCTGTTAAATGGACATAGCCAGGCCCATCCTCCTTAACCCTGCTGTTAAATGGACATAGCAAGGCCCATCCTCCTTAACCCTGCTGTTAAATGGACATAGCAAGGCCCATCCTCCTTAACCCAGCTGTTAAATGGACATAGCAAGGCCCATCCTCCTTAACCCTGCTGTTAAATGGACATAGTAAGGCCCATCCTCCTTAACCCTGCTGTTAAATGGACATAGCAAGGCCCATCCTCCTTAACCCTGCTGTTAAATGGACATAGCAAGGCCCATCCTCCTTAACCCTGCTGTAAAATGGACATAGCAAGGCCCATCCTCCTTAACCCTGCTGTTAAATGGACATAGCAAGGCCCATCCTCCTTAACCCAGCTGTTAAATGGACATAGCAAGGCCCATCCTCCTTAACCCTGCTGTTAAATGGACATAGCAAGGCCCATCCTCCTTAACCCAGCTGTTAAATGGACATAGCAAGGCCCATCCTCCTTAACCCAGCTGTTAAATGGACATAGCAAGGCCCATCCTCCTTAACCCAGCTGTTAAATGGACATAGCAAGGCCCATCCTCCTTAACCATGCTGTTAAATGGACATAGCAAGGCCCATCCTCCTTAACCCAGCTGTTAAATGGACATAGCAAGGCCCATCCTCCTTAACCCAGCTGTTAAATGGACATAGCAAGGCCCATCCTCCTTAACCCTGCTGTTAAATGGACATAGCAAGGCCCATCCTCCTTAACCCTGCTGTTAAATGGACATAGCAAGGCCCATCCTCCTTAACCCTGCTGTTAAATGGACATAGCAAGGCCCATCCTCCTTAACCCTGCTGTTAAATGGACATAGCAAGGCCCATCCTCCTTAACCCAGCTGTTAAATGGACATAGCAAGGCCCATCCTCCTTAACCCTGCTGTTAAATGGACATAGCAAGGCCCATCCTTCTTAACCCAGCTGTTAAATGGACATAGCAAGGCCCATCCTCCTTAACCCTGCTGTTAAATGGACATAGCAAGGCCCATCCTCCTTAACCCAGCTGTTAAATGGACATAGCAAGGCCCATCCTCCTTAACCCAGCTGTTAAATGGACATAGCAAGGCCCATCCTCCTTAACCCTGCTGTTAAATGGACATAGCAAGGCCCATCCTCCTTAACCCAGCTGTTAAATGGACATAGCAAGGCCCATCCTCCTTAACCCTGCTGTTAAATGGACATAGCAAGGCCCATCCTCCTTAACCCAGCTGTTAAATGGACATAGCAAGGCCCATCCTCCTTAACCCAGCTGTTAAATGGACATAGCAAGGCCCATCCTCCTTAACCCTGCTGTTAAATGGACATAGCAAGGCCCATCCTCCTTAACCCTGCTGTTAAATGGACATAGTAAGGCCCATCCTCCTTAACCCTGCTGTTAAATGGACATAGCAAGGCCCATCCTCCTTAACCCAGCTGTTAAATGGACATAGCAAGGCCCATCCTCCTTAACCCTGCTGTTAAATGGACATAGCAAGGCCCATCCTCCTTAACCCTGCTGTTAAATAGACATAGCAAGGCCCATCCTCCTTAACCCTGCTGTTAAATGGACATAGTAAGGCCCATCCTCCTTAACCCTGCTGTTAAATGGACATAGCAAGGCCCATCCTCCTTAACCCAGCTGTTAAATGGACATAGCAAGGCCCATCCTCCTTAACCCAGCTGTTAAATGGACATAGCAAGGCCCATCCTCCTTAACCCTGCTGTTAAATGGACATAGCAAGGCCCATCCTCCTTAACCCTGCTGTTAAATGGACATAGCAAGGCCCATCCTCCTTAACCCTGCTGTAAAATGGACATAGCAAGGCCCATCCTCATTAACCCGCTGTTAAATGGACATAGGAAGGCCCATCCTCCTGAACCCTGCTGTTAAATGGACATAGCAAGGCCCATCCTCCTTGACCCAGCTGTTAAATGGACATAGCAAGGCCCATCCTCCTTAACCCTGCTGTTAAATGGACATAGCAAGGCCCATCCTCCTTAACCCAGCTGTTAAATGGACATAGCAAGGCCCATCCTCCTTAACCCAGCTGTTAAATGGACATAGCAAGGCCCATCCTCCTTAACCCAGCTGTTAAATGGACATAGCAAGGCCCATCCTCCTTAACCCAGCTGTTAAATGGACATAGCAAGGCCCATCCTCCTTAACCCTGCTGTTAAATGGACATAGCAAGGCCCATCCTCCTTAACCCTGCTGTAAAATGGACATAGCAAGGCCCATCCTCATTAACCCGCTGTTAAATGGACATAGGAAGGCCCATCCTCCTTAACCCTGCTGTTAAATGGACATAGCAAGGCCCATCCTCCTTGACCCAGCTGTTAAATGGACATAGCAAGGCCCATCCTCCTTAACCCTGCTGTTAAATGGACATAGCAAGGCCCATCCTCCTTAACCCAGCTGTTAAATGGACATAGCAAGGCCCATCCTCCTTAACCCAGCTGTTAAATGGACATAGCAAGGCCCATCCTCCTTAACCCTGCTGTTAAATGGACATAGCAAGGCCCATCCTCCTTAACCCAGCTGTTAAATGGACATAGCAAGGCCCATCCTCCTTAACCCAGCTGTTAAATGGACATAGCAAGGCCCATCCTCCTTAACCCTGCTGTTAAATGGACATAGCAAGGCCCATCCTCCTTAACCCAGCTGTTAAATGGACATAGCAAGGCCCATCCTCCTTAACCCAGCTGTTAAATGGACATAGCAAGGCCCATCCTCCTTAACCCAGCTGTTAAATGGACATAGCAAGGCCCATCCTCCTTAACCCTGCTGTAAAATGGACATAGCAAGGCCCATCCTCCTTAACCCTGCTGTTAAATGGACATAGCAAGGCCCATCCTCCTTAACCCAGCTGTTAAATGGACATAGCAAGGCCCATCCTCCTTAACCCTGCTGTTAAATGGACATAGTAAGGCCCATCCTCCTT
Organism: Limnomonas spitsbergensis; assembly: GCA_037349105.1. NCBI lineage: Eukaryota > Viridiplantae > Chlorophyta > Chlorophyceae > Chlamydomonadales > Limnomonas > Limnomonas spitsbergensis. The sequence goes on along the minus strand of JAYJMM010000088.1, from coordinate 128,437 downwards.
AACCCTGCTGTTAAATGGACATAGCAAGGCCCATCCTCCTTAACCCTGCTGTTAAATGGACATAGCAAGGCCCATCCTCCTTAACCCTGCTGTAAAATGGACATAGCAAGGCCCATCCTCCTTAACCCTGCTGTTAAATGGACATAGCAAGGCCCATCCTCCTTAACCCAGCTGTTAAATGGACATAGCAAGGCCCATCCTCCTTAACCCAGCTGTTAAATGGACATAGTAAGGCCCATCCTCCTTAACCCAGCTGTTAAATGGACATAGCAAGGCCCATCCTCCTTAACCCAGCTGTTAAATGGACATAGCAAGGCCCATCCTCCTTAACCCTGCTGTTAAATGGACATAGCAAGGCCCATCCTCCTTAACCCAGCTGTTAAATGGACATAGCAAGGCCCATCCTCCTTAACCCAGCTGTTAAATGGACATAGCAAGGCCCATCCTCCTTAACCCTGCTGTTAAATGGACATAGCAAGGCCCATCCTCCTTAACCCAGCTGTTAAATGGACATAGCAAGGCCCATCCTCCTTAACCCAGCTGTTAAATGGACATAGTAAGGCCCATCCTCCTTAACCCTGCTGTTAAATGGACATAGCAAGGCCCATCCTCCTTAACCCAGCTGTTAAATGGACATAGCAAGGCCCATCCTCCTTAACCCTGCTGTTAAATGGACATAGCAAGGCCCATCCTCCTTAACCCTGCTGTTAAATGGACATAGCAAGGCCCATCCTCCTTAACCCTGCTGTTAAATGGACATAGCAAGGCCCATCCTCCTTAACCCGCTGTTAAATGGACATAGGAAGGCCCATCCTCCTGAACCCTGCTGTTAAATGGACATAGCAAGGCCCATCCTCCTTAACCCAGCTGTTAAATGGACATAGCAAGGCCCATCCTCCTTAACCCTGCTGTTAAATGGACATAGCAAGGCCCATCCTCCTTAACCCTGCTGTTAAATGGACATAGCAAGGCCCATCCTCCTTAACCCTGCTGTTAAATGGACATAGCAAGGCCCATCCTCCTTAACCCAGCTGTTAAATGGACATAGCAAGGCCCATCCTCCTTAACCCAGCTGTTAAATGGACATAGCAAGGCCCATCCTCCTTAACCCAGCTGTTAAATGGACATAGCAAGGCCCATCCTCCTTAACCCAGCTGTTAAATGGACATAGCAAGGCCCATCCTCCTTAACCCTGCTGTAAAATGGACATAGCAAGGCCCATCCTCCTTAACCCTGCTGTTAAATGGACATAGCAAGGCCCATCCTCCTTAACCCTGCTGTTAAATGGACATAGCAAGGCCCATCCTCCTTAACCCTGCTGTTAAATGGACATAGCAAGGCCTATCCTCCTTAACCCAGCTGTTAAATGGACATAGCAAGGCCCATCCTCCTTAACCCAGCTGTTAAATGGACATAGCAAGGCCCATCCTCCTTAACCCTGCTGTAAAATGGACATAGCAAGGCCCATCCTCCTTAACCCTGCTGTTAAATGGACATAGCAAGGCCCATCCTCCTTAACCCTGCTGTTAAATGGACATAGCAAGGCCCATCCTCCTTAACCCTGCTGTTAAATGGACATAGCAAGGCCCATCCTCCTTAACCCAGCTGTTAAATGGACATAGCAAGGCCCATCCTCCTTAACCCTGCTGTAAAATGGACATAGCAAGGCCCATCCTCCTTAACCCAGCTGTTAAATGGACATAGCAAGGCCCATCCTCCTTAACCCAGCTGTTAAATGGACATAGCAAGGCCCATCCTCCTTAACCCAGCTGTTAAATGGACATAGCAAGGCCCATCCTCCTTAACCCTGCTGTAAAATGGACATAGCAAGGCCCATCCTCCTTAACCCTGCTGTTAAATGGACATAGCAAGGCCCATCCTCCTTAACCCTGCTGTTAAATGGACATAGCAAGGCCCATCCTCCTTAACCCTGCTGTTAAATGGACATAGCAAGGCCCATCCTCCTTAACCCAGCTGTTAAATGGACATAGCAAGGCCCATCCTCCTTAACCCAGCTGTTAAATGGACATAGCAAGGCCCATCCTCCTTAACCCAGCTGTTAAATGGACATAGCAAGGCCCATCCTCCTTAACCCTGCTGTTAAATGGACATAGCAAGGCCCATCCTCCTTAACCCAGCTGTTAAATGGACATAGCAAGGCCCATCCTCCTTAACCCAGCTGTTAAATGGACATAGCAAGGCCCATCCTCCTTAACCCTGCTGTTAAATGGACATAGCAAGGCCCATCCTCCTTAACCCAGCTGTTAAATGGACATAGCAAGGCCCATCCTCCTTAACCCAGCTGTTAAATGGACATAGCAAGGCCCATCCTCCTTAACCCAGCTGTTAAATGGACATAGCAAGGCCCATCCTCCTTAACCCAGCTGTTAAATGGACATAGCAAGGCCCATCCTCCTTAACCCTGCTGTAAAATGGACATAGCAAGGCCCATCCTCCTTAACCCTGCTGTTAAATGGACATAGCAAGGCCCATCCTCCTTAACCCAGCTGTTAAATGGACATAGCAAGGCCCATCCTCCTTAACCCAGCTGTTAAATGGACATAGCAAGGCCCATCCTCCTTAACCCTGCTGTAAAATGGACATAGCAAGGCCCATCCTCCTTAACCCGCTGTTAAATGGACATAGGAAGGCCCATCCTCCTTAACCCTGCTGTTAAATGGACATAGCAAGGCCCATCCTCCTTAACCCGCTGTTAAATGGACATAGGAAGGCCCATCCTCCTGAACCCTGCTGTTAAATGGACATAGCAAGGCCCATCCTCCTTAACCCAGCTGTTAAATGGACATAGCAAGGCCCATCCTCCTTAACCCAGCTGTTAAATGGACATAGCAAGGCCCATCCTCCTTAACCCGCTGTTAAATGGACATAGGAAGGCCCATCCTCCTGAACCCTGCTGTTAAATGGACATAGCAAGGCCCATCCTCCTTAACCCAGCTGTTAAATGGACATAGCAAGGCCCATCCTCCTTAACCCTGCTGTTAAATGGACATAGCAAGGCCCATCCTCCTTAACCCAGCTGTTAAATGGACATAGCAAGGCCCATCCTCCTTAACCCTGCTGTTAAATGGACATAGCAAGGCCCATCCTCCTTAACCCTGCTGTTAAATGGACATAGCAAGGCCCATCCTCCTTAACCCTGCTGTTAAATGGACATAGCAAGGCCCATCCTCCTTAACCCAGCTGTTAAATGGACATAGCAAGGCCCATCCTCCTTAACCCTGCTGTTAAATGGACATAGTAAGGCCCATCCTCCTTAACCCTGCTGTTAAATGGACATAGCAAGGCCCATCCTCCTTAACCCTGCTGTTAAATGGACATAGCAAGGCCCATCCTCCTTAACCCTGCTGTAAAATGGACATAGCAAGGCCCATCCTCCTTAACCCTGCTGTTAAATGGACATAGCAAGGCCCATCCTCCTTAACCCTGCTGTTAAATGGACATAGCAAGGCCCATCCTCCTTAACCCTGCTGTAAAATGGACATAGCAAGGCCCATCCTCATTAACCCGCTGTTAAATGGACATAGGAAGGCCCATCCTCCTGAACCCTGCTGTTAAATGGACATAGCAAGGCCCATCCTCCTTGACCCAGCTGTTAAATGGACATAGCAAGGCCCATCCTCCTTAACCCTGCTGTTAAATGGACATAGCAAGGCCCATCCTCCTTAACCCAGCTGTTAAATGGACATAGCAAGGCCCATCCTCCTTAACCCAGCTGTTAAATGGACATAGCAAGGCCCATCCTCCTTAACCCAGCTGTTAAATGGACATAGCAAGGCCCATCCTCCTTAACCCTGCTGTTAAATGGACATAGCAAGGCCCATCCTCCTTAACCCAGCTGTTAAATGGACATAGCAAGGCCCATCCTCCTTAACCCTGCTGTTAAATGGACATAGCAAGGCCCATCCTCCTTAACCCAGCTGTTAAATGGACATAGCAAGGCCGATCCTCCTTAACCCAGCTGTTAAATGGACATAGCAAGGCCCATCCTCCTTAACCCTGCTGTTAAATGGACATAGCAAGGCCCATCCTCCTTAACCCAGCTGTTAAATGGACATAGCAAGGCCCATCCTCCTTAACCCAGCTGTTAAATGGACATAGCAAGGCCCATCCTCCTTAACCCAGCTGTTAAATGGACATAGCAAGGCCCATCCTCCTTAACCCTGCTGTAAAATGGACATAGCAAGGCCCATCCTCCTTAACCCTGCTGTTAAATGGACATAGCAAGGCCCATCCTCCTTAACCCAGCTGTTAAATGGACATAGCAAGGCCCATCCTCCTTAACCCAGCTGTTAAATGGACATAGCAAGGCCCATCCTCCTTAACCCAGCTGTTAAATGGACATAGCAAGGCCCATCCTCCTTAACCCAGCTGTTAAATGGACATAGCAAGGCCCATCCTCCTTAACCCTGCTGTAAAATGGACATAGCAAGGCCCATCCTCCTTAACCCTGCTGTTAAATGGACATAGCAAGGCCCATCCTCCTTAACCCTGCTGTTAAATGGACATAGCAAGGCCCATCCTCCTTAACCCTGCTGTTAAATGGACATAGCAAGGCCTATCCTCCTTAACCCAGCTGTTAAATGGACATAGCAAGGCCCATCCTCCTTAACCCAGCTGTTAAATGGACATAGCAAGGCCCATCCTCCTTAACCCTGCTGTAAAATGGACATAGCAAGGCCCATCCTCCTTAACCCTGCTGTTAAATGGACATAGCAAGGCCCATCCTCCTTAACCCTGCTGTTAAATGGACATAGCAAGGCCCATCCTCCTTAACCCTGCTGTTAAATGGACATAGCAAGGCCCATCCTCCTTAACCCAGCTGTTAAATGGACATAGCAAGGCCCATCCTCCTTAACCCTGCTGTAAAATGGACATAGCAAGGCCCATCCTCCTTAACCCAGCTGTTAAATGGACATAGCAAGGCCCATCCTCCTTAACCCAGCTGTTAAATGGACATAGCAAGGCCCATCCTCCTTAACCCAGCTGTTAAATGGACATAGCAAGGCCCATCCTCCTTAACCCTGCTGTAAAATGGACATAGCAAGGCCCATCCTCCTTAACCCTGCTGTTAAATGGACATAGCAAGGCCCATCCTCCTTAACCCTGCTGTTAAATGGACATAGCAAGGCCCATCCTCCTTAACCCTGCTGTTAAATGGACATAGCAAGGCCCATCCTCCTTAACCCAGCTGTTAAATGGACATAGCAAGGCCCATCCTCCTTAACCCAGCTGTTAAATGGACATAGCAAGGCCCATCCTCCTTAACCCAGCTGTTAAATGGACATAGCAAGGCCCATCCTCCTTAACCCTGCTGTTAAATGGACATAGCAAGGCCCATCCTCCTTAACCCAGCTGTTAAATGGACATAGCAAGGCCCATCCTCCTTAACCCAGCTGTTAAATGGACATAGCAAGGCCCATCCTCCTTAACCCTGCTGTTAAATGGACATAGCAAGGCCCATCCTCCTTAACCCAGCTGTTAAATGGACATAGCAAGGCCCATCCTCCTTAACCCAGCTGTTAAATGGACATAGCAAGGCCCATCCTCCTTAACCCAGCTGTTAAATGGACATAGCAAGGCCCATCCTCCTTAACCCAGCTGTTAAATGGACATAGCAAGGCCCATCCTCCTTAACCCTGCTGTAAAATGGACATAGCAAGGCCCATCCTCCTTAACCCTGCTGTTAAATGGACATAGCAAGGCCCATCCTCCTTAACCCAGCTGTTAAATGGACATAGCAAGGCCCATCCTCCTTAACCCAGCTGTTAAATGGACATGGCAAGGCCCATCCTCCTTAACCCTGCTGTAAATGGACATAGCAAGGCCCATCCTCCTTAACCCGCTGTTAAATGGACATAGGAAGGCCCATCCTCCTTAACCCTGCTGTTAAATGGACATAGCAAGGCCCATCCTCCTTAACCCGCTGTTAAATGGACATAGGAAGGCCCATCCTCCTGAACCCTGCTGTTAAATGGACATAGCAAGGCCCATCCTCCTTAACCCAGCTGTTAAATGGACATAGCAAGGCCCATCCTCCTTAACCCAGCTGTTAAATGGACATAGCAAGGCCCATCCTCCTTAACCCGCTGTTAAATGGACATAGGAAGGCCCATCCTCCTGAACCCTGCTGTTAAATGGACATAGCAAGGCCCATCCTCCTTAACCCAGCTGTTAAATGGACATAGCAAGGCCCATCCTCCTTAACCCTGCTGTTAAATGGACATAGCAAGGCCCATCCTCCTTAACCCAGCTGTTAAATGGACATAGCAAGGCCCATCCTCCTTAACCCTGCTCTTAAATGGACATAGCAAGGCCCATCCTCCTTAACCCTGCTGTTAAATGGACATAGCAAGGCCCATCCTCCTTAACCCTGCTGTTAAATGGACATAGCAAGGCCCATCCTCCTTAACCCAGCTGTTAAATGGACATAGCAAGGCCCATCCTCCTTAACCCTGCTGTTAAATGGACATAGTAAGGCCCATCCTCCTTAACCCTGCTGTTAAATGGACATAGCAAGGCCCATCCTCCTTAACCCTGCTGTTAAATGGACATAGCAAGGCCCATCCTCCTTAACCCTGCTGTAAAATGGACATAGCAAGGCCCATCCTCCTTAACCCTGCTGTTAAATGGACATAGCAAGGCCCATCCTCCTTAACCCTGCTGTTAAATGGACATAGCAAGGCCCATCCTCCTTAACCCTGCTGTAAAATGGACATAGCAAGGCCCATCCTCATTAACCCGCTGTTAAATGGACATAGGAAGGCCCATCCTCCTGAACCCTGCTGTTAAATGGACATAGCAAGGCCCATCCTCCTTGACCCAGCTGTTAAATGGACATAGCAAGGCCCATCCTCCTTAACCCTGCTGTTAAATGGACATAGCAAGGCCCATCCTCCTTAACCCAGCTGTTAAATGGACATAGCAAGGCCCATCCTCCTTAACCCAGCTGTTAAATGGACATAGCAAGGCCCATCCTCCTTAACCCAGCTGTTAAATGGACATAGCAAGGCCCATCCTCCTTAACCCTGCTGTTAAATGGACATAGCAAGGCCCATCCTCCTTAACCCAGCTGTTAAATGGACATAGCAAGGCCCATCCTCCTTAACCCTGCTGTTAAATGGACATAGCAAGGCCCATCCTCCTTAACCCAGCTGTTAAATGGACATAGCAAGGCCGATCCTCCTTAACCCAGCTGTTAAATGGACATAGCAAGGCCCATCCTCCTTAACCCTGCTGTTAAATGGACATAGCAAGGCCCATCCTCCTTAACCCAGCTGTTAAATGGACATAGCAAGGCCCATCCTCCTTAACCCAGCTGTTAAATGGACATAGCAAGGCCCATCCTCCTTAACCCAGCTGTTAAATGGACATAGCAAGGCCCATCCTCCTTAACCCTGCTGTAAAATGGACATAGCAAGGCCCATCCTCCTTAACCCTGCTGTTAAATGGACATAGCAAGGCCCATCCTCCTTAACCCAGCTGTTAAATGGACATAGCAAGGCCCATCCTCCTTAACCCTGCTGTTAAATGGACATAGTAAGGCCCATCCTCCTTAACCCTGCTGTTAAATGGACATAGCAAGGCCCATCCTCCTTAACCCTGCTGTTAAATGGACATAGCAAGGCCCATCCTCCTTAACCCTGCTGTAAAATGGACATAGCAAGGCCCATCCTCCTTAACCCTGCTGTTAAATGGACATAGCAAGGCCCATCCTCCTTAACCCAGCTGTTAAATGGACATAGCAAGGCCCATCCTCCTTAACCCAGCTGTTAAATGGACATAGTAAGGCCCATCCTCCTTAACCCAGCTGTTAAATGGACATAGCAAGGCCCATCCTCCTTAACCCAGCTGTTAAATGGACATAGCAAGGCCCATCCTCCTTAACCCTGCTGTTAAATGGACATAGCAAGGCCCATCCTCCTTAACCCAGCTGTTAAATGGACATAGCAAGGCCCATCCTCCTTAACCCAGCTGTTAAATGGACATAGCAAGGCCCATCCTCCTTAACCCTGCTGTTAAATGGACATAGCAAGGCCCATCCTCCTTAACCCAGCTGTTAAATGGACATAGCAAGGCCCATCCTCCTTAACCCAGCTGTTAAATGGACATAGTAAGGCCCATCCTCCTTAACCCTGCTGTTAAATGGACATAGCAAGGCCCATCCTCCTTAACCCAGCTGTTAAATGGACATAGCAAGGCCCATCCTCCTTAACCCTGCTGTTAAATGGACATAGCAAGGCCCATCCTCCTTAACCCTGCTGTTAAATGGACATAGCAAGGCCCATCCTCCTTAACCCTGCTGTAAAATGGACATAGCAAGGCCCATCCTCCTTAACCCGCTGTTAAATGGACATAGGAAGGCCCATCCTCCTGAACCCTGCTGTTAAATGGACATAGCAAGGCCCATCCTCCTTAACCCAGCTGTTAAATGGACATAGCAAGGCCCATCCTCCTTAACCCTGCTGTTAAATGGACATAGCAAGGCCCATCCTCCTTAACCCTGCTGTTAAATGGACATAGCAAGGCCCATCCTCCTTAACCCTGCTGTTAAATGGACATAGCAAGGCCCATCCTCCTTAACCCAGCTGTTAAATGGACATAGCAAGGCCCATCCTCCTTAACCCAGCTGTTAAATGGACATAGCAAGGCCCATCCTCCTTAACCCAGCTGTTAAATGGACATAGCAAGGCCCATCCTCCTTAACCCAGCTGTTAAATGGACATAGCAAGGCCCATCCTCCTTAACCCTGCTGTAAAATGGACATAGCAAGGCCCATCCTCCTTAACCCTGCTGTTAAATGGACATAGCAAGGCCCATCCTCCTTAACCCTGCTGTTAAATGGACATAGCAAGGCCCATCCTCCTTAACCCTGCTGTTAAATGGACATAGCAAGGCCCATCCTCCTTAACCCAGCTGTTAAATGGACATAGCAAGGCCCATCCTCCTTAACCCAGCTGTTAAATGGACATAGCAAGGCCCATCCTCCTTAACCCTGCTGTAAAATGGACATAGCAAGGCCCATCCTCCTTAACCCTGCTGTTAAATGGACATAGCAAGGCCCATCCTCCTTAACCCTGCTGTTAAATGGACATAGCAAGGCCCATCCTCCTTAACCCTGCTGTTAAATGGACATAGCAAGGCCCATCCTCCTTAACCCAGCTGTTAAATGGACATAGCAAGGCCCATCCTCCTTAACCCTGCTGTAAAATGGACATAGCAAGGCCCATCCTCCTTAACCCAGCTGTTAAATGGACATAGCAAGGCCCATCCTCCTTAACCCAGCTGTTAAATGGACATAGCAAGGCCCATCCTCCTTAACCCAGCTGTTAAATGGACATAGCAAGGCCCATCCTCCTTAACCCTGCTGTAAAATGGACATAGCAAGGCCCATCCTCTTTAACCCTGCTGTTAAATGGACATAGCAAGGCCCATCCTCCTTAACCCTGCTGTTAAATGGACATAGCAAGGCCCATCCTCCTTAACCCTGCTGTTAAATGGACATAGCAAGGCCCATCCTCCTTAACCCAGCTGTTAAATGGACATAGCAAGGCCCATCCTCCTTAACCCAGCTGTTAAATGGACATAGCAAGGCCCATCCTCCTTAACCCAGCTGTTAAATGGACATAGCAAGGCCCATCCTCCTTAACCCTGCTGTTAAATGGACATAGCAAGGCCCATCCTCCTTAACCCAGCTGTTAAATGGACATAGCAAGGCCCATCCTCCTTAACCCAGCTGTTAAATGGACATAGCAAGGCCCATCCTCCTTAACCCTGCTGTTAAATGGACATAGCAAGGCCCATCCTCCTTAACCCAGCTGTTAAATGGACATAGCAAGGCCCATCCTCCTTAACCCAGCTGTTAAATGGACATAGCAAGGCCCATCCTCCTTAACCCAGCTGTTAAATGGACATAGCAAGGCCCATCCTCCTTAACCCAGCTGTTAAATGGACATAGCAAGGCCCATCCTCCTTAACCCTGCTGTAAAATGGACATAGCAAGGCCCATCCTCCTTAACCCTGCTGTTAAATGGACATAGCAAGGCCCATCCTCCTTAACCCAGCTGTTAAATGGACATAGCAAGGCCCATCCTCCTTAACCCAGCTGTTAAATGGACATAGCAAGGCCCATCCTCCTTAACCCTGCTGTAAAATGGACATAGCAAGGCCCATCCTCCTTAACCCGCTGTTAAATGGACATAGGAAGGCCCATCCTCCTTAACCCTGCTGTTAAATGGACATAGCAAGGCCCATCCTCCTTAACCCGCTGTTAAATGGACATAGGAAGGCCCATCCTCCTGAACCCTGCTGTTAAATGGACATAGCAAGGCCCATCCTCCTTAACCCAGCTGTTAAATGGACATAGCAAGGCCCATCCTCCTTAACCCAGCTGTTAAATGGACATAGCAAGGCCCATCCTCCTTAACCCGCTGTTAAATGGACATAGGAAGGCCCATCCTCCTGAACCCTGCTGTTAAATGGACATAGCAAGGCCCATCCTCCTTAACCCAGCTGTTAAATGGACATAGCAAGGCCCATCCTCCTTAACCCTGCTGTTAAATGGACATAGCAAGGCCCATCCTCCTTAACCCAGCTGTTAAATGGACATAGCAAGGCCCATCCTCCTTAACCCTGCTGTTAAATGGACATAGCAAGGCCCATCCTCCTTAACCCTGCTGTTAAATGGACATAGCAAGGCCCATCCTCCTTAACCCTGCTGTTAAATGGACATAGCAAGGCCCATCCTCCTTAACCCAGCTGTTAAATGGACATAGCAAGGCCCATCCTCCTTAACCCTGCTGTTAAATGGACATAGTAAGGCCCATCCTCCTTAACCCTGCTGTTAAATGGACATAGCAAGGCCCATCCTCCTTAACCCTGCTGTTAAATGGACATAGCAAGGCCCATCCTCCTTAACCCTGCTGTAAAATGGACATAGCAAGGCCCATCCTCCTTAACCCTGCTGTTAAATGGACATAGCAAGGCCCATCCTCCTTAACCCAGCTGTTAAATGGACATAGCAAGGCCCATCCTCCTTAACCCAGCTGTTAAATGGACATAGTAAGGCCCATCCTCCTTAACCCAGCTGTTAAATGGACATAGCAAGGCCCATCCTCCTTAACCCAGCTGTTAAATGGACATAGCAAGGCCCATCCTCCTTAACCCTGCTGTTAAATGGACATAGCAAGGCCCATCCTCCTTAACCCAGCTGTTAAATGGACATAGCAAGGCCCATCCTCCTTAACCCAGCTGTTAAATGGACATAGCAAGGCCCATCCTCCTTAACCCTGCTGTTAAATGGACATAGCAAGGCCCATCCTCCTTAACCCAGCTGTTAAATGGACATAGCAAGGCCCATCCTCCTTAACCCAGCTGTTAAATGGACATAGCAAGGCCCATCCTCCTTAACCCAGCTGTTAAATGGACATAGCAAGGCCCATCCTCCTTAACCCTGCTGTTAAATGGACATAGCAAGGCCCATCCTCCTTAACCCTGCTGTTAAATGGACATAGCAAGGCCCATCCTCCTTAACCCTGCTGTAAAATGGACATAGCAAGGCCCATCCTCCTTAACCCGCTGTTAAATGGACATAGGAAGGCCCATCCTCCTTAACCCTGCTGTTAAATGGACATAGCAAGGCCCATCCTCCTTAACCCGCTGTTAAATGGACATAGGAAGGCCCATCCTCCTGAACCCTGCTGTTAAATGGACATAGCAAGGCCCATCCTCCTTAACCCAGCTGTTAAATGGACATAGCAAGGCCCATCCTCCTTAACCCAGCTGTTAAATGGACATAGCAAGGCCCATCCTCCTTAACCCGCTGTTAAATGGACATAGGAAGGCCCATCCTCCTGAACCCTGCTGTTAAATGGACATAGCAAGGCCCATCCTCCTTAACCCAGCTGTTAAATGGACATAGCAAGGCCCATCCTCCTTAACCCTGCTGTTAAATGGACATAGCAAGGCCCATCCTCCTTAACCCAGCTGTTAAATGGACATAGCAAGGCCCATCCTCCTTAACCCTGCTGTTAAATGGACATAGCAAGGCCCATCCTCCTTAACCCTGCTGTTAAATGGACATAGCAAGGCCCATCCTCCTTAACCCTGCTGTTAAATGGACATAGCAAGGCCCATCCTCCTTAACCCAGCTGTTAAATGGACATAGCAAGGCCCATCCTCCTTAACCCTGCTGTTAAATGGACATAGTAAGGCCCATCCTCCTTAACCCTGCTGTTAAATGGACATAGCAAGGCCCATCCTCCTTAACCCTGCTGTTAAATGGACATAGCAAGGCCCATCCTCCTTAACCCTGCTGTAAAATGGACATAGCAAGGCCCATCCTCCTTAACCCTGCTGTTAAATGGACATAGCAAGGCCCATCCTCCTTAACCCAGCTGTTAAATGGACATAGCAAGGCCCATCCTCCTTAACCCAGCTGTTAAATGGACATAGTAAGGCCCATCCTCCTTAACCCAGCTGTTAAATGGACATAGCAAGGCCCATCCTCCTTAACCCAGCTGTTAAATGGACATAGCAAGGCCCATCCTCCTTAACCCTGCTGTTAAATGGACATAGCAAGGCCCATCCTCCTTAACCCAGCTGTTAAATGGACATAGCAAGGCCCATCCTCCTTAACCCAGCTGTTAAATGGACATAGCAAGGCCCATCCTCCTTAACCCTGCTGTTAAATGGACATAGCAAGGCCCATCCTCCTTAACCCAGCTGTTAAATGGACATAGCAAGGCCCATCCTCCTTAACCCAGCTGTTAAATGGACATAGCAAGGCCCATCCTCCTTAACCCAGCTGTTAAATGGACATAGCAAGGCCCATCCTCCTTAACCCTGCTGTTAAATGGACATAGCAAGGCCCATCCTCCTTAACCCTGCTGTAAAATGGACATAGCAAGGCCCATCCTCCTTAACCCTGCTGTTAAATGGACATAGCAAGGCCCATCCTCCTTAACCCAGCTGTTAAATGGACATAGCAAGGCCCATCCTCCTTAACCCAGCTGTTAAATGGACATAGCAAGGCCCATCCTCCTTAACCCTGCTGTAAAATGGACATAGCAAGGCCCATCCTCCTTAACCCGCTGTTAAATGGACATAGGAAGGCCCATCCTCCTTAACCCTGCTGTTAAATGGACATAGCAAGGCCCATCCTCCTTAACCCGCTGTTAAATGGACATAGGAAGGCCCATCCTCCTTAACCCAGCTGTTAAATGGACATAGCAAGGCCCATCCTCCTTAACCCTGCTGTTAAATGGACATAGCAAGGCCCATCCTCCTTAACCCAGCTGTTAAATGGACATAGCAAGGCCCATCCTCCTTAACCCTGTTGTTAAATGGACATAGCAAGGCCCATCCTCCTTAACCCGCTGTTAAATGCACATAGCAAGGCCCATCCTCCTTAACCCAGCTGTTAAATGGACATAGCAAGGCCCATCCTCCTTAACCCTGCTGTTAAATGGACATAGCAAGGCCCATCCTCCTTAACCCAGCTGTTAAATGGACATAGCAAGGCCCATCCTCCTTAACCCAGCTGTTAAATGGACATAGCAAGGCCCATCCTCCTTAACCCAGCTGTTAAATGGACATAGCAAGGCCCATCCTCCTTAACCCTGCTGTTAAATGGACATAGCAAGGCCCATCCTCCTTAACCCTGCTGTAAAATGGACATAGCAAGGCCCATCCTCCTTAACCCTGCTGTTAAATGGACATAGCAAGGCCCATCCTCCTTAACCCAGCTGTTAAATGGACATAGCAAGGCCCATCCTCCTTAACCCAGCTGTTAAATGGACATAGCAAGGCCCATCCTCCTTAACCCAGCTGTTAAATGGACATAGCAAGGCCCATCCTCCTTAACCCTGCTGTTAAATGGACATAGCAAGGCCCATCCTCCTTAACCCTGCTGTAAAATGGACATAGCAAGGCCCATCCTCCTTAACCCTGCTGTTAAATGGACATAGCAAGGCCCATCCTCCTTAACCCAGCTGTTAAATGGACATAGCAAGGCCCATCCTCCTTAACCCAGCTGTTAAATGGACATAGCAAGGCCCATCCTCCTTAACCCTGCTGTAAAATGGACATAGCAAGGCCCATCCTCCTTAACCCGCTGTTAAATGGACATAGGAAGGCCCATCCTCCTTAACCCTGCTGTTAAATGGACATAGCAAGGCCCATCCTCCTTAACCCGCTGTTAAATGGACATAGGAAGGCCCATCCTCCTTAACCCAGCTGTTAAATGGACATAGCAAGGCCCATCCTCCTTAACCCTGCTGTTAAATGGACATAGCAAGGCCCATCCTCCTTAACCCAGCTGTTAAATGGACATAGCAAGGCCCATCCTCCTTAACCCTGCTGTTAAATGGACATAGCAAGGCCCATCCTCCTTAACCCTGCTGTTAAATGGACATAGCAAGGCCCATCCTCCTTAACCCAGCTGTTAAATGGACATAGCAAGGCCCATCCTCCTTAACCCAGCTGTTAAATGGACATAGCAAGGCCCATCCTCCGGCATGCATGCTCAAGTCGACATCGTCTTGCCTGCCAGCACCATTCAGGCATCCGTCCCGTTACCTACATGTTGTTGCTACAAAGTCAATGCAAACACCCACAGCCTTTTGCAAAAGGGCCAGGCAGAGCGAGTCGGGGGGAACAAGCCACAAGAACCAAACCCTAAAACACGCAACACGGGGGCAGAGTACATGTTCACCGTATATGCCATACGGTTTAAGGACCATATAGCATATCAATACCCGCCTAGCCCACCCACACCATTCAGGCATCCGTCCCGTTGCCCGTATCTGTAGCGGCGGTCAAGGTAACCTGGTACGGAAACCCGGTACGGTCAAACAGTACAGTACGGATACGGTACGCTGTTTTCACACCGTGAAGTATTGTTTAATGGTGAGGTACCGGTATACAGTACAGGAGGTGCCATCGGCCGTACTGGGCATCCTTGGTGGCGGTGGTGATCCATCACAGACTATCCGCACCCGCACGTCAGCGATCGCATATCGGTGCCCGCCTTGCCCGCCAGTACAATTCACTCAGCCGTCCCGTTGCCCGTTTTGCCCCCCCCGCACGCTTGCCACCCAAGCATCAGCAAGCGCCACTCCTACCGTTACAGTGGAGGAAGCAGCATGCTCTGCCCTCCACGAATCCTCCGTCCCCCGTTTCCATCAGACACTCACACCCTATAGCCTCCTACGCCTGGTTCTGACCTCTAATGGTCTAAGCATCAGTAAGCTCCACTCCTGTCGTTACGGTGTAGGAAGCTGTTCCCCCCCGCCAGCCCGCTCGAGTCCTCGCGCCCAACCTCCGAGGCGCCTCCGTCCCTCCCTCCGCCCCCATAGCCGCCCCCAGCCCCCCCGTCATCGAAAAGATCGTCCTCGTCATCGAACACATCCCCGCCGCCTGCGTCTCTGCCTCCCCCCGCGGATGAACGGGGTGGGGGCTGAGTCAGCAGCTTGCGGATGGCCTCGCTCTTGTGCTTGTTGTGTTTCAGCTGGACCTGAGCATGCAACAAGAGGTGTGCTATTTATTTGCACGGTACTTGATAGATGAGGATGTGTGAGTCGTCAGGACTGGAAGGGAGATATATAATGCACTGTGCTTCAGCGTGGGGATCAGGAGCTTGTAGACGACCTCGCTCTCGTGCTTCTTGGCGACCCCCTCTCTCCTCACCCACCGCCACCCAACTCTCCTGCCCCCTCCCTCTCTGTAGCGTACTTACCACTTAGAAAATAAGATCCAGATGTAGTTAGCGTCCTCTCAGGTTATTAGGATTGTTACACCCTCACCTCTGACATCGACTTAAGCAGCTTCAAAAACCGCTGCATTCCCCCCGACCTCAGCCACAACGACGCGCCTCCTCGAAACGTTAACGACATGTTAGGCAACCAAAAGGGCCCACCTCTGACATCTTCTCCAACAACTTGGACTGCCACTGTAGCTCCTTGGCGCCCTCCCCCCCCCCCCCTCTCTCCTCACTCACCCCCACCCAACCCTCCCACCCCTACCACCCACCTCCGACATCTTCTCCAACAGCATGGATTGCCACTGTAGCTCCTTGGCGCACCCCCCCCCCTCTCTCTCCTCACCCACCCCCACCCAACCCTCCCGCCCCCTACCACCCACCTCCGACATCTTCTCCAACAGCTTGGACTGCCACTGGAGCTTCCGGCGGCTCTCTGAAAGCTCCTGTACCTCAGCCCGCGCCCGCGCAGCGGCCTCCAGCGCTCTCAGCCGCTCCTCCTCCAAGCCCTTCATCTAATGTGGACCAAGAGTATTCAGTTTGAGAGACTGTCAGCGCTCATCCTCACATCCTTCAAGCCCCTCATTTAAAATGATACAAGGGGGGGGCAAGTGAGCTCAATCGTTCAGCGTTCATAACACAAAGTATTCGGGGGTTGAGACACTGCCCGCGCTCAGCCTCTCCTCCACCAAGGGGGGCCAGCGCTATCAGCCGCTCCTCCTCCAAGCCCTTCATCTGATGGGGTCCAAGGGGGGATAGCAAGTAAGATCGGTTGTTCATGCCTCATGCACTGAATGTTGAAGAGTTCAGCCACCACTGCTCTCCACCGCCCCTCCTCCAAGCCTCTCATGTAATGGGGTCAAATGGGGGATAGCAAGTTAGATCGGTTGTTCATGCCTCATGCACTGAATGTTGAAGAGTTCAGCCACCACTGCTCTCCACCGCCCCTCCTCCAAGCCTCTCATATAATGCGATCCAAGGGGGGATAGCAAGTGAGTGCAGTTTTATCAGTGTTCATAACACAGAGTATAAGGGGGTTGAGACGCTGTCAGCGCTCAGCCTCTCGTCCGCCAAAGGGGAGGACAACCCTCTCCACCGCTCCTCCTGCAAGCCCCTCATCTAAAAAGATGCAAGCAAGTTCCCCTTTGTCAGTGTTCATGATTGGATGTTTGAGTCGAGTCGAGCACTGCCTGCACTCTCCACCGCTCCTCCTCCAAGCCCCTCATCTATTAGGATGCAAGGGGGTGAGCATGTTCAGCGATCATAACACAAAGCATTCAAAGGGGGTTGAGGCACTGTCATCGCTAATCCTTTTTTCCTCCAAGTAGGGGCCAGTTTCATCTAATGGGGTCCAAAGGGGGGAGCAAGCGAGTTCAGGTTCTTCAGTGTTCAGATTGAATGCTTAAGGGTTGAGCCGCCGCCAACGCTCGATATAATAGGATGCAAGTGGGGGTAGCAAGCGAGTGCAGTTGTTCAGTGTGCATAACACCAAGTATTTGGGGGTCGAGACACTGCCATCGCTCAATTTCCCCCGTGCTCTTGGACTGTTCATTCAGGGGGGATAACAGGAGAGGACAGGTGAGGGGACCAGGGCCGCGCCAAGCGCTCTCAAGTCCCTTCCTCGCCTCCAAGCCTTTCATCTGTGGGGCTGGGTTAAGCAGGTCGCATGATAGTAGTTGAAGCATCTTCAACAATCGCAGGCAAGTGTCACCTGTTGCGTAAATACGTACGATGCGCAAATATGGTACGGTGAGCGGAAATGGATGAACTGGTATGAAAATACCCACAGTGTTCTAACACGGTTTGGGGTACGGGGATTTAGGCCCATCGGTGAGGGTTGTGGGTGAGGGTCAGGGTTCAGGGTGTGGGGGGTACTCCCTCCCGAATGAGGGTTCAGGGTGTGGGGGGTACTCCCTCCCGGGTGGGGGTTCAGGGTGTAGGGGGTACTCCCTCCCGGATGAGGGTTCAGGGTGTAGGGGGTACTCCCTCCTGGGTGAGGGTTCAGGGTGTGGGGGGTACTCCCTCCCGGGTGGGGGTTCAGGGTGTGGGGGGTACTCCCTCCCGGGTGAGGGTTCAGGGTGTGGGGGGTACTCCCTCCCGGGTGAGGGTTCAGGGTTTGGGGGGTACTCCCTCCCGGGTGAGGGTTCAGGGTGTGGGGGGTACTCCCTCCTGGATGAGGGTTCAGGGTGTGGGGGTACTCCCTCCCGGGTGAGGGTTCAGGGTGTAGGGGGTACTCCCTCCCGGATGAGGGTTCAGGGTGTGGGGGGTACTCCCTCCTGGGTGAGGGTTCAAGGTGCATGTCAGGGTTCAGTGTGCGGATGTGGGTTCAGGGTGCGGGGGGTACTCCCTCACGGGTGAGGGTTCAGGGTGTAGGGGGTACTCCCTCCCGGGTGAGGGTTCAGGGTGTGGGGGGTACTCCCTCCCGGGTGAGGGTTCAGGGTGTGGGGGGTACTCCCTCCCGGGTGAGGGTTCAGGGTGTGGGGGGTACTCCCTCCTGGGTGATGGTTCAAGGTGCATGTCAGGGTTCAGTGTGCGGATGTGGGTTCAGGGTGTGGGGGTGCTCCCAACCGTATTCTGCATCCCGTTTGATTTCCCCTACCGTGAACTCTGGGGTTAAGGGTGAGGGTTCAGGGTGCGGGTGAGGGTTCAGGGGGAGGGTTCAGGGTTCAGGATGAGGGTTCAGGGTGCGGATGCTGGTTTAGGGTTCAGGGGGAGGGTTCAGGGTGCGGGTGAGGGTTCAGGGTTCAGGGGGAGGGTTCGGGGTGCGGGTGAGGGTTCAGGGAGCTCCCAAATAGTCCCTAGGAGTCCCTACCTTATCTTGCATCACGTTTGCTGACACGTCCGCCCGATGCACCATGTCATCCACTGCTTCCAGACGCTGCACAGGGGGGTGAGGGGTACAAAGTGTGGAAAAAGTGGGGCACTAACTGTGGCGTAACGTGTGAATCCACATCACAAGGGGGCTGTTCCATCATCCACTGTCTGCAGACATTGCACTTCTGAATTTCAGGGAAATTGGTGTGTGTGCAAAAGAGTAATGAAGTGTGGACACAACGGTGGCATAACAGTGTGGATCGAGATTGGATGGGACACATATACATAGCTTGCTCCACCACCGACTGCCTCCTGACGCTGAACAAAAGAACAAAAGAACAAAACGATATTAAAAGATTGTCTAGCATGTTGAGCCGTTGAGGATGCAGTAGAAGTAACCGGATCTCTATGTATGGCACAATGTATGGCACAATGTATGGCACAATGTATGGCACAATGTATGGCACAATGTATGGCACAATGTATGGCACAATGTATGGCACAATGTATGGCACAATGTATGGCACAATGTATGGCACAATGTATGGCACAATGTATGGCACAATGTATGGCACAATGTATGGCACAATGTATGGCACAATGTATGGCACAATGTATGGCACAATGTATGGCACAATGTATGGCACAATGTATGGCACAATGTATGGCACAATGTATGGCACAATGTATGGCACAATGTATGGCACAATGTATGGCACAATGTATGGCACAATGTATGGCACAATGTATGGCACAATGTATGGCACAATGTATGGCACAATGTATGGCACAATGTATGGCACAATGTATGGCACAATGTATGGCACAATGTATGGCACAATGTATGGCACAATGTATGGCACAATGTATGGCACAATGTATGGCACAATGTATGGCACAATGTATGGCACAATGTATGGCACAATGTATGGCACAATGTATGGCACAATGTATGGCACAATGTATGGCACAATGTATGGCACAATGTATGGCACAATGTATGGCACAATGTATGGCACAATGTATGGCACAATGTATGGCACAATGTATGGCACAATGTATGGCACAATGTATGGCACAATGTATGGCACAATGTATGGCACAATGTATGGCACAATGTGTGGCACAATGTATGGCACAATGTATGGCACAATGTATGGCACAATGTATGGCACAATGTATGGCACAATGTATGGCACAATGTATGGCACAATGTATGGCACAATGTATGGCACAATGTATGGCACAATGTATGGCACAATGTATGGCACAATGTATGGCACAATGTATGGCACAATGTATGGCACAATGTATGGCACAATGTATGGCACAATGTATGGCACAATGTGTGAGATCTGCCACCATTGCCGATTTTGCTGAAGGGCTGCTCGAGCTACGAATTATAACCTCAGTTGTGGCTGGCTCAAGGAAAGCCTAACAAGGCAGACAGCCCGAATCTGTTATTACAGCCTGTGTTTTTGTCTGGCGCTTCGTTGAAAGTGCCACCCCGCAGAATGTCGTGAGCGGGCTATCCTATTCGGGATAGAGCTGCTGTGGGCCGAGCGGTCCTGGCGCCTCAGGCTATGGCGGAGTGCTTAGTCCTTCTTTCTTCATGTGTGGCCTCCGGACACGGAACATGGACTAATAATGGAACATGGACTAATAATGTGGATAAGAGTGGACATAGACCCTAAACCCATGGCACAAAAGCATAGTTCGGTTCATACCTGAAGTGTGGCCAGGAGCAGGGCCTTGAGATCGTCACGCTCTGAGTTGAGGGCGCAGATCTTCATGGCACTATCCTCCTGAACCCTGAAGATCAAGAGGGGGCAACAATAAGGGATCATGGCGCAAGTGTGTGGTTGCAGGAATATGAGAGCAGATGAGCGCCTCAGCCGCCTCCCGCCTCAACCGGGTCTGCAAGGGGGGGGGGGGTGATGGTTGGGGTTTGGGGTTTGAGGGCCTAGGGTTGATAAATGAAGGCACGCCGCTCCTCATCCAGGGACATGAGAGCAGGGGCATGGGGTTGAGAGGCCGTCCCGATTTGGTAGCTCATATTCACATTGCACTGTTCTCCTGAACCCTAATGGTCAAGGGGGGGGGGGGGGGAGGGGAGGGGGCAACAATGAGGGTTTATGGCGCAAGTGTGTGGGTCCAGGAACATGAGCAGGGGCACGGGGTTGAGGGCCCAGATCTTCATGGCACTGTCCTCCTGAACCCTAATGGTCAAGGGGGGGGGGGGGGGAGGGGAGGGGGCAACAATGAGGGTTTATGGCGCAAGTGTGTGGGTCCAGGAACATGAGAGCAGGGGCACGGGGTTGAGGGCCCAGATCTTCATGGCACTGTCCTCCTGAACCCTAATGGTCAAGGGGGGGGGAGGGGGGGGGCAACAATGAGGGTTGATGGCGCAAGTGTGTGGGTCCAGGAACATGAGAGCATGGGCACGGGGTTGAGAGGCCGTCCCGAGTTGAGGGTTCATAACCATATCGTACTGGCCTCCTGAACCCTGAAGGTAAAAGGGGGCACAAATAAGGGTTAAGGGCACGCTCCGCCCTCCCCTCCCACCCACCTGGCCAGTGCCCGTTCCAGTGTCCCCTCTTTCTCTCCCTCTCCCCCCTTCCCCTCACCCACCTGGCCGGTGCCCCCTCCAGCTCCTTGATTCACTCTCCCTTTCTCCCCACCCACCCCATCTCCCCCATCCCCTCCCCCTCTTACCCACCTCGCCGGTGCCCCCTCCAGCTCCTTGATTCCGTCTCCCCTTCCCCCCTCCTCTCCCCTCTCCCCCCAACCTGGCCAGAGCTCCCTCCAGCTCCTTGATTCGCTCTCCTGTCATAGCCAGCTGGTTGTCCCGGTTCCGGAGAGCACTTTTCAGTGCCTAGGGGACATCATAACGGTTGAGGGGTTACTGAAAGTGCTGAGTTTAGAGTTTAGGGTGAAGGGTTCCAAAACACACTTTTGAGTGCCTAGGGGGCATGATCAAGCGTTTTGGGTTACAGTGGGCTGCGGGTTACAGTGGGCTGAGGGTTACAGAGTGCTGAGGGTTAAAGAGTGCTGAGGGTTACAGAGGGCTGAGGGTTACAGAGGGCTGAGGGTTACAGAGGGCTGAGGGTTACAGAGGGCTGAGGGTTACAGAGGGCTGAGGGTTACAGAGGGCTGAGGGTTACAGAGGGCTGAGGGTTACAGAGGGCTGCGGGTTACAGTGGGCTGAGGGTTACAGAGTGCTGAGGGTTAAAGAGTGCTGAGGGTTACAGAGGGCTGAGGGTTACAGAGGGCTGAGGGTTACAGAGGGCTGAGGGTTACAGAGGGCTGAGGGTTACAGAGGGCTGAGGGTTACAGAGGGCTGAGGGTTACAGTGGGCCGGGGGTTACAGAGGGCTGAGGGTTACAGAGGGCTGGGGGTTACAGAGGGCTGAGGGTTACAGAGGGCTGAGGGTTACAGAGGGCTGAGGGTTACAGAGGGCTGAGGGTTACAGAGGGCTGAGGGTTACAGAGGGCTGAGGGTTACAGAGGGCTGGGGGTTACAGAGGGCTGAGGGTTACAGAGGGCTGCGGGTTACAGAGGGCTGAGGGTTACAGAGGGCTGCGGGTTACAGAGGGCTGAGGGTTACAGAGGGCTGAGGGTTACAGAGGGCTGAGGGTTACAGAGGGCTGAGGGTTACAGAGGGCTGGGGGTTACAGAGTGCTGAGGGTTACAGAGGGCTGGGGGTTACAGAGGGCTGGGGGTTACAGAGTGCTGAGGGTTACAGAGGGCTGAGGGTTACAGAGGGCTGGGGGTTACAGAGGGCTGGGGGTTACAGAGTGCTGAGGGTTACAGAGGGCTGGGGGTTACAGAGTGCTGGGGGTTACAGAGGGCTGGGGGTTACAGAGGGCTGGGGGTTACAGAGGGCTGGGGGTTACAGAGGGCTGCGGGTTACAGAGGGCTGGGGGTTACAGAGGGCTGAGGGTTACAGAGGGCTGAGGGTTACAGAGGGCTGAGGGTTACAGAGTGCTGAGGGTTACAGAGGGCTGGGGGTTACAGAGGGCTGGGGGTTACAGAGGGCTGAGGGTTACAGTGGGCTGAGGGTTACAGTGGGCTGAGGGTTACAGTTGGCTGGGGGTTACAGAGGGCTGAGGGTTACAGAGGGCTGAGGGTTACAGAGGGCTGAGGGTTACAGAGGGCTGGGGGTTACAGAGGGCTGGGGGTTACAGAGGGCTGGGGGTTACAGAGGGCTGAGGGTTACAGAGTGCTGCGGGTTACAGAGGGCTTGGGGTTACAGAGGGCTGGGGGTTACAGAGTGCTGCGGGTTACAGAGGGCTGGGGGTTACAGAGGGCTGAGGGTTACAGAGTGCTGAGGGTTACAGAGGGCTGGGGGTTACAGAGGGCTGGGGGTTACAGAGTGCTGCGGGTTACAGTGGGCTGAGGGTTACAGTGGGCTGAGGGTTACAGTGGGCTGGGGGTTACAGAGGGCTGAGGGTTACAGAGGGCTGAGGGTTACAGAGGGCTGAGGGTTACAGAGGGCTGAGGGTGACAGAGGGCTGGGGGTTACAGAGGGCTGAGGGTTACAGAGGGCTGAGGGTTACAGAGGGCTGAGGGTTACAGAGGGCTGAGGGTTACAGAGGGCTGAGGGTTACAGAGGGCTGAGGGTTACAGAGGGCTGGGGGTTACAGAGGGCTGAGGGTTACAGAGGGCTGAGGGTTACAGAGGGCTGAGGGTTACAGAGGGCTGAGGGTTACAGAGGGCTGAGGGTTACAGAGGGCTGAGGGTTACAGAGGGCTGGGGGTTACAGAGTGCTGAGGGTTACAGAGGGCTGGGGGTTACAGAGGGCTGAGGGTTACAGAGGGCTGGGGGTTACAGAGTGCTGAGGGTTACAGAGGGCTGAGGGTGACAGAGGGCTGGGGGTTACAGAGTGCTTAGGGTTACAGAGGGCTGAGGGTTACAGAGGGCTGGGGGTTACAGAGGGCTGGGGGTTACAGAGTGCTGAGGGTTACATAGGGCTGGGGGTTACAGAGTGCTGGGGGTTACAGAGGGCTGGGGGTTACAGAGGGCTGGGGGTAACAGAGTGCTGGGGGTTACAGAGGGATGCGGGTTACAGAGGGCTGCGGGTTACAGAGGGCTGCGGGTTACAGAGGGCTGAGGGTTACAGAGGGCTGAGGGTTACAGAGGGCTGGGGGTTACAGAGTGCTGCGGGTTACAGAGGGCTGCGGGTTACAGAGGGCTGGGGGTTACAGAGGGCTGAGGGTTACAGAGGGCTGAGGGTTACAGAGGGCTGAGGGTTACAGAGGGCTGAGGGTTACAGAGTGCTGAGGGTTACAGAGTGCTGAGGGTTACAGAGGGCTGATGGTTACAGAGGGCTGGGGGTTACAGAGGGATGAGGGTTACAGAGGGCTGGGGGTTACAGAGGGCTGAGGGTTACAGAGGGCTGGGGGTTACAGAGGGCTGGGGGTTACAGAGTGCTGCGGGTTACAGAGGGCTGAGGGTTACAGAGGGCTGGGGGTTACAGAGGGCTTAGGATTACAGAGGGCTGGGGGTTACAGAGGGCTGAGGATTACAGAGTGCTGCGGGTTACAGAGGGCTGGGGGTTACAGAGGGCTTAGGGTTACAGAGTGCTGCGGGTTACAGAGGGCTGAGGGTTACAGAGGGCTGAGGGTGACAGAGGGCTGGGGGTTACAGAGGGCTGAGGGTTACAGAGGGCTGAGGGTTACAGAGGGCTGGGGGTTACAGAGGGCTGGGGGTTACAGAGGGCTGAGGGTTACAGAGGGCTGAGGGTTACAGAGGGCTTGGGGTTACAGAGGGCTGGGGGTTACAGAGTGCTGCGGGTTACAGAGGGCTGGGGGTTACAGAGGGCTGAGGGTTACAGAGTGCTGAGGGTTACAGAGGGCTGGGGGTTACAGAGGGCTGGGGGTTACAGAGTGCTGCGGGTTACAGTGGGCTGAGGGTTACAGTGGGCTGAGGGTTACAGTGGGCTGGGGGTTACAGAGGGCTGAGGGTTACAGAGGGCTGAGGGTTACAGAGGGCTGAGGGTTACAGAGGGCTGAGGGTGACAGAGGGCTGGGGGTTACAGAGGGCTGAGGGTTACAGAGGGCTGAGGGTTACAGAGGGCTGAGGGTTACAGAGGGCTGAGGGTTACAGAGGGCTGAGGGTTACAGAGGGCTGAGGGTTACAGAGGGCTGGGGGTTACAGAGGGCTGAGGGTTACAGAGGGCTGAGGGTTACAGAGGGCTGAGGGTTACAGAGGGCTGAGGGTTACAGAGGGCTGAGGGTTACAGAGGGCTGGGGGTTACAGAGTGCTGAGGGTTACAGAGGGCTGGGGGTTACAGAGGGCTGAGGGTTACAGAGGGCTGGGGGTTACAGAGTGCTGAGGGTTACAGAGGGCTGAGGGTGACAGAGGGCTGGGGGTTACAGAGTGCTGAGGGTTACAGAGGGCTGAGGGTTACAGAGGGCTGGGGGTTACAGAGGGCTGGGGGTTACAGAGTGCTGAGGGTTACAGAGGGCTGGGGGTTACAGAGTGCTGGGGGTTACAGAGGGCTGGGGGTTACAGAGGGCTGGGGGTTACAGAGTGCTGGGGGTTACAGAGGGATGCGGGTTACAGAGGGCTGCGGGTTACAGAGGGCTGCGGGTTACAGAGGGCTGAGGGTTACAGAGGGCTGAGGGTTACAGAGGGCTGGGGGTTACAGAGTGCTGCGGGTTACAGAGGGCTGCGGGTTACAGAGGGCTGGGGGTTACAGAGGGCTGAGGGTTACAGAGGGCTGAGGGTTACAGAGGGCTGAGGGTTACAGAGGGCTGAGGGTTACAGAGTGCTGAGGGTTACAGAGTGCTGAGGGTTACAGAGGGCTGATGGTTACAGAGGGCTGGGGGTTACAGAGGGCTGAGGGTTACAGAGGGCTGGGGGTTACAGAGGGCTGAGGGTTACAGAGGGCTGGGGGTTACAGAGGGCTGGGGGTTACAGAGTGCTGCGGGTTACAGAGGTCTGAGGGTTACAGAGGGCTGGGGGTTACAGAGGGCTTAGGATTACAGAGGGCTGGGGGTTACAGAGGGCTGAGGATTACAGAGTGCTGCGGGTTACAGAGGGCTGGGGGTTACAGAGGGCTTAGGGTTACAGAGTGCTGCGGGTTACAGAGGGCTGAGGGTTACAGAGGGCTGAGGGTGACAGAGGGCTGGGGGTTACAGAGGGCTGAGGGTTACAGAGGGCTGAGGGTTACAGAGGGCTGGGGGTTACAGAGGGCTGGGGGTTACAGAGGGCTGAGGGTTACAGAGGGCTGAGGGTTACAGAGGGCTGAGGGTTACAGAGGGCTGAGGGTTTAGGGAAGGCAAATCAAATCCACGGTATGCTGGTCAAGCTGGTCTTGTATCCAAGCCGTTAAATAAGTAAGCTACGGTATAAAACCAACCCGAGCTGCTTACCTTGGTATCCATTTGCTTATGCTCCAACATGCGGCTGGCCCTCTGCAGCTCAAAGTCACTCTTGCAAGCCCGGCGCCGCTCCTCATCCGCCTCTCGCCTCAAACGGGTCTGCAAGGGGAAAATGTCCATGGTTGGGGTTTGGGGTGTAGGGTTTGAGGGTATAGGGCTAACAGTAGTGTTTGAGGGTTTAGGGTTTATAATATAGTGTTTAAGGCTTGATAATTTAGGGTTTAAGGGTTTAGGGTTGCTTATTTAGGGTTCTAGGGTTTAGAGTTGATAATTGAAGGCACACCACTCCTCATCCGCCACAACCGGGTCTGCGAGAAAAATGTCAATGGTTGGGGTTTGGGGTTTAGGGCTTGAGGGCCTAGGGTTGAAAATCTAAAATGTGAGGGTTTCGGGTTTATAATTGAAGGCACGCCGTTCCTCATCCGCCCCCTGCGTCAACCGGTGCTCTGCAAAGAGGGAAGAAACAATCTGTGGTCCAGAGTTTGAGGCTGCCAAAAATATTAAGGCAATTATTTAGGCAAGAAGACGATCACAATCTGCCTCGACGGTGTCAGCAAAAAGAAAAACAGCGCCAGCAGCACATTTTCTAACGGGTTCCACACCCTCCACACACACCTTCTCGTGCGCCCAGGATGTTTCAGACTCCTTGAATTGCGCCAGCACTGACGACAGAGGCGTGTGCTTCTGCAGGCTCCTGGTTGGCGCCTGGTTGTTGGACAGGCCGTGCGTTCCGCCGTGCGGCCGCGCTGCCGCCGCGCTCAAGGCCGCGGACATCATCACCTCTTTGGCCTGCGCGGTCATCGGCCGCCGTGGCTTGGCGCCGGGTGCAACCCTGCCCTTCCTGGAGCGGTGTGGAGGATCAGGTGTGGGGGAGCAGGTGTGGGGGGTATAGTGTGGAGGTTAAGGTGTGGACGAGCAGGTGTAGGGGATAAAGTGTGGAGGTGAGATGTGGGGGATCAGGTGTGGAGAGGCAGGTGTGGGGGGTGAAGTGTGGATGCGAAAGTGTGGACTGGGAGGTGTGGAGTTGTGTGATTGGAGTCATTAGAAAAAGTGCAACCCGCCAGCCTTGTTGTACTTTTCAGATTTCAGGACTTATTTCCAGGAGCGGGAGGGGTGAATAAGTGTGTCTGAGCGGGACAAGTGTGGGCATGAAACCGTTCCCCTCGACTCCAGACAGCGGACATCAGCATCTCCATTGCCCCAGCGGTCGTGTGCCTGGCGCCCGCTACCGCTTGGTAGCCTTGCTTATACTAAAAGCTTGCCCCCATTTGCCCCTGTGTTGTGTATTGTAGGCTCATCTCAGGGTTATAGTCGCTGGTTTCCGTTCGATTTGCTTTGCCTTTTTGCCCATCGCAAAAGCCTGTGGGGGGGGGCGTTAGCGTTGTAACAACAACTAGAAACGAGGGGAGGATGTCCTAGCCAGCGATGGGAGGGTGTCCTAGGCAGCAAACGGGGGGGGGGGCTAGACAGCGAGGGGAGGGTGTCCTAGTCAGCGATGGGATGATGTCCTAGTCAGCAAGGGGACGGGGGGGGGTGTCCTGGTCAGCGAGGGGGGGGGGGGGGGGGGGGGGGGGGGGCTAGTCAGCGAGGGGAGGGTGTCCTGGTTAGCGAGGGGAGGGTGTCCTAGGCAGGAGGGGGGGAGGGGGGAGGGGGGGGGGGGGGGGGCTAGTCAGCGAGGGGAGGGTGTCCTAGTCAGCAAGGGGAGGGTGTCCTAGTCAGCGAGGGGAGGGTGTCCTGGTCAGCAAGGGGAGGGTGTCCTAGTTAGTAAGGGGAGGGTGTCCTAGTCAGCGAGGGGAGGGTGTCCTAGTCAGCGAGTGGAGGGTGTCCTAGTCAGCGATGGGAGGGTGTCCTAGTCAGCGAGGGGAGGGTGTCCTAGTCAGCGATGGGAGGGTGTCCTAGTCAGCGATGGGAGGGTGTCCTAGTCAGCGAGAGGAGGGTGTCCTAGTCAGCGATGGGAGGGTGTCCTAGTCAGCGATGTGAGGGTGGCCAAGTCAGCGATGGGAGGGTGTCCTAGTCAGCGATGGGAGGGTGTCCTAGTCAGCGAGAGGAGGGTGTCCTAGTCAGCGATGAGAGGGTGTCCTAGTCAGCAAGAGGAGGGTGTCCTTGTCAGTTAGGGGTGGCTGTCCTAATCAGCGAGAGGATGGTGGCCTAGTCAGCAACCCTCTTGACGAATGCTTTGCCAAGGGCGCCGGAATTCAGAAATCGTGTGAATTGAAATTAAGGTCCCTTCCCTTACCAAAGTAGCTGAACTTGCCTGGAAATTACGGTGACTGAAGCACAGCTACGTAATTCAGCCACCGTAAGGATTTTATGGGTTGGATTTAGGGGATCAGGGTTTTAGGTGCCCCCCCCACTCTTTTCCTGTTTCCATACCCCTTCTCCACACTATATTCTGCTGGGATCAGGTAAGATGTGATCAACATTGCCGGTCAGCAATCAGGTTGGGGGACGCAGCCTAAAATCTCAACCTGTCCCCTGCGTTCTCACGTTATGCCATTCTCACTATTTTTCATCCTCGTTCTTTTCCATCATCACTCTTATCCTCACTTCACAATCTTCTGTCCTCATTTTTTTCCATCCCCCATCCTCACTTTATTCTTGTCGGGCTCTGGTGCCCCTCCATTAGCCTGGGTGACGAGCCGTCCGCCCGCACCTCCACCAATTGGTGCGCGTGGACATGTGTGAGCGCCTCGGCAGTGTGGATATCAGCTTCCACCTAGATGGCAGAAAAGTGTGGATGTGTGAACTCGGCTTTTGCACTGGCTGGCGTGCGCATGGACATGTGTGAGCACCTCGGCAGTGTGAATATCAGCTTCCACCTAATTGACGTCAAAAGTGTGAATGTGTGAATGCTCGAAATGGCAAGCTACACCCCCAGGGATGCCTGACGACAACCTGGGGTCCAGGGTTTGGAGCTAAGGTTACAGGGTACAGGGCATGGGCTTTTTGACCCCGTAACCCTAAACCCCACCCCAGGGAGTGTTGCCTCCAAGGGGAGTCCCTCACAGATTGGCAGGTTCCCCCGGTCCCCGGACCCATGGGGTCACCTGATTTCCCCCCAACCCTAATCTCGGCATCAGCTTACGCCTCACAGATCAAGGTTTGAAACCCTAAACCCTAAGCGCGGCATATGTCCACGTCTTATTCACCTAGGGCTTGACCCTGAACCCTTCAAACAGCATCGGGGTATCCCTCACTCTTTCCATAACCGCCACGTTTGCGTTGGGCTTTCAAAAGTGCTGGACACATGTCCACACATGTCCACACTTCCCGTGGAGCAGATCGGAGCCATCCCGTCGCCCGTGCCTCAGAAGTGTGGATGGACGCAGGTTGAAGTGTGAAGAGAGTGAAGAGCGTGCACCCTACACCCTTAACCCGGTCCAATCACTTACTGAAGTCCGCCCTGCACCTTTACCATCTTCTAGGGTTTAGGGCACCCTCTGCCCTTAACCCTAAACCTGTCCCACACATTCCCCATCTTGTAGGGTGTAGGTTACATTTAGCCCTTAACCCTCAACCCTTAACCCTAAAATTGTCCCACACCTTATCCATTTTTAGGGTTTAGGATACCCTAAACACTGAAACCCTAAACACAACCCGGTCCCGTGCAATATCCATCTTAAAGGGTGTAGGGTACCCTGAGCCCTAAACCCTGAACCCTAACCCTATCCCGCAGCTTCTCTGTTGTCTAGGGTGTAGGGGACCCTAAGCCCTACACCCTGAAACCCTAACCCTCAACCGTTAACCTGTCACACCCATTATCCATCTTCTAGGGTATAGGGTTCTCTAAGCTCTTGGACCTAAACCAGTCCCACACCTTATCCATCTTCTAGAGCAGGTCAGAGACGTCCCGATGCTCCCGCCGCGATATACCTAAGCTGCCATCAACCCTCAACCCTACATCAGTCCCACACCTTATTCATCTTCTAGAGCAGGTCAGAGACGTCCCGATGCTCCCGCCGCGATATACCTGGGCTGCCATCAACCCTCAACCCTACATCAGTCCCACACCTTATTCATCTTCTGGAGCAGGTCAGAGATGTCCCTGTGCTCCCGCCGAGATACTCCTGGGCTGTCCGCCGGGGCCACGTCCCAAGCCACCTGTAAACTCATGGAGAGATGTGACTGATTGCATGGTGTAATGGAGCTCGTGTTGTAGGGTAAGGAGGTGCAGGGCAGGCCGGGGCCACATCCCACGCCACATGTAAACGCATGGAGAGATGTGACTGATTGCATGGTGTAATGGAGCTCGTGTTGTAGGGTTAGGAGGGGCAGGGCAGGCCGGGGCCACGTCCCACGCCACCTGCAAACTCATGGAGAGATGTGACTGATTGCATGGTGTAATGGAGCTCGTGTTGTAGGGTTAGGAGGGGCGGGGCAGGCCGGGGCCACGTCCCACGCCACATGTAAACGCATGGAGAGATGTGACTCATTACAAGCTGCAATGGAGGGTGAGGGCAGGTCCACGTCCCACGCCACCTGCACAACGCATGCATGCGGTGCTTTTTTGAGACTCGGCTACAAGTCAGCTTCATTCCAGCCTCTGGCCGGAGGCCCATTTGCGGCCAGCCATGCAGCTTTGGCACCCAGCCGTAGGCCAGTCCAGTTTTGGTCCCAATCAGGCCCTCGGCGGCCGCAGGGCGGCATGCCGATTCTTAGCAGAAAAACGAAACAAGGGGTGAGATCGACATGGTGGTTAAATTGAGGGCTTAGGGTTTAGGGTGGAGGGTGCAATGGGGGGTTGTAGGTTTAGGGTGGAGGGTGCAATGGGGGGTTGTAGGTTTAGGGTGGAGGGTGCAATGGGGGGTTGTAGGTTGAGGGTGGAGGGTGCAATGGGGGGTTGTAGGTTTAGGGTGGAGGGTGCAGTGGGGGGTTGTAGGTTTAGGGTGGAGGGTGCAGTGGGGGGTTGTAGGTTTAGGGTTCAATGGAGGGTCGGGAGCCATGTTCTGAGCTTCCGCCGGTAAGGGCGGCTTCCTCAATCCACGCACTTAACTGTTTGCACTTTACAATCCACGCACTTAACTGTTTGCTCTTTACTGTTTGCGGACTAAAAACCACTACAACAGAATACGGCCATAGCCATATTGAGAACTTTTACGGTATATAATTAATTAAACGCAGAGTCACACCGGTTTTACAGTTTTATATGTTTATTTACTTATATGAGTGTCACGGCAGGCCATGACCCACACCACCTGCACACGCATGGAGAGGTGTGACTGATTGCATGGATGGAGATTCCAAAGTAAGTCGATCTGGCGATTTTGGCCTAGCCAATCGCCAAAAGGACCAAGGCGCGACGCCCACTTCTCAGGGTCTGTCACCAGGTTTTCCGTGCAATGGAGGCCCCTTGGAGGGTCACGGCAAGACTGGTTGCGTGAAGGGACATGGCAAGACAGGGCTACATCACATGCCATCTGAACGCAACCGGTTGCAGTGGTGTCTGATATAGGATGGGTTGCATGAAGGGGCATGCAGGTTGCATGAATGGGCGACTCATAGCCGCTGTGTCACACGCCTATTGCACACTAAGGGTTGCATGAACGGTAGGGAGGTTGCAATGAGGAGCATGGTGAGGAGCATGTCGAGCTGCATCGTGAGGTGCATGGTGAGGTGCATGGTGAGTTGCATGATGAGGTGCATGGCGAGTTGCATGATGAGGTGCATGGTGAGGTGCATAGTGAGGTGCATGGTGAGTTGCATGATGAGGTGCATGGTGAGGTGCATGGTGAGGTGCATGATGAGGTGCATGGTGAGTTGCATGATGAGGTGCATGGTGAGGTGCATGGTGAGTTGCATGATGAGTTGAATGGTGAGGTGCATGGTGAGTTGAATGGTGACAGAACATTCACAGCATGGGCATGGGAGGGAGGCCGCACAGCATGGGAAAAGGAGGGTGTGCGCACTCAGCATGGGCATGGGAGGGAGGCCGCACACCGCATGCATGGGCACAAGACATTACGTGACAGCGCCCCTTTGCCAACTTCCAGCTGCTTCCCCCTTTGGTTGGCTTAGGAACTGCTAACCATTCTCAAAGGTCAGCAGTTAGCATACATGGGAGAGCGGGTGCAAACAGGTTAACCCACGTCAGGCTGCTCCACCAGCATTAGGTCCATGCTACATGACACGGGAGGGAGGGCGCACGCAGCATGGACGCCCATGCCAGGCTGCTCCGCCTGTGTTGGGTCCATGCTTCATGACACGGGAGGGAGGGCGCACGCAGCATGGACGCCCATGCCAGGCTGCTCCGCCTGTGTTGGGTCCATGCTACATGACACGGGAGGGAGGGCACATGCAGCATGGACGTCCATGCCAGGCTGCTCCGCCTGGATTAGGTCCATGCTATATGACACGGGAGGGAGGGCGCACGCAGCATGGACGCCCATGCCAGGCTGCTCCGCCAGCAGTAGGTCCATGCTACATGACACGGGAGGGAGGGCACACGCAGCATGGACGCCCATGCCAGGCTGCTCCGCCTGTGTTGGGTCCATGCTACATGACACGGGAGGGAGGGCCCACGCAGCATGGACGCCCATGCCAGGCTGCTCCGCCAGCAGTAGGTCCATGCTACATGACACGGGAGGGAGGGCGCACGCAGCATGGACGTCCATGTCAGGCTGCTCCGCCTGGATAAGGTCCATGCTATATGACATGGGAGGGAGGGCGCATGCAGCATGGACGCCCATGCCAGGCTGCCCCGCCAGCAGTAGGTCCATGCTACATGACACGGGAGGGAGGGCGCACGCAGCATGGACGCCCATGTCAGGCTGCTCCGCCTGGATTAGGTCCATGCTATGTGACATGAGAGGGAGGGCGCACGCAGCATAGACGCACATGTCAGGCTGCTCCGCCTGGATAAGGTCCATGCTATATGACATGGGAGGGAGGGCGCATGCAGCATGGACGCCCATGTCAGGCTGCTCCGCCAGCATTGGGTC
The DNA here is from genome assembly GCA_037349105.1 of Limnomonas spitsbergensis. Classification (NCBI taxonomy): domain Eukaryota; kingdom Viridiplantae; phylum Chlorophyta; class Chlorophyceae; order Chlamydomonadales; genus Limnomonas; species Limnomonas spitsbergensis. The sequence goes on along the minus strand of JAYJMM010000088.1, from coordinate 95,523 downwards.
CACTGCCCATTGGGTGGTCGCGTTGATGCTTTGGCAACAACTGACGTTGTGCGACTCACCATTCTTGGAGGAGAGCTGTTGGCATACTTCAGTTGCTGTAGCTGCTGCTGACGATGACTGCGAGTGGGCGACGACGTCCGCACATGCTCTGGATTTGGAAGCGCGACGTCAAGTTTGATGTTTACGCCGAGCTTGTCCAGCCGCTTCATCAACTCATGCAGGCCACCCTCGTTAGCCATAGTGGGGGACTGGGGTAGGGGGCTGGTTTCGAATCCGACGCGGACAGCGAGGAAGTTTTATGAGCGTTAATAAGCCAGAATGTTTAATGTAATATATGTTATTACGCAGGAGGACAGGGTCGAAGCGATGAGGCGAGCAGTGAATGAGCTGATTGACTGAGAGCGGATTTGACCCGAGTGTTGACCGCGCGAGGTTTTTGTACATCAGCACGGGAGTTTATGCGTATGATAACCAAAGAGGCAGCACATGACATAGACAGTATTAACCTGGTCAGGTGCTGCGTGCCAATTTTTTCCTTTTACCCGCCTGTGCTCACCCGCGCGCGCCCGAGACAAACAGTTATAAGTACCGGTGATGTCGAAAGCGCCAGGGCGGTGTGGAATCGAGCCATGTGCAGTGACTCAGGAGCACCTTCAGCAGCAGCAGAACCATGATGAGGAGGAGGAGCAGCAGCTGAGTGAACAGCTGCAGGAAATGTTGCAGCACCAGCTCAACAGTGGCGGACTGTTGGTCAATCCGGAAGGCAGGCAGTGACAACATAGATCCAGGTTGTTTGCCTTGCTAGGCTTTTTTTGAGCAACCCAAAACTGAGGTCCTAATTTGTAGCTCCAGCTAGCAGCAGCTCTACAGCAGCAACGTCGGCAGTGAAGTCAGATCTCGCACAGCAGGTAGGAGGAGCAACGACAGCATTGGAGGGAATCTGTGACCTTGCAATGGGGCAGGGCTCATGGGGGCATGATCCTCGCCAAGGGGTCGACCACTCATGCAGACTGCAGAGGGGCAGAGCTCATGAGGGCATGATCCTCGCCAAGGGGTCAACCACTCATGCAGACTGCAGAGGGGCAGAGCTCATGAGGGCATGATCCTCGCCAAGGGGTCGACCACTCACGCAGACTGCAGAGGGACAGAGCACATGGGGGCATGATCCTCGCCAAGGGGTCGACCACTCATGCAGACTGCAGAGGGGCAGAGCTCATGAGGGCATGATTCCCGCCAAGGGGTCGACCACTCATGCAGACTGCAGAGGGGCAGAGCTCATGAGGGCATGATCCTCGCCAAGGGGTCGACCACTCATGCAGACTGCAGAGGGGCAGAGCTCATGAGGGCATGATCCCCGCCAAGGGGTCGACCACTCATGCAGACTGCAGAGGGGCAGAGCTCATGGGGGCATGATCCTCGCCAAGGGGTCGACCACTCATTCAGACTGCATAGGGGCAGAGCTCATGAGGGCATGATCCTCGCCAAGGGGTCGACCACTCATGCAGACTGCAGAGGGGCAGAGCTCATGAGGGCATGATTCCCGCCAAGGGGTCGACCACTCATGCAGACTGCAGAGGGGCAGAGCTCATGAGGGCATGATCCTCGCCAAGGGGTCGACCACTCATGCAGACTGCAGAGGGACAGAGCTCATGGGGGCATGATCCCCGCCAAGGGGTCGACCACTCATGCAGACTGCAGAGGGACAGAGCTCATGGGGGCATGATCCTCGCCAAGGGGGTCGACCACTCATGCAGACTGCAGAGGGACAGAGCTCATGGGGGCATGATCCTCGCCAAGGGGTCGACCACTCATGCAGACTGCAGAGGGACAGAGCTCATGAGGGCATGATCCCCGCCAAGGGGTCGACCACTCATGCAGACTGTAGAGGGGCAGAGCTCATGGGGGCATGATCCTCGTCAAGGGGTCGACCACTCATGCAGACTGCAGAGGGACAGAGCTCATGAGGGCATGATCCTCGCCAAGGGGCGACCACTCATGCAGACTGCAGAGGGACAGAGCTCATGAGGGCATGATCCTCGTCAAGGGGTCGACCACTCATGCAGACTGCAGAGGGGCAGAGCTCATGAGGGCATGATCCTCACCAAGGGGTCGACCACTCATGCAGACTGCAGAGGGGCAGAGCTCATGGGGGCATGATCCCCGCCAAGGGTTCGACCACTCATGCAGATTGCAGAGGGACAGAGCCTATGGGGGCATGATCCTCGCCAAGGGGTCCAACACTCATTCAGACTGCAGAGGGACAGAGCTCATGAGGGCATGATCCTCGCCAAGGGGTCGACCACTCATGCAGACTGCAGAGGGGCAGAGCTCATGGGGGCATGATCCTCGCCAAGGGGTCGACCACTCATGCAGACTGCAGAGGGGCAGAGCTCATGAGGGCATGATCCTCGCCCTTCATGATCCTCGCCAAGGGGTCGACCACTCATGCAGACTGCAGAGGGACAGAGCTCATGGGGGCATGATCCTCGCCAAGGGGTCGACCACTCATGCAGACTGCAGAGGGACAGAGCTCATGAGGGCATGATCCTCGCCCTTCATGATCCTCGCCAAGGGGTCGACCACTCATGCAGACTGCAGAGGGGCAGAGCTCATGGGGGCATGATCCTCGCCAAGGGGTCGACCACTCATGCAGACTGCAGAGGGACAGAGCTCATGAGGGCATGATCCTCGCCCTTCATGATCCTCGCCAAGGGGTCGACCACTCATGCAGACTGCAGAGGGGCAGAGCTCATGGGGGCATGATCCTCGCCAAGGGGTCGACCACTCATGCAGACTGCAGAGGGACAGAGCTCATGAGGGCATGATCCCAGCCAAGGGGTTGACCACTCATGCAGACTGCAGAGGGGCAGAGCTCATGGGGGCATGATCCCTGCCAAGGGGTCGACCACTCACGCAGACTGCAGAGGGACAGAGCACATGGGGGCATGATCCTCGCCAAGGGGTCCAACACTCATTCAGACTGCAGAGGGGCAGAGCTCATGAGGGCATGATCCTCGCCAAGGGGTCGACCACTCATGCAGACTGCAAAGGGGCAGAGCTCATGGGGGCATGATCCCCGTCAAGGGGTCGACCACTCATGCAGACTGCAGAGGGGCAGAGCTCATGTGGGCATGATCCCCGCCAAGGGGTCGACCACTCATGCAGACTGCAGAGGGACAGAGCTCATGGGGGCATGATCCTCGCCAAGGGGTCGACCACTCATGCAGACTGCAGAGGGGCAGAGCTCATGAGGGCATGATCCTCGCCCTTCATGATCCTCGCCAAGGGGTCGACCACTCATGCAGACTGCAGAGGGGCAGAGCTCATGAGGGCATGATTCCCGCCAAGGGGTCGACCACTCATGCAGACTGCAGAGGGGCAGAGCTCATGAGGGCATGATCCTCGCCAAGGGGTCGACCACTCATGCAGACTGCAGAGGGACAGAGCTCATGGGGGCATGATCCTCGCCAAGGGGTCGACCACTCATGCAGACTGCAGAGGGGCAGAGCTCATGAGGGCATGATCCTCGCCAAGGGGTCAACCACTCATGCAGACTGCAGAGGGGCAGAGCTCATGAGGGCATGATCCTCGCCAAGGGGTCGACCACTCACGCAGACTGCAGAGGGACAGAGCACATGGGGGCATGATCCTCGCCAAGGGGTCGACCACTCATGCAGACTGCAGAGGGGCAGAGCTCATGAGGGCATGATTCCCGCCAAGGGGTCGACCACTCATGCAGACTGCAGAGGGGCAGAGCTCATGAGGGCATGATCCTCGCCAAGGGGTCGACCACTCATGCAGACTGCAGAGGGGCAGAGCTCATGAGGGCATGATCCCCGCCAAGGGGTCGACCACTCATGCAGACTGCAGAGGGGCAGAGCTCATGGGGGCATGATCCTCGCCAAGGGGTCGACCACTCATTCAGACTGCATAGGGGCAGAGCTCATGAGGGCATGATCCTCGCCAAGGGGTCGACCACTCATGCAGACTGCAGAGGGGCAGAGCTCATGAGGGCATGATTCCCGCCAAGGGGTCGACCACTCATGCAGACTGCAGAGGGGCAGAGCTCATGAGGGCATGATCCTCGCCAAGGGGTCGACCACTCATGCAGACTGCAGAGGGACAGAGCTCATGGGGGCATGATCCCCGCCAAGGGGTCGACCACTCATGCAGACTGCAGAGGGACAGAGCTCATGGGGGCATGATCCTCGCCAAGGGGTCGACCACTCATGCAGACTGCAGAGGGACAGAGCTCATGGGGGCATGATCCTCGCCAAGGGGTCGACCACTCATGCAGACTGCAGAGGGACAGAGCTCATGAGGGCATGATCCCCGCCAAGGGGTCGACCACTCATGCAGACTGTAGAGGGGCAGAGCTCATGGGGGCATGATCCTCGTCAAGGGGTCGACCACTCATGCAGACTGCAGAGGGACAGAGCTCATGAGGGCATGATCCTCGCCAAGGGGCGACCACTCATGCAGACTGCAGAGGGACAGAGCTCATGAGGGCATGATCCTCGTCAAGGGGTCGACCACTCATGCAGACTGCAGAGGGGCAGAGCTCATGAGGGCATGATCCTCACCAAGGGGTCGACCACTCATGCAGACTGCAGAGGGGCAGAGCTCATGGGGGCATGATCCCCGCCAAGGGTTCGACCACTCATGCAGATTGCAGAGGGACAGAGCCTATGGGGGCATGATCCTCGCCAAGGGGTCCAACACTCATTCAGACTGCAGAGGGACAGAGCTCATGAGGGCATGATCCTCGCCAAGGGGTCGACCACTCATGCAGACTGCAGAGGGGCAGAGCTCATGGGGGCATGATCCTCGCCAAGGGGTCGACCACTCATGCAGACTGCAGAGGGGCAGAGCTCATGAGGGCATGATCCTCGCCCTTCATGATCCTCGCCAAGGGGTCGACCACTCATGCAGACTGCAGAGGGACAGAGCTCATGGGGGCATGATCCTCGCCAAGGGGTCGACCACTCATGCAGACTGCAGAGGGACAGAGCTCATGAGGGCATGATCCTCGCCCTTCATGATCCTCGCCAAGGGGTCGACCACTCATGCAGACTGCAGAGGGGCAGAGCTCATGGGGGCATGATCCTCGCCAAGGGGTCGACCACTCATGCAGACTGCAGAGGGACAGAGCTCATGAGGGCATGATCCCAGCCAAGGGGTTGACCACTCATGCAGACTGCAGAGGGGCAGAGCTCATGGGGGCATGATCCCTGCCAAGGGGTCGACCACTCACGCAGACTGCAGAGGGACAGAGCACATGGGGGCATGATCCTCGCCAAGGGGTCCAACACTCATTCAGACTGCAGAGGGGCAGAGCTCATGAGGGCATGATCCTCGCCAAGGGGTCGACCACTCATGCAGACTGCAAAGGGGCAGAGCTCATGGGGGCATGATCCCCGTCAAGGGGTCGACCACTCATGCAGACTGCAGAGGGGCAGAGCTCATGTGGGCATGATCCCCGCCAAGGGGTCGACCACTCATGCAGACTGCAGAGGGACAGAGCTCATGGGGGCATGATCCTCGCCAAGGGGTCGACCACTCATGCAGACTGCAGAGGGGCAGAGCTCATGAGGGCATGATCCTCGCCCTTCATGATCCTCGCCAAGGGGTCGACCACTCATGCAGACTGCAGAGGGGCAGAGCTCATGAGGGCATGATTCCCGCCAAGGGGTCGACCACTCATGCAGACTGCAGAGGGGCAGAGCTCATGAGGGCATGATCCTCGCCAAGGGGTCGACCACTCATGCAGACTGCAGAGGGACAGAGCTCATGGGGGCATGATCCTCACCAAGGGGTCAACCACTCATGCAGACTGCAGAGGGGCAGAGCTCATGAGGGCATGATCCTCGCCAAGGGGTCGACCACTCATGCAGATTGCAGAGGGACAGAGCTCATGGGGGCATGATCCTCACCAAGGGGTCAACCACTCATGCAGACTGCAGAGGGGCAGAGCTCATGAGGGCATGATCCTCGTCAAGGGGTCGACCACTCATGCAGACTGCAGAGGGGCAGAGCTCATGAGGGCATGATCCTCGCCAAGGGGTCGACCACTCATGCAGATTGCAGAGGGGCAGAGCTCATGGGGGCATGATCCTCGCCAAGGGGTCGACCACTCATGCAGACTGCAGAGGGGCAGAGCTCATGTGGGCATGATCCCCGCCAAGGGGTCGACCACTCATGCAGACTGCAGAGGGACAGAGCCTATGGGGGCATGATCCTCGCCAAGGGGTCGACCACTCATGCAGACTGCAGAGGGGCAGAGCTCATGAGGGCATGATCCTCGCCAAGGGGTCGACCACTCATGCAGACTGCAGAGGGGCAGAGCTCATGAGGGCATGATCCCCGCCAAGGGGTCGACCACTCATGCAGACTGCAGAGGGACAGAGCCTATGGGGGCATGATCCTCGCCAAGGGGTCGACCACTCATGCAGACTGCAGAGGGACAGAGCTCATGAGGGCATGATCCTCGCCAAGGGGTCGACCACTCATGCAGACTGCAGAGGGGCAGAGCTCATGAGGGCATGATCCTCGCCAAGGGGTCGACCACTCATGCAGACTGCAGAGGGACAGAGCCTATGGGGGCATGATCCTCGCCAAGGGGTCGACCACTCATGCAGACTGCAGAGGGACAGAGCCTATGGGGGCATGATCCTCGCCAAGGGGTCGACCACTCATGCAGACTGCAGAGGGACAGAGCTCATGAGGGCATGATCCTCGCCAAGGGGTCGACCACTCATGCAGACTGCAGAGGGACAGAGTTCATGGGGGCATGATCCTCGCCAAGGGGTCGACCACTCATGCAGACTGCAGAGGGGCAGAGCTCATGAGGGCATGATCCTCGCCAAGGGGTCGACCACTCATGTAGACTGCAGAGGGGCAGAGCCTATGGGGGCATGATCCCCGCCAAGGGGTCGACCACTCATGCAGACTGCAGAGGGACAGAGCTCATGAGGGCATGATCCTCGCCAAGGGGTCGACCACTCATGCAGACTGCAGAGGGGCAGAGCTCATGAGGGCATGATCCTCGCCAAGGGGTCGACCACTCATGCAGACTGCAGAGGGACAGAGCCTATGGGGGCATGATCCTCGCCAAGGGGTCGACCACTCATGCAGACTGCAGAGGGACAGAGCCTATGGGGGCATGATCCTCGCCAAGGGGTCGACCACTCATGCAGACTGCAGAGGGGCAGAGCTCATGGGGGCATGATCCCCGCCAAGGGGTCGACCACTCATGCAGACTGCAGAGGGACAGAGCTCATGGGGGCATGATCCTCGCCCTTCATGATCCTCGCCCTTCATGATCCTCGCCCTTCATGATCCTCGCCCTTCATGATCCTTGCCCTTCATGATCCTCGCCCTTCATGATCCTCGCCCTTCATGATCCTCGCCCTTCATGATCCTCGCCCTTCATGATCCTCGCCCTTCATGATCCTCGCCCTTTATGATCCTCGCCCTTCATGATCCTCGCCCTTCATGATCCTCGCCCTTCATGATCCTCGCCCTTCGTGACATTAACCATGGTTGCACGATACGGCATGATGCGCTGCAGTGCAGCACAGGTTTGGATTATAATACCAAAGTGCCTCGATACTGCACAATACTACACACAACTCGATACGGCACAGGTACAGCCGGATTGTGCTACCATGGCATAAACAATGAACATGCGCATATCGACACTGACCAGCAGACTGGGCCTCAGTGGCGCCCCGCCCCGCCCTGCTTCTCCTTGCAACACCGCCTTGCAATCGACACTGACCAGCAGACTGGGCCTCAGTGGCCCCGCCCCGCCCTGCTTCTCCTTGCAACACCGCCTTGCAATCGACACTGACCAGCAGACTGGGCCTCAGTGGCGCCCCGCCCCGCCCTGCTTCTCCTTGCAACACCGCCTCAGTGGTGCCCCGCCCCGCCCTGCTTCTCCTTGCAACACCGCCTTGCAATCGACATTGACCAGCAGACTGGGCCTCAGTGGCGCCCCGCCCCGCCCTGCTTCTCCTTGCAACACCGCCTCAGTGGCGCCCCGCCCCGCCCTGCTTCTCCTTGCAACACCGCCTTGCAATCGACACTGACCAGCAGACTGGGCCTCAGTGGCGCCCCGCCCCGCCCTGCTTCTCCTTGCAACACCGCCTCAGTGGCGCCCCGCCCCGCCCTGCTTCTCCTTGCAACACCGCCTTGCAAAACCACCTTGCAACAACTTGCTCGCCCTACACACTCCCGCTCACCCCCACTCACCCTGCAAGCCCACACCGCAGACGCTGACCACTAGCCTGCTGAGTGCTGCTCCTCCCCGCTCCTCTTCCTTGCGCAGTGGAGCCAGCACCGGACCAAAACTGGCAGCAGACTGCCTGACGAATACTGACGGCAAACCTGTATTATCGGTGTTAGAGGTTTTAGGGTGTTAGAGGTTTTAGGGTGCTCTGCCCTTTTTGCTCTTCCTCTGGTTTTGGATCCTGAGGTCCCTTGTGTGTTCTCAAGTTCAGTCCTGGGCAGGACAACTTTGTGTACTGCCAAGGTCATACAACTTGGTGTACTGCCAAGGTGCTTTAGCTCGTGACTGTGAGGGACAAGTGTCTTTGCGCATCTCTTCACATGATAGTTGGTTTCCCGGTTTGTGTTCTCGCTAACCTCTTTCGGGACAGTTGTAGCGTCTTTATGTATCTCTTCACACTCGGACTAGTACTAGCCAAGCAATGCTGTGTTCATGCAAATAAGGCATTGACTTGCGTGAGCCTGCCCTGCCTTTGCCTTCCTCAGTGGACTGGAGTTGACTGCTCATTTGAATAATGCCATGCATAGTTCACTGCTAGCTAGGTGTATTGCGGTGCCTGTCCGCTGGAGTATTTTACAGGCAGCCCAAGTTGTTTTTTGTTGGTCTTGGCCAACAACTCCAGTCCTAGCTTTTATGCCCAAGCACCATTTTGTGCAGATCAGCTGTTGGCCCTCTCTTGACCTGCTGCTCTGGTTCACTTAGTTGCCGGCCAAAATCAAATGCAAGGCATAGTGCGCAACTTCGTGGTTTGCGGCGTCTTTAAGTATGCCAGTACTACATGTACGGTACTCAATTAGCCCCAAGCAATGAAGCTGCGTTGTTGCCTTAATTCTCACGCCTCCTACGAGGGTACAGTAGACTTGTTCTGCCTCCGCGAACGAGAATAAAATTTAGTTGTAAATCGCGCTTCACTGGAGATCTGTTTTTGACGTCCCAAAACTGGCGTTTTCCGGATAAGTTGGGGTTTTCATAACGCGCGACGAAACAACAACGTGAATTCCGTGCGGAGGCAAAGAGCGTCCGTCTACGGTAGCTTTCTTTCTGTTCGTGGGTATTGGCTCACCGGTGCCACCTAGTCCTGGTTCTCTACCAATCAAGTGCATGCTGCGTTCTGTCTAGTTCTCCCCCCGCTCTACCCTACAAATGAGAGGGGGGAGATTTTCTAGGGGATACCCCGATTGATCCTTGCTTTACTAGGTTCTCCGTCCACACAATGCCGTGATGAGCGGGCTATCCTACCAACCTGGATAGAGCTGCTGTGGGTCTAGCGGTTCTCACGCCTCCTGCTTCGGCAAAGGAGTAGTCTTTCTACTATGTTCTCCTTAGAAATGGAAACCCCATGTTAACATGACTGAGTGAGACGTGTACTGGGGGCTTTATGAGGTTTCCCTGCCTTGTTTTCACCCGCAGGAGTTCCGGTCCCGTTTTTATAGGGGTTTCCCTTGGCATCTTGTTGTTTTCCTGACTTGTTTTCCTATGGGGATCCCTTAACAAAAATAGATGCAAGGCTCTAGGGGCCATGTTTGAGGATCCGGACGTGTTTTGGGGGCAGAAACCAGGGACCTCTAGCAGAAACCAGGGACCTCTAGCAGAAACCAGGGACCTCTAGCAGAAACCAGGGACCTCTAGCAGAAACCAGGGACCTCTAGCAGAAACCAGGGACCTCTAGCAGAAACCAGGGACCTCTAGCAGAAAAGGACCTCTAGCAGAAACCAGGGACCTCTAGCAGAAACCAGGGACCTCTAGCAGAAACCAGGGACCTCTAGCAGAAACCAGGGACCTCTAGCAGAAACCAGGGACCTCTAGCAGAAACCAGGGACCTCTAGCAGAAACCAGGGACCTCTAGCAGAAACCAGGGACCTCTAGCAGAAAGGGACCTCTAGCAGAAAAGGACCTCTAGCAGAAAAGGACCTCTAGCAGAAAAGGACCTCTAGCAGAAAAGGACCTCTAGCAAAAAAGGACCTCTAGCAGAAAGGGACCTCTAGCAGAAAGGACCTCTAGCAGAAAGGGACCTCTAGCAGAAAGGGACCTCTAGCAGAAGAGGCCGCATATGTTTCTTCACTATTTTCATCCTACAGGAAACCTGAAGTTTAGCCGTGGGGGGAAAACGTGCCCCCTACCAATGTGGGCACAAATATTCCTTGGTAAAACCAGGGTGTTACCTAGGGTATCCCCCCCTCGGTAAAACCAGGGTGTTACCTAGGGTATCCCCCCCTTGGTAAAACCAGGGTGTTACCTAGGGTATCCCCCCCTTGGTAAAACCAGGGTGTTACCTAGGGTATCCCCCCCTTGGTAAAACCAGGGTGTTACTTAGGGTTTCTAACTAGGGCTACCCAAGTCGTGTGGTCCCTATGCTTTGGTGTCCCCCTCTTGGTAGCTAGGGTCTTTGTGTGGACCCCCCCCCCCCCATTTGTAGGACTGGTCAATGTATGGCATGACACCTATGGGCCATGCTGCAAAGGCTCGGCCGCATAGGCGCCCGACTGTATGATCGGGAGGAAAATAAACTGAAGGCTGCATGAGTAAGGAAAGGAACAGACGGGAAAAGGAGAAGGAAGAAGACCATCCCATAAAGCGAAAGGAGTCAGAAGCCAAACCCCAGCCCGTCCAATTCCTAGCCCTCAAAAAAGCAAAGATACCTAAAAGGTTAGGAAAACCCGGAAAGAGGAAACAAAGTTACGAGGCACACAAATGGCTAGGAGAACAAAACAAAACAAATACCAGGGAGAGGAAAAGTTTAATTACTGGGGCGTCCCGCCTTCCCTGCCTGTACCCCCAATTGACCTCTTGGAGCGGTTTTTGGATGTAAGGGTGGGTTCCGGGTGAGAGAAAAGAGGGAAATGAAGTGAAGGGACAGACAAACGGCTGGAAAAGAAAGACAAGGGAAATGCCAGCCTCTGGAAAACTTCTACGCCTCGACGATATCTACCACGTCTTCCACAAAAGCCAGGACATCCCACCCAAGCCTGCTCCCTAAGGTGATATCGCACGATGGGAAATGGAAAGCAAGCATGTCATGCGTCCTTCACGTCAGTAGTCTGATCGTGTCATTTTGCAAAAAAACGTTGTTTGCCTCCGCGTGGGCAAAATAATTACAGTTGTTTAAACCGCATGGCCTAAAAGCACTTGTTATTAAGCCGCATGGGCCATTAACAATTTAATGTCACTCCGTTTAGCCACTTTCACAGAAACTGGCGCTTCGCTGGCGAGATAAGGCATTAAAGGCATGGCAGTTGCAGGGGTAGGTGAGAACGCATAGAGCATGGGATAAGAACACCAGTGCGACAGTGCCGCTGCGGTAAAGTGTGGGGATTTTTACGATATCAGTACTCACAGGCGAAAACAAATCAGATTTCCACACTTAAGCTGCGCGACCTTTAAATAATTAATTAATAAACCGCGTCGTATTCTGCGCGGGCTAATTAACATAAAATGCAGCGAAGGCAAGGGATGTCCTCGGTCATTTTTAGGGAGGGGCGACTAGCTTGTGCGATATCATTAATCCAAACCCGCGCAGCACTCTTTGCCACCCATTTACGGCACTCCAGAGTTCAACTCAATCAAAAAACTCGTTTGATGCCTGTAAGAGCTGTCCACCAGCCGCGTGCAAGTGCAAATCATTTTTATATTTGGTAACGGTGAATTAGTCTGTGCACTCGAGAGATATTTGTTTTGGCCCATCATGACTGACTGTCTGCGCAAAGGCGGTTTTTGAAATAACTTTGATGCGCAGCTGCGTAGCACACCCCAAAACAGTTATTTAATCAAACGGAGTCAAACCAGGTCTGTGGTAGAATACATCACAAAGGTTCATACCAAAAATATCTCAAGTCGTCAGACGTGCCATCACTTAAGCTGACCTTTGCAGCAGAACCCAGTGGTGTAACGTCATTGACTTAACCTGACCAAATGGCACAACATACAGAACAAGGTCCACCACAGCAACATGCCGCTTTGTAGTTGAAGTATGAATATAAGTCACACATCGCGCCCGCCTTACGGGTGGTAAGTTGCAGTAGACATGTGTCCGGTGGAGGGGTCCCTAGGGGCCACCCCTGGTGCAAGTACAGGTGCGCTTTCTTTTCTTTTTCTGTGACTTTTCAAGGTGTGAGGCCGAACTGGGAGCGCCAGACCCTAAACTCCTGAGACGCGAACGCATGCTCGTAGGATGTGTCTACTGGCACCATCACTTCCGCAAAGGGTAGCAGCGACCGATCGCATAACGAAGAGGCTGGCATGCATGAACGCTTGCACACGCAGCATAAAGACAATCCACGTAAAGTATGAAGCACGGCTAATCTGCAACCAGCCGTCACCAACGTGACGCTAATGCCTCTGGGGGGCTATTCCGCCTTAAAGGCGGGCAGCTTGGAGCTCGAGGATAAGTTTACAAGCGGCTTCAATATTACCAAAACGTGTACGTCCTATTCATAAAAATAGTAAAAGTAATGAGGCTTCAAATAATATATAACAATCTGACAGATGTAAAACAGTTAATGCTCCATAAATTGCTACTTCATGTATTAAAAAGATTATTAGTCCATCTGTTGTCAACCGCTATGAAGGGTGACAGCAGTGGCATCAGATCACTCCTGGAGTTCACCCGGGAGTTCATACCCAGCCCCCCCACCCCGAAGGCGAAGGAGGAAGCGTTCAGGTGATAGCTTTTGTAGAGTCGGGAAGGAAGCAACGCACATTTCCACTTCCCGCAAAGCGCACCTACGATCTCGTTCTTAAGCATCGAGCAGCTCGCCGTCAATTGGGTGGGAGCATCAGTAATGTACGGCAGACAGGCCCACAAGGCTTTGTTGCCTTCATGCGCATTGCTTCGTTCTTCCAACTCCACGAGAAGGAGCATACGAGCGACCCAACATGGGTAAGCTTTGTCAGCACGGGATAGAGATGTGTGTCATGTAGCCTAGTTGCAGCGATAGGGGAGGAACTGTGATGCCAGCAGGTTGCATGTAAAGTGAACGTGGCGGCATGGTCTTGGTTCTGTTATTTCCGCTCTTATTAATGGGTTGCAAAGTATGCTTGATGCTGAACTGCATTTGGCGAGGGCTGTATGGCCTGCCAGCCGACGCGGAAGGGGACATATTCGGGTAATCCCGTTAAAGGCGCGCCTGCTAGGGCTTTCGTGCTCTTGCGAGACGGCGTCTTCTACAGACAGGCAGATCCCAACCCCTTTCAGAATAACAACTTCGATTCAAAAGTCCCGACCTTGCCCTGTCGCTGGGAGGCGAGTGTGTAGGCAGGCGCATGAAGAGGGGGGGGCGATAGCCGGGCAACCAAGCTGCACTGCTCGGCATGTTCGCTCATAACCCTCAAGATAACCTTTCGCACAAAACAAGCAATCTGAATCATGCTGATAAAGCACTGTGGGAGGAGCCGCGTCCTGGGTTGCGCCCCATGCGCCCGGGGTCTCGCCCCATGCGACCGGGGTCTCGCCCCCTCCACTCCAAGGAGCATCCTCATGCATCTGAACCCCGCCTGCATGCCCCACTCTCTTGCTGATGCTGCCTAATCTGCTGCTGCTGCTCACCCTTCCTCCTCCTATTCTTCATTTTGCCCCTCCCCCTTTCAGCCCACTCTGCTGCTGCCCACTCTGCTACTGCGCACCCTTCCTCCTCCTCATAATCTTCTTGCCCCTCCCCCTTTCAGCCCACTCTGCTGCTGCCCACTCAGCCTACTCTGCCCACTATGCCTGCTGTGCTGCTGCTCACCCTCTCCTCTTCCTCTTCTTGCCCCTCCTGTGTAGGTATCTCGCGTGATTCTCTGCATAAGCGTCGGGCGACCGGAGGAAGAAAGAAACACTGGCGTAAGAAGAAAAAGTGAGTAGAAAAATGTACATGAGCACTGGCGTAAGAAGAAAAAGTGAGCAGGATTCAGTTTTAATTTTAGTGCCCACAGCACCTTCCACAGGCTGTAGGACGGCCATTCCTGGGACCAAACCGCCCATTCCTGGGCCGATTGGGACCACCTGGACCGGCCTATGGCCGGTGGCCCAAGCAGAAGGGCTTGCTGCACTGGCGTTAGAAGAAAACATGAGCAGGACCGTCATTTAAACCAAACATCATTTTTTTTTTTAATGGTACCGACATTGCTTGATGTTTCGGTACTAGTCCAACAGCGGCAGGCCGCTCAGCGGCTGCCAAAGGCCCAACGCTGAACCGGCCTGTAACTGGTGGCCAAAGCAGTGCTGTGCCGATTACAGTCCTTACGGTGGCTGAGGTGCGTAGCTGAGTTTCAGTCAGGCAACTTCAGCCACATTTACCAGTAAGAGACCGTAATTACTTGCATGATCAATGAAACACGGCACAATTGCACAGCACTGGCAGCAAGGTTAATCATAAATGGGCCCCCCGGGCTAGTGGCTGGAGGGTAGCTGACATGAAGCTGAGTCACGAAAGAAATCCCACTGGGTTTCAGAGTGCAGGACAGAGTGCAGTACAGAGTGCAGTACAGAGTGCTCCCTTGGGGGTGGGGGGTCTCATTTGCATCTGATGCCGGTGAATAAGAAAATAAAACAGAAAGGATCCTACCCATTTACCCGGAGGGGGGGAGATCGCATAAGGGCAGGAATTAGGGTGGTGGCCAAAGTAGCAAGGCTGGCGACACATAGGGCACCCGGCTAGCGGCCGGAGTGTTGCTGACATGTAGCTGAGTCACGAAAAATGTACACGGGGTACATATGGCAGTGCAGAGTTCTCACTTGGGGTGGGAAGGCTCATTTGCCATCATGGTATGGCGTCAATAAATCCGAGATGGAACAGAGTGCCGTAGATCTGCTTTACCTTCCCAAAACCCTAAACCCTAAACCCTCATAATTAACGTTGTTTGGGGTTGAGGGATCCTTACTGCCACAAATTATC
This sequence comes from Limnomonas spitsbergensis, assembly GCA_037349105.1. NCBI lineage: Eukaryota > Viridiplantae > Chlorophyta > Chlorophyceae > Chlamydomonadales > Limnomonas > Limnomonas spitsbergensis. The sequence continues at coordinate 80,361 of JAYJMM010000088.1, read as the reverse complement.
GTTTGTCGACGCCAGTTTCAGTAAGAAATTTAGAGTTTTTGATGATATTTATTTACCCTGAGGGTCTAATGTCCCTATAATTGCATGCCCTGCTGCCCAGATATGAACTAGGACGTGTCCCCGCCAACACCAAGCTGTCAGCCAACGTTGCGGTGAGGAAGGTCAGGTGCCGCGGAGGCAACCAGAAGTTCCGAGCGCTGCGCCTGGACAACGGCAACTTTGCGTGGGGCTCTGAGGTAGGGTGACGAGGCGATGTTGTCACAAAGTTGAAGCTACCAACCACAGCAAAAGAGGAGAGGGGGGAGGGACATGGTTGAGGGTGCTGCGCCTGGACAACGGAAACTTTGCGTGGGGCTCAGAGGTAAGGTGTCTCGGGACTCGGCTTATGTCAGCTACATGTCAGCTACAACGGCAACTTTAAATGGGGATCATTGGTAAGGTGGTGGGGAGTGAGGGGGGAGGGACATGGTTCCGAGCGCTACGTCTGTACAATGGCAACTTTTGATGTCAGCTACATGTCAACTACAACGGCAACTTTGCGTGGGGCTCAGCGTTAAGGTGATGGGGAGTGAGGGGGGAGGGACATGGTGCCGAGCGCTGTGTCTCCTGCTTCCTCATACTTCAGGCCATGACGCGGGAAAGCCCTTCTGCTGGTTGCGTGCTATACCCCCCTCCACCCACCCACCCCACAGTGACACATACCTCCTGTCTAAACCCTTCACCCCAATAACCTTCCTTGCTGCTTCCTCATGCTTCAGGCCATGACGCGGGAAAGCCCTTCTGCTGGATGCGTGCTATACCCCCCGCCACCTACCCACCCCACAGTGACACATGCATCCTGTCACACACCCTAGCAACATTTGTAAACCCTACACCTCTAACCCTGAACCCTGCTTCAGACAGTGCAAGAAGACCTGCCTGCTGGATGCGTGACACCCTGACACCCTAGCAACTTTTCTAAACCCTGAACCCTTAACTCTGCTTCAGGCCGTGACGAGGAAGACCCGTCTGCTGGATGTATGCTACAACGCCTCCAACAATGAGCTGGTGAGGAAAGAGGGGGGGAGAGTGAGGAGGGAGAGGAAATAGTGGGCGATAGTGAGGAAGGGAAAGGAAGGAGTGGGTGAGGGAGGGGGGGGGGAGAGATAAGAGGGGGGAAGACTCTAGGCCTGTCGTCTATACTGGTATGTTGGATGCGAGTTGCAGCGCTGCAGACAAGGAGCTGGCGAGATTTCGGATTCATAAAACTGGAGAGAGGGAGGGAGGGGGGGAGGAAGGAGGGGGGGGAGACTTCAGGCTTTCCGTTGAGACTGGCAAGTTGGATGCGAGTTGCAGCGCTGCAGACAGGGAGCTGGTGAGATTTTGAATTCACAAAGTGAGAGACAGGGGGGGCAGTGTTTCTTTAAAGTGAGAGACAGGGGGGGCAGTGTTTCTTTTTTTTGCCCCGCGGCCGCGATAGAGCCGATTGGGACTAAACTGGGGCCTTAGGCTGGTGGCCTAAGCAGCAGGGCTGGCCACAAACGGGAGCTGTAGCTGACATGTAGCTGAGTTGCGAAAGAAGAATCACGTTAAGAGAGGAGGAGGGGGGGGGCAGGAGTGGGGGAGACTTCAGGCTTGCTATGAAGACCAGCATGTTCAGCATTTTTTAAAAGGCTTCGAAAAGTGACCTGCCAAGGTGGATTTCAGTGTCCAAAGAGTGGGAGTGAGTGGAGGGGTCAAGACGGTGGGAAGAGTGGGAGATTGAGAGGGGTGGGAAGGAGTGGGATTGGAAAGATGGGAGGATCGTGCCGGCTGTCTGTATTTACGAGCTGAATTGTAGCTGAATTGTAGCTGACATGCTGTTACGCCACACACAGGAAATGAACGCTGTGTTGGCGCAGGACGGGCATGGCCCAGTGTATGGTCTAGTGAGTGATAGACCTCGTTCAGCTACAGTTCAGCTACACTGTGTCCCCCTGCCACAAGCCCCTGGTTCGGCCAGGGGTGGCCGCGGGGCGGCCCAGCAAGGTGGTCCGGTACCCACTAACAGAAACGCTGTGTTGGCGCCGGACGGGCATGGCCTGCAGTGTAGCTGAAGTGTAGCTGAAGTGTAGCTGACATGCTGTTACGCCACATGGAGGAAATGAACGCTGTGTTGGTGCATGACGGGCATGGCCTGCTGGGTTGGGGAAACATCACCGCTTCCACCCCTTGCCCGCCTTGACGCCCCCCCACTCGTCTCCCACTCATTATGTTTTCACACCTAATAGTTTCACACTTCCCACACAGGTTCACACCCAGATCTTGGTTAAGAATGCACTGTCTTTCAGACCCTAAACCCTAAATTCCACAGAGACCTTGGTGAAGAATGTGCTGGCATTCACACTTCCCACACAGGTTCGCACCCAGACCTTGGTGAAGAATGCTGTCATCCAGATCGATGCGGCGCCCTTCAAGCAGTGGTACCAGACGCACTATGGCATGGAGCTGGGGGGCAAGAACAAGGATAAGGACAAGGTGGAGGTCAAGGTGGACGATGTGAAGGTGCGAGAGCTGGTGAACAAGCTGGGAAGCAAGCTGGGGGGAAGAACAAGGATAAGGACAAGGGATTGTTGGGCAAGCTGAGTAGGGGGCAAGGAAATGTAGTTCTCAGAAGAGTGATCGTGTGGACCGGGCGCCTCAAAAGGGTGGCAAAAAGAGGGGGTGGCGTGATTTTTTGTATTTTTTGCAGCTTCTTCTTCCCCTGCCCTGCAGGATCGACTCAAACAGCACAAGCTGGACGTACTCCTCACTGAGCACATTTTTGTGCGCCTACACAACTTGAGGAGTCAGGGTTCTGAAGAAATCTCTGTATAATCATCACTTGGCGCAATTCTCCCTCTTGCCGCAGGCCTCCAACCACATCAAGCGCAAGCTGAAGGATCGCCTCAAACAACACAAGCTGGACGTACTCCTCACTGAGCAGTTCAACACCGGGAGGTTGTATGCCTGCATTGCGTCACGGCCCGGCCAGTGCGGCCGTTGTGACGGATACATCTTGGAGGGCAAGGAGCTGGAGTTCTATGTGAAGAAGATGCAGAAGAAGAAGACAAAGGCCGTGTAGAGAGGGTTTATGGTTTAGGGCAACCCTAACTACCAGCATTACGTGAAGACGATGCAGAAGAAGAAGACAAAGGGCGCGTAGAGAGGGGGGGACGACCTAATCACGACGCGTCATGGTGATTATTGGCCTCGGTTCTTTTTACGACTATGGGGGTGGGGACACTTTGTATTGGTGAGTCCATCCTGGTACTAAAAATATATTTTGACGGTGTAGATTTTGCTTCATCAGATTGTCCTCGTTTTAAATGATAAAAAGAGACCAACCACAGAGGCCATTGTCGAAATTCATCGGATACGGCCATGCACCAACATGCCAAAAACGTTACACCTCTGGGCCCGCTCAAAGCTCGGCCACGTGGGCGCCCAACTGTTCAGAGGGGAGAAGAAGAAACTAAAAGGAAGAGGGGGGGAAGGAACAAAAGGAGAGGCCGGTGCACCAACATGCACTACCGGTGTGGCAATGACATAGCACCGTTGGGCCATGCCGAATAAGCGCGACAGTTTGGGTGCCTTCCTGTCTGTTCGGCGGGAGGAAAATAAACTCAAGTGTGGATGAGATAGGAAAGGAACAGGCGGATAACGGAGGCACTGCCGGTATGCCAATGACGTTACACCTCTGGGCACTGCTAAAAAACAATGCTCGGCCGCATGGGTGCTTCACTAAAGGGTTGGGAGGACAGAACGAAACAAAAACCAGGGGGCAGGAAAAAATGAGGGGAAATGGGTCAACGGTGTCTACAACGTCTTCCACAACGGCCAAGGCATCCCTCACAAGCCTGCCCCGTACAACTGAAAAAGGTCTCTGACACTGCCGGTATGTCATTGACGTTGCACCTGTGGGCCTTGCCCAAAAAGGCTCAGCCGCGAGGGCGCCTAACTAAAAAGAGGTGGGAGGGAAGATGGAAACAGCACAAGGCGGCAAGACACTAAAAAGGAGGGAAGCATGGGAAAGAAGGAGAAGAAGACAAAGAAAAGAAATGCGCCCCCCCCCAAAGGAAAAGGCAGCCCGAATACCCTTGCCCCTCTCAAGCTTGTTCCCCATACTGTCGGTATGTATGAAGATGCAGAAGATGAGGACCAAGGTTGTTTCCATCTTTCCTCCCAAATCTTTTTAGTTAGGCGCCCATGCGGCCGGGGTTTTTTAGCAGGGTCCAGAGGTATGACGTCATTGCCGTGTACAAGGTGAGACATGAGCTAGGATAGCACGCATGCAGGAATGAGAGGCCCTGGTGGTGGTGGTGGTGGGGGGGGGGCTTTGTCATTTATGCGCCTCTATGTATTTCCTTCTGCCTGCAGTTCCTTTCCTTTTTACTCCCAACGAGACAGGAACTAAGATAGCCCACATGCAGGAGTGGGAGGCCCTGGTGTTAGTGTGGACTATGCAGTTCATGTTGTGAACACTAGTCACTGCAGGGGCAGGGGATACGGCTCGCCTGGTCTTTTTGTTGTCATTTTCGTTGTTTAGAAGGTGAACTTGCTTTCCTTTCTTTCCTCTTGTACCTCCCCCCTTGGCTTTCCTAGCTGACCTTTTTTTTGCCGACGCCAGGGCCTCATCCCACCCCTCCCACCCCTACCTACTATTGGTATGTTGAGGTAATGAGGTCCAGACCATGACTTTATCTTGGACGAAGGATGGCCCAAGCTAGCAGTAGCATGCTGCCCAGTCAATGACGTTACACCTCTGGGCCCTGCTCAAAAAGGCTCGGCCGAGTGGGCGCCTAACTAATCATGTTCTTTACCCCTTTTCCTTTTTCCTGCCTGTTGCCCAGTGACAATGACGTAACAACTCTGGGCCATGCTGCAAAGGCTCGGCCACATGGGCGCCCAACTGCGAGGTCGGGAGGAAAATGAACTTAAGGCTGCAGGAGAGAGGAAAGGAACAGACGTAAAAGTGCGAAGAAACTATTCAGGGTTGGGACATTCACTGTTGCGGTGTAATTCCGATCTTACCATGCGGCGTAAATTACGTTAAAAAATTCTAGATTCCTGTTACGGTTAAATTTCGGTGTTTCTCATACATGTAATTTACACTCGGAAATCACGGCATAAAACAGGAAAACCGTTAAATTTCTTCACCACGAATATTTCAAATAGCCAAACCAGCCCCCAACCAGCCCCAAAATGTTGAAATTCTCCCCCCAGCCAGCCCCACAATTTACTGGCTTGAGTCCAGGAAATCGGCGAGGGCGAAATCGGCTGGCTTATTCTTCGTCCTTGTCAATCCAGCTTTCTTAGGAGGCACTGCGGCATCAGTTGCTGGTAGTGTCGACGGGCCAGCTGCCTGCTGACTAGCTTGGAGTTGCGATGTGAAGGGTCAATAACGTTACACCTCTGGGCCCGCTCAAAGCTCGGCAGCGTGGGCGCCCAACTGTGCAGAAGGGAGTAAAGAAGGAACTAAAAGGGGGAAAGGAACAAAAGGAGAGGCCGGGAAGGCAACGAAGACCAAGTCCAACACCTGAGATCCACTAGAGACTAACCCTGAACAAAGCAGTGTGAAGGGTGAGAAGCGTTGCTGCAGAAGGCTTTTTTTTTGGCGCCATGAGACTCCGATAATAATTGAAATGAATATTCAAGGAAAGGATGTGGTTTATGCGCCGCGGCAGACCGCACAAATACCGTTCTGCAGACGATTGACAGTATGAACTGCCATCCACACTCGGATCCACACTCGGACACTTGGACACCGAAAACGATTTATTCTCTTACGGTCGCTTAATTTACTGTTGCAGTGTAAAAGCACAGTCTTACGCTACACTCAAGTCGTCTTTGGGTGAAAGTTCCCAACACTGAAAAAATGCCATCCCATCCATGAAGCGAAGGAAGTCCGAAAAACCCCCAGCCCATCCAGATCCTAGACCTCAAAGACAAAAGAAGAAAACAGCTGTGTCCATCAGGGGGGTGTCCAGTGTAACAAGCTCTGAGGACTTGCAGTTCAAGCCCAGTTCCCCACGGCCTTAGGCTGTACTGCACTGTAAGAGAAGGTCCAATGTGCTATCATGAACAGTGGAAGAAAAAGTTGCAATGCTTCGTTCCCAGACAGGCACCAGGTAAACGGACCAGGAAACAGTTTTGATGCTTTGCTTACCGCTACCAGGCATAAGTTTTGATGCTTTGCAGCTAAGTTGTTTTAAGCTTAAAGGATTTTAAAACAATCAGACCGGTACTGTTTTTTTTGACCAGTACCGGTCCCTGGTACCATGATGCCTGCCTTTTCGAATAATCTGGTACTGGCCGAGTGCCTTACCTTGCTGACATCCTGACACCAAGTGATTGGAGGGTGTTCTGGTCGTTGTTAATTGCTTCATGTCAACGCTTTCACCCGCATTGGGCGAAGGAGGGAACGATGAAAGGAGGGAAAGAGGGAAGGAATCCGGCTATTCTAAGTACCCAGCCATGCAATCATCACATGCAATCATCATGTGTCATGTGGCACCTTGCTTGCCGATTTCGACACGCCAAGTTATCGCATTGCGCCAAACTGATGACAGCCTCGACACGCCAGGAAGCGTTAACATATTCGATTGCCAGTTGTGATACGTCAAGGGGCGGGGGTCGGCAGGACGCACAGTTTAAATCGGGGTTAACTTTGAACTTCATCGGACAGTCACTGGCGGGGGTCGTTGAGTCAGCGACGCTGACGGAGACTCGGAGAGGATCGCTGCCAACGCCAGCGCAATGGATCGTCCGCTTAACAACATTGCTTCGTATGTAAGATAGCAAAACTCATCTGCCCTCACGTGCCATTACTCCTAGCATCGATCTGAAACAGGACTGATCGGGACGTCCGCTTCCGGGACCAGGGCCCGGGACGAGAGGCATCGGGGCGCATCTGGTTAGATTCGCTAGTCTGGTTAGATTCAACACATTTCGTCTCTCAAATTACAAAGAGTAAAAATCTGAGCACCACTCGACGCATTATCTTAAACATCATGATGCACGGTGCCGGCAAGGTGTATGCGGTGCGCCGGGGCAGAGGCGTCGGCATGTTCAACAACTGGAACGACGTCAAGGCCGTCGTGGAGGGATTCAACGTAAGGATACAATTGTACTTGTATACGGCGGGATATGACAGGGAGCGTTTGTGGGGTTACGAGGAGAGGAAGGTGCATGGGGTGGGGAGAGGGGAAGCTGGGATGCCGCCACATACATACTTGTCTCTATCTTTCTTGTCTATAACGATCATGCTCCATACGCCATACGCCATGCGCTATGCGCCATGCGCCATGCCCCATGCCCCATGCCCCATGCTCCTTGCCTATCATCTGTGCTCTATGCATTCAGTTCCATGCGCCAACATCTCACCCCATGCTCCATACACCTTGCACCTATGCCATGCGCCATGCGCCATGCCCCAAGCTCCTTGCCTATCACCTGCGCTCTAAGCACCCAGTTCCATGCACCAACATCTCACCCCATGCTCCATACACCTTGCACCTATGCCATGCGCCATGCGCCTTGTCTCTTGCTCCTCGCCTATCATCTGTGCTCTAAGCACCCAGTTCCATGCACCAACATCTCACTCCATGCTCCATGCACCTTGCACCTATGCCATGCGCCATGCGCCATGCCCCAAGCTCCTTGCCTATCACCTGCGCTCTAAGCACCCAGTTCCATGCACCAACATCTCACTCCATGCTCCATGCACCTTGCACCTATGCCATGCGCCATGCGCCATGCCCCAAGCTCCTTGCCTATCACCTGCGCTCTAAGCACCCAGTTCCATGCACCAACATCTCACTCCATGCTCCATGCACCTTGCACCTATGCCATGCGCCATGCGCCATGCCCCAAGCTCCTTGCCTATCACCTGCGCTCTAAGCACCCAGTTCCATGCACCAACATCTCACTCCATGCTCCATGCACCTTGCACCTATGCCATGCGCCATGCGCCATGCCCCAAGCTCCTTGCCTATCACCTGCGCTCTAAGCACCCAGTTCCATGCACCAACATCTCACCCCATGCTCCATACACCTTGCACCTATGCCATGCGCCATGCGCCATGCCCCAAGCTCCTTGCCTATCACCTGCGCTCTAAGCACCCAGTTCCATGCACCAACATCTCACCCCATGCTCCATGCACCTTGCACCTATGCCATGCGCCATGCGCCATGCCCCAAGCTCCTTGCCTATCACCTGCGCTCTAAGCACCCAGTTCCATGCACCAACATCTCACCCCATGCTCCATACACCTTGCACCTATGCCATGCGCCATGCGCCTTGTCTCTTGCTCCTCGCCTATCATCTGTGCTCTAAGCACCCAGTTCCATGCACCAACATCTCACCCCATGCTCCATACACCTTGCACCTATGCCATGCGCCATGCGCCATGCCCCAAGCTCCTTGCCTATCACCTGCGCTCTAAGCACCCAGTTCCATGCACCAACATCTCACCCCATGCTCCATACACCTTGCACCTATGCCATGCGCCATGCGCCTTGTCTCTTGCTCCTCGCCTATCATCTGTGCTCTAAGCACCCAGTTCCATGCACCAACATCTCACCCCATGCTCCATACACCTTGCACCTATGCCATGCGCCATGCGCCATGCCCCAAGCTCCTTGCCTATCACCTGCGCTCTAAGCACCCAGTTCCATGCACCAACATCTCACCCCATGCTCCATACACCTTGCACCTATGCCATGCGCCATGCGCCATGCCCCAAGCTCCTTGCCTATCACCTGCGCTCTAAGCACCCAGTTCCATGCACCAACATCTCACCCCATGCTCCATACACCTTGCACCTATGCCATGCTCTATGCGCCTTGTCTCTTGCTCCATCACTGATCCTCGATCACTGCACCATGCACCATGCACCCACACCATGCACCTACACCATGCACCATGCAACATCCTCCCCTCTATGCCATGCTCTATGAACCTATACCATGCATTATTCACCATGCATTATGCAGGGTGCTGAACACGAGAGCTTCAGCTCGGTACCTGAGGCTGAGGAGTATCTCCGACTAGGAGGCATGTATTGCACCATGAACCTGCTGTTCTATGAACCAGCACCATGCATTATGCACCATGCACCATGCACAGGGTGCTGAACACAAGAGTTTCGACTCAATACCAGAGGCAGAGGAGTATCTCCGGCTAGGCGGCATCCACGTCAACGCTTTCCGCGGCCTGGGCGATATTGGCAGTGGTGGCGCCAATGGCGGCGGCGGCGGTCTCAATGACGGCAGCGGACACGACGATGGCGTAGACGGTGTTGGCGGTAACATTGGCGGCCGGGGGGGTGACGGAAGCAACGACGGTGGCAGCTGCCGAGGGGATGGTGGCAGCGGCGGCCATGGCAGTGGTCGAGGGGACGGCGGCAGCGGCAAAGGGGATGGCGGCAGCAGCGGCAGTGGCAGCGGCCGCGGGTACGCCGGAGGGGACGGCGGCAGCGGCCGAGGGGATGGTGTCAGCGGCGGCAGGAGTGGCCGGGGGGATGCCGGTGGACGCGGTGTTAGTGGCCGAGGTGTTCGTGGCCGCGGAGGGCGAGGAAGATGGGGAGCAGGGCGTGAGGCCACCAATGAACACGCAGACCCCCCAGGCAGCTCCTTAGGTCAGCAGGATCTACCGTGTGGCCCTCCCAGCCGGTCCCTGACCGACAGTGGGAATGGACAACAGGGGCAGGCAAGGAAGCGTGCCGGAGTGGGCCGGCAGGAGAAGGAGGGACAGCAGGTGAAGCGGCAGCGGAAGCGGAAGCAGCCGCCGCAGCATCCGCTCGCAGTACGGGGGCCACAATCGTTTGAGGAGGACAAGGAGGCCATTGAAGGGCCGCAACAGCAGCAACCGCAACAGCAGCGGAAACAGCGGCAGCAGCTTGCTAGCAGACAGCATCAGCAGCAGCTTGCTAGCGGGAATCAGCAGCAGCTGGCTGCTAGCATGCAACAACAGCAGCATCAACTGCATGAGCCTGCTGTTAGCCGGCGACAGTCTCATGAGGAGGACGAGGTCGCCACTATCGAGCGATGTGGGCTGCTGATTGAGGGACTGCGGTCGCGCAGCTACCGGGTGCCTGGACATGCACGAGCCGATCCAAGCATCATGTATACTCTGGTAGGGGCATGAAGGATTGGGGCATGAAGGATGGGGCATGGGGCATGGGGCATGGGGCATGGGGCATGAAGGATGGGGCATGGGGCATGAAGGATGGGGCATGGGGCATGAAGGATGGGGCATGGGGCATGGGGCATGGGGCATGGGGCATGAAGGATTGGGGCATGAAGGATGGGGCATGGGGCATGGGGCATGGGGCATGGGGCATGGGGCATGGGGCATGGGGCATGGGGCATGGGGCACGGGGCACGGGGCACGGGGCACGGGGCACGGGGCACGGGGCATGGGGCATGGGGCATGGGGCATGGGGCATGGGGCATGGGGCTTGGGGCATGGGGCATGGGGGCATGGCGCATGGGGGCATGGGGCATGGACCATGGGGGCATGGGGAGTGAACCTGCCTGGGTCCCGTGCGGATGGGGATTAATTAGGTGTGTTTGTGGATGGGGGTAAATGAGGTGTGGTTGCGGATGAGATCTTACCATGAGATCTTGCCATGACATCTTGCCATGACATCTTGGCATGAGATCTTGCTCTGGATCCTATCATGATTTTTCTTCTCGACATGGACTGCCCACACCCCATACTGGGGTGTCCATGTGTCTCCGAATTTTGAATTTTGAATTTTGAGATGTAGACAAACATACATTGATTCGCATCTTCACCTTCCGCCTCTCTTTATTGTTTTGTTGGGCCAGCAGGGGCTACCCCAGATCTTGGGATCTCACCCTGGATCCCAGATATTGGGATCATACCCTGGATCTTGGGATCTCACCCTGGATCCAAGATCTTGGGATCTTGCCTGGATCTTGGGATCTCACCCTGGATCTATCTCTGGATCTATCTCTGGATCCTATTACGACCTATCTTCTTCTTGCGCCCCCCCCGTGATGGGACAACCGTATCGAACCTGATCAATTGGTAAAACCTCTCGGCGTAAAATGCTGTAGTTGGTCGTGAGGAAAACATTAAAAGATTCCTGAGGTACTGTTGAGTGATTGATCCACAGTTGCAATGACACGGGGAAGAATGCGCGTATCCCGTAAGGTCTAATTGCCTCCACCTAGGGATCCGTTAAACATGACAAAGGATTGGAAACCACAAGTAATTGTTACTTCTTGATCTTCCCTTTTAGAATTTGGACGGGGCCAGCAGAGGTATCCCCAGGTCTTGGCATGTAACAATAGGATCTTGAAATCTAAAAACACATCCTTCTTGCCCCCCTCCCTTCCCCCTCCCTTCCCCCTCCCTTCCCCCTCCCTTCCCCCTCCCTTCCCCCTCCCTTCCCCCTCCCTTCCCCCTCCCTTCCCCCTCCCTTCCCCCTCCCTTCCCCCTCCCTTCCCCCTCCCTTCCCCCTCCCTTCCCCCTCCCTTCCCCCTCCCTTCCCCCTCCCTTCCCCCTCCCTTCCCCCTCCCTTCCCCCTCCCTTCCCCTCCCTTCCCCCTCCCTTCCCCTCCCTTCCCCCTCCCTTCCCCCTCCCTTCCCCTCCCTTCCCCCTCCCTTCCCCCTCCCTTCCCCTCCCTTCCCCCTCCCCTCCCCCTCCCTTCCCCCTCCCTTCCCCCTCCCTTCCCCCTCCCTTCCCCCTCCCTTTCCCCTCCCTTCCCCCTCCCTTCCCCCTCCCTTCCCCTCCCTTCTCCCTCCCTTCCCCCTCCCTTCCCCTCCCTTCCCCCTCCCTTCCCCTCCCTTCCCCTCCCTTCCCCCTCCCTTCCCCCTCCCTTCCCCCTCCCTTCCCCCTCCCTTCCCCCTCCCTTCCCCCTCCCTTCCCCCTCCCTTCCCCCTCCCTTCCCCCTCCCTTCCCCCTCCCTTCCCCCTCCCTTCCCCCTCCCTTCCCCCTCCCTTCCCCCTCCCTTCCCCCTCCCTTCCCCCTCCCTTCCCCCTCCCTTCCCCCTCCCTTCCCCCTCCCTTCCCCCTCCCTTCCCCCTCCCTTCCCCCTCCCTTCCCCCTCCCTTCCCCCTCCCTTCCCCCTCCCTTCCCCCTCCCTTCCCCCTCCCTTCCCCCTCCCTTCCCACTCCCTTCCCACTCCCTTCCCCCTCCCTTCCCCTCCCTTCTCCCTCCCTTCTCCCTCCCTTCCCCCTCCCTTCTCCCTCCCTTCCCCCTCCCTTCCCCCTCCCTTCTCCCTCCCTTCTCCCCCCCTTCTCCCCCCCTTCCCCCTCCCTTCCCCCCCCCTTCTCCCTCCCTTCCCCCTCCCTTCTCCCCCCCTTCTCCCTCCCTTCCCCCTCCCTTCTCCCCCCCTTCTCCCCCCCTTCTCCCTCCCTTCTCCCTCCCTTCTCCCCCCCTTCCCCCTCCCTTCCCCCTCCCTTCTCCCTCCCTTCCCCCTCCCTTCCCCCCCCCTTCCCCCTCCCTTCCCCCTCCCTTCTCCCTCCCTTCCCCCTCCCTTCCCCCTCCCTTCTCCCTCCCTTCTCCCCCCCTTCTCCCCCCCTTCCCCTCCCTTCCCCCCCCCTTCTCCCTCCCTTCTCCCTCCCTTCTCCCCCCTTCTCCCCCCCTTCTCCCTCCCTTCTCCCTCCCTTCCCCCTCCCTTCTCCCCCCCTTCTCCCTCCCTTCTCCCCCCCTTCCCCCTCCCTTCTCCCCTCCCTTCTCCCCCCCTTCCCCCTCCCTTCTCCCCCCCTTCCCCCTCCCTTCTCCCCCCCTTCCCCCTCCCTTCTCCCCCCCTTCCCCCTCCCTTCTCCCCCCCTTCCCCCTCCCTTCTCCCCCCCTTCTCCCTCCCTTCTCCCCCCCTTCTCCCTCCCTTCTCCCCCCCTTCTCCCCCCCTTCTCCCCCCCTTCTCCCTCCCTTCTCCCCCCCTTCTCCCTCCCTTCTCCCCCCCTTCCCCCTCCCTTCTCCCCCCCTTCCCCCTCCCTTCTCCCCCCCTTCCCCCTCCCTTCTCCCCCCCTTCCCCCTCCCTTCTCCCCCCCTTCCCCCTCCCTTCTCCCCCCCTTCCCCCTCCCTTCTCCCCCCCTTCTCCCTCCCTTCTCCCCCCCTTCTCCCTCCCTTCTCCCCCCCTTCTCCCCCCCTTCTCCCCCCCTTCTCCCCCCCTTCCCCCTCCCTTCCCCCCCCCTTCTCCCTCCCTTCTCCCTCCCTTCTCCCCCCCTTCTCCCCCCCTTCTCCCTCCCTTCTCCCTCCCTTCCCCCTCCCTTCTCCCCCCCTTCCCCCTCCCTTCTCCCCCCCTTCCCCCTCCCTTCTCCCCTCCCTTCTCCCCCCCTTCCCCCTCCCTTCTCCCCCCCTTCCCCCTCCCTTCTCCCCCCCTTCCCCCTCCCTTCTCCCCCCCTTCCCCCTCCCTTCTCCCCCCCTTCCCCCTCCCTTCTCCCCCCCTTCTCCCTCCCTTCTCCCCCCCTTCTCCCTCCCTTCTCCCCCCCTTCTCCCTCCCTTCTCCCCCCCTTCTCCCTCCCTTCTCCCCCCCTTCTCCCTCCCTTCTCCCCCCCTTCTTCCCCCCTTCTTCCCCCCTTCTCCCCCCCCCTTCAGAATCTTAGCCCCCCCCCCCCCCTTTCAGAACTTTGGCGGGGCCAGCAGAGACAACCCCGGGTCAGCAGGCTGCTCTGGAATCCTCACAGACGAGTACGGGACCATGGTGGGCTCAGGGTTTTGGGGTCACACAAAATGCTTTAGGGTTTAGGGTGTACGGTACAGGACCATGGTGGGTGTCAACAAAGCAGGCTTTAGGGGTTGGGGTTAAGGGTTAAAGGTTTGGGGGGGGGGATCGGTCCAGAGTGGGTGTCAGCAGAAGCAGGGCAGGGGGGCTAAGATGGGGATTCGGGGGAAGTGGCAGGGGGGATGAGAAGGGGGAATCGGAGGGGGCGGGGTAGGGGGGGGGAGGAGTAGGAGTCATCACAGGTGAGTGCGGGAGACGGATGGGTTCAGGTAAAGCAGGGTATGGGGGGGGAGCAGGGTATAGGGGGGGAGCAGGAGCAGGGAGGGGGGGCTGTTGGACTCTGGATCCAGAGTGGTGATGGTTTGGGGTTTAGGCAGCTGGAATCTGGATCTACGGTCGCGATGGTTTAGGGTTAAGGGTTAAGGGTTATAGAATCCAAGGGTTGTACAACCTTGGCGACAGTTGGATACCCTCATGTATTGGTCGGCCAGCCCCCTCTGCCCCATACACGCACATCCAGGCGGGGGAGCAGGAGCGGGGAGGGGGGAGGGCTGTGTTGCTGTACTCGCCCCCCCCCCCCCCCACACACACACATACAGGTAGCTGAACTGTGACTAAAAGGGCGCCAAGCCACAAAAACGAAAACAATCCAACACTTCCCCACTCATGTTGCTGTACTCGCCCCCCCCCCCCCCCTCCCCCAACACTTCCCCACTCATGTTGCTGTACTCGCCCCCCCCCCCCCCCTCCCCCAACACTTCCCCACTCATGTTGCTGTACTCGCCCCCCCCTCCCCCCCCCTCCCCCAACCTACTGCCTCCCCCAACCAAACTAGCCTCCCAGTCCTGCCCCCACCCATACAGCAGGATGACCCCCACAACCTGCATCAATCCACCTCCCCTACCCTTGCCTGCCTCAGCACCCCATGCCCCCCACAGCAGGTTGCTGAGCGGTGTGCCTATCTGCTATGTATCACCACCTGCATCAATCCACCTCCCCTACCCCCCCCTGCCTGCCTCCCAGCCCACCACGCAGCATGGTGAACTCGCCCCTCTACCCCTACAAACAAGTTCATGTTGCTGTAGTCTCCCTAAACCCCTTTTCACCCATATCCTCCACCTTAAATCTTGAACCGCGAACCCAAAACCCTTAACCCCCCGTGTACGTTCACCAACACCCGCAAAAACTGAAACACCACCTTACCCCCCCCCCCCCCTACCCCTTTCACCCATATCCTCCATGTAAAACCTAAACCATACACCCTACGCCCTAAACCCCTAACCCCCCCTATTCCCCCACATGCCCCACAGATTGCTGAGCTGTGTGCCTCTCTTCCATATGGCAACACCAGTGAAGAGGCGGAGTACAGCGGGCTGGTGCTAGGTATATACGTAAGTGGGTGGGTGGGTGGTGGTGGGGGGGAGGGCTGGTTTAGAGTGAAGCGGGCTGGTGCTAGGTATGTACGTAAGTGGGTGGTGGGTGGGTGGGGGGGGAGGGCTGGTTTAGAGTGAAGCGGGCTGGTGCTAGGTATATACGTAAGTGGGTGGGTGGTGGGTGGTGGAGGGGGGAGGGCTGGTTTAGAGTGAAGCGGGCTGGTGCTAGGTATATACGTAAGTGGGTGGGTAGGTGGTGGTGGGGGGGAGGGCTGGTTTAGAGTGAAGCGGGCTGGTGCTAGGTATATACGTAAGTGGGTGGGTGGTGGGTGGGTGGGTGGTGGAGGGCTGGTTTAGAGTGAAGCGGGCTGGTGCTAGGTATATACGTAAGTGGGTGGGTGGTGGGTGGTGGTGGGGGGGAGGGCTGGTTTAAAGTGAAGCGGGCTGGTGCTAGGTATGTACGTGAGTGGGGTGTGGGGTGGGTGGGTGTGTGGGGGGCGGGGGGGGGGGGCTGGTTTAGAGTGAAGCGGGCTGGTGCTAGGTATATACGTCAGTGACGCCGACCACCTTTTTTTTTTTGGTCGGCTGACGCCTACCAGGTCTTATTTTCCGGTCGGCTTATATCTTTGATTTTTCACGCTTGTGTGAAAAAGTGTGAAGCCAGATGTCATTTCTTGAAGTCAAGAACGTTACACCGGAGGCCCAACTTTCTAGGAGTAAATTACCTGACTACCTGACTACCTGACTACCTGACTACCTGACGATGGCAAAGAAAAGTACCTGCCAAGAGCAGGTGTTATGAAATGACACTATTTTATTCCAAGCCGCCACTCTTCTATCCCAACAGGCCGCGCATAACATTGGCGTCCATCGCCTGACGGTGGTGGGGGACTCAGAGCTCATCATTCGACAGGTGTGTGTGTGTGTGATGGGGGGGGTTAATGATAAGGGTTAAGGGTTTAGGGTACCCGTAGGGTAGGTTAGGGGATTCGGAGCTCATCATTTGACAGGTGTGTGTGTGGTATCTGTATGTGGGGTAGGTTAACGTGATTAAGGTGTATTGTTAAACAGGGAGAGGGTTGTTAAACAGGGAGAGGGTTGTTAAACAGGGAGAGGGTTGTTAAAAAGGGAGAGGGTTGTTAAACAGGGAGAGGGTTGTTAAACAGGGAGAGGGTTGTTAAACAGGGAGAGGGTTGTTAAAAAGGGAGAGGGTTGTTAAACAGGGAGAGGGTTGTTAAACAGGGAGAGGGTTGTTAAACAGGGAGAGGGTTGTTAAACAGGGAGAGGGTTGTTAAACAGGGAGAGGGTTGTTAAACAGGGAGAGGGTTGTTAAACAGGGAGAGGGTTGTTAAAAAGGGAGAGGGTTGTTAAACAGGGAGAGGGTTGTTAAACAGGGAGAGGGTTGTTAAACAGGGAGAGGGTTGTAAAACAGGGAGAGGGTTGTAAAACAGGGAGAGGGTTGTTAAACAGGGAGAGGGTTGTAAAACAGGGAGAGGGTTGTAAAACAGGGAGAGGGTTGTTAAATAGGGAGAGGGTTGTAAAACAGGGAGAGGGTTGTAAAACGGGTGTAGGCAGTACATATCGGGGAGAGGGTTAAGATGTCCGGGAGAGATATTTTTAAGACAGGGAGAGGCTTTTAAAACGGGGAGAGGGCTTTTTATATAGGGAAGAGGGTCTAAATATCAGATAGGAGCCTTGCAATGAGGGAAGGGGGGGGGGGGCAGGGAAAAGGTTTACATTTCATCGAAAATGTTCTGATATTGAGGAAAAGGAGAGGGTTGGAACTTGGCTTCCAAAGCCTGCTCCGGTTCACCCGGTTCGGCTGTTTTGGCCAAATCCCGCACTGTGTGCTGCACCTTACCAGACCGCACCATTCAATATAACCCTAACGAGTTCCTGGGCCTGCTGATGTCGGGTCCCGGGAATGACAGCTCAGCGTAACCCGGTACAGAAGTACGGGACGGTCAAGCAGTACACTACGAGGTCATGCATACAGCGCTGACTACAAAAGAATTGACGTCCGGTCTTCCATAACGTTGTTGGGCGGAATCAGTTTTTAATCGGTTGGAATGTGACTGGAAACGGTTGGAGTTTGGACAGTGTATGGACCAGGAGACATTTCAGGATTCTGCGGTGTTCAATAAATATTTTACAAAATCGGGGCTTAATGCACATTCAGGAATCTGCGGGGAATAGTAATTATTATAGAAATGCCAGGGGTACAGGAAGGCTCTTGAAATGTACATCACCGGTCACTCGTCAGATAAGGAAGAAAACTGCAGGGGCGTGAGGGTTAAGATAACAGTGCGGCATGGGCCTAGGCTGCATCCGCGCCGTTGCCATTACTTGGTCAGGGTTTTATAAGTGAAGTAAGACCAATAATGCCACGACGACAAAAAGGCACTCGAGTCATAAGGGCCTCGATCTTCGCGACTTAATTCACACTTCTGATCAGTGTGTGTCTCTTAAAGATATACAATGCCGGGTGAATCCGGAAATCTGGCTTTTGGGGGGAACCGCGATTTTCGGGCTGGGCCTTGATCACGCCCAGTTTGTTTCAGGAGAATATCCGAAGGTGTGGAAAGGTGTGAAACACCTTTATGGTGATCGTCATCTCGTCGTCGGCGTTGGTTTCATGGTGTGAGGGAAGGCAAATCAAACATGACAATATATGGGGAGGTGGTACACGAGGTGGTATTTTCCAAACAGGTGTTGCTGGTGCGGTACAGAACAAGGGGGGGGGGGGGCGTATTTCGTGTGAACATCCGGCCAAACAAAAGTGTGAACTTTCTCCCATCTCTCCATCCCCATTCAGGTCCTTGGGGAGTCACAGGTTCGAAACCAGAGGCTGCGCCTGTTCCACGAGGTGAGCATGTGTAGGTTTGTGTGTTTAACCCTTAACCCTTAACCGTACACCCTAAAACCTGAAATCGTGATACCTGAAACCCAAACCAGAGGGTGCACCTCTTGTACGAGGTGAAAGCATTGTAGGGTGGTGCGCAAAACCCTAAATTCTAAATCCAGAAGCTTTGCCTGTTCCAAGAGGTGGGCACGTGTAGGTTCAAATTCAGTTATATCGGTTGATATGTTTGTAGGTTAAAATTCAGTTTTAGTTATATCGGTTGATTTGATATGTTTGTAGGTTCAAATTCAGTTATATCGGTTGGTATGTTTCCTGAATGAAATTGAAGTTACCGGTGGCCTTTGGGTGTAGCATTCCTGTAGGGGATTCGCCTTCAAATAACAGGGAGGATGAAACTCAGCTACGCAATTCAGCCAACGTACGGACCATAATCAGCACAACACTGGTAGGGATCCACCAGTGCTGATTCTGGCGCACTTCAGCTACAACTCAGCTACATCAGGGTCCACGGCTGTGAGGGACTGGCGCGTCAAGCCCTGCTGCTTGGACCACCGGCTGTAGGCTGGTCAGTGTTTGGTCCCAATCGGCCCAGTGGTGGCCGCCCGGCGGCCCCATTAAGGTGGTCTGGCGTGCACTAAAACAACCACTGAGAAATCAGCTACATTCTGTCCTCTGGCCAGAGGCCCCAGTTGTGGCCAATCAAACTGCCTTGGGCACCAATCCTAGGCAGGTCCTGCTTGGGTCTCATCGGGCCTTCGGCGGCCACGAGGCGACCTGCCGAAGGTGGACTTGTAGTCGAAAAAAGAAACATTGAGCCGGCCCGCGACTGATTAATGGAACACTGGCTGTTGGTCAGTCAGTGGGTCAGTCAAGGTCATGTGCGTCTTCTGCCCGGCAGCCAAATCAGCTGCCCTTGACCCTTAGCCTGCGTGCCCCTTGCCTGCGTGCTTACCTGCCCTAGGCTGCCCCAGCCCAGCCTCTGCCTTAACCTGCATGCCCCTGCCCACACTTAGCCTGCATGCCGCTGACACCTAGCCTGCATGCCGCTGACACCTAGCCTGCACGCCGCTGACACCTAGCCTGCACGCCGCTGACACCTAGCCTGCATGCCGCTGACACCTAGCCTGCACGCCCCTGCCCACACCTAGCCTGCATGCCGCTGACACCTAGCCTGCATGCCGCTGACACCTAGCCTGCATGCCGCCCACACCTAGCCTGCATGCCGCTGACACCTAGCCTGCATGCCGCTGACACCTAGCCTGCATGCCGCTGACACCTAGCCTGCATGCTGCTGACACCTAGCATGCATGCCGCTGACACCTAGCCTGCATGCCGCTGACACTTAGCCTGCCCTAGCCTGCATGCCACGGGGCTGTTGGGAGTGTGGGTCAGTCAAGGTCATGTGCGTCTTCTGCCCGGCAGCCAAACAACTTCAGGATGGCAGCTGCCGTCATTCACTTTTTTATCGTTCAGCTACACTTCAGCTACACTTCAGCGACCCTTGACCTTCGGCTGGCAGTGCTATCTGCAGCAGAATCCCGACTGACTGAATGGGGTTGAATGGCTGTTGGCCAATTAAGGTCATGTGTGCCTGCCTGGCCCGGCCCCATTTAATGATGGAAGCCAAAACCCGACTGGCAAGGGTTCACTGGCTGTTGGCCGATCAAGGTCATATGCGGCTGCCCGGCCCGGCCCCAAGTCAGGGTGGAAGACGCCCTCGGTAATTTTTCTAATCGTTCAGCTACGCAACAGCTACTCGTCAGCTACACTTCAGCTACACTTGATCTTCAGCTGGTGGTGCTCGCTGCAGCCGAATCCCGCATGCCTGAAGGTCAGCGGCAGTTGGCCAATTAAGGGCAAGGGGGGCTGTGTGGCAGCCACCCCAATCCTGGGTGGGAAACGCCCATAGTACAGCTACACGTCAGCTATACGTCAGCTACAACCTGACTTTTGCAGTAGAAATTCTGCTGTTTGCGGGGCACAAGTCCAGTGCTTCTTATATGGCTATAAGGCCACCATCAGCGGACCGCCCCGCGGCCGTCAGAGGCCCCATTGCGACCAAACCTGGACCAGCCTACGGCCGGCAGCCCAAGCAGCATGGCTGGCCACACCTGGGGCCTCTGGGAGGGAGCCTGTTTGTAGCTGATTTGTAGCTGAGTCACGAAAAAAGAAACACTGCCCAGGCCGTCTGCCAATGTAGGTCAGGGGTGATCCTGTGGCAGCCACGTAATCGTTGGGTGGGAAACTCCCATGAACTGTGGGTGGTTCAGCTACACGTCAGCTACACGTCAGCTACATCCCGGCCGGGAACCTCACTCCGCTGTGCAAAGGCCTTCATATGGGCATTATTCAGCTACACTTCAGCTACCAAATCCCGTACTGTACAGTACTGTACCTCATCGCACCATTTAAGAATAACGTTCCGTGTGAACACACCGTATTGGCCATTTTCTTACCGTCTATCCATTTTGACCGTACCGGTATTCATACAGTACTGTTTGAATGTACCTCAGCTACATGTCAGCTACATGTCAGCTACATGTCAGCTACACTGTAGTTACAACCTGGCCTTCAAATGATCAAGGTCTGGCGGCTATCCAAGAATGTACCAAGGGAGGCGGAGTGTGGAGAAGTTATCCTATCCTGTCCACACTTCCGTCCACACTTTCGTCCACTTTAAGACCCTCCGACCGGCCTGGGCCAGCTGAACAAAAAACACCCTCCCCGGCAAAAAAAAGGCTACTTGGCTAACCCTCGGCCCTTCCCTAGGGAAGCCAACCTAGCCTTTGTGTCCAAGTCCAATGCCTGCTTTCACCTCGGGATGCATTTGCGGCAATAATCCGGGTCTGCAGGAAAGGACGGCAGATGACCCACACCCATGCTCCTCATATACGGTATCTAGCGCCCGCATTCCTTTTGTTTAAGAACAGAGGTCCGCGGACCGCACTTTAAGGTAACTTTTTTTTGTTTTTACGATAACTTTTGTTTACCGCAATTTATTCCACCTGCCTTCTCTAAGGTTGCAGCCATGAACTACCTGACAGATTGGGTCAATAACGTTGCACCTCTGGGCCCGCTCAAAGCTCGGCCGCGCGCCCAACTCTTAAGAAGGGAGAACAGAAGAAACTAAAAGGAAGAGGGGGGGAAAGGAACAAAAGGAGAGGCCGGGAAGGCAAAGAAGACCAAGTCCGACACCTAAGTTCCACTAAGAGACTAGCCCTGAACAAAGCCTCAGATTGGGTCTTGGGTCACAAACCCCCTCAGTAGCAGCACCGGCATCACTTTTGTTCTACACTGCCACAACTTTTTGTTTGTGTACCGCAATTTATTCCACCTGCCTTCTCTCCTCAGGTAGCTGTTGCAGCCATGAACCAGCTCACGGAGTGGGGGGCGAGACATGTACCCCGTGAGCAAAACAAGCGAGCAGACCAGCTGGCGAATCACGCTGTTGATGTGCAACTGGCTTAATAGGGGCAGGGTTTGTTCGGTGCTGAAAAACAAAACAAGCGAGCAGACCAGCTGGTCAATGACGCTGTGGATGTGCAACTGGCTTGATCGGGGCAAGGCCTGTAAGGTGCTGAAAATTAAATCAAGCGTGTAGACCAGCTGGCCCACCTCGCAGCGCATATGCAAGTGACTTGATCGGGGCTGGGTTTGTAACGCTTTGGAAAATAAAACAAGTCCAGCTGGCCAGCTGGTCAATGACGCTGTGGATGTGCAACTGCCTTGATCGGGGCTGGGTTTGTAAGGCTTTGGAAAATAAAACAAGTCCAGCTGGCCAGCTGGTCCACCATGCTGTCCAGCTGGTCCACCATGCTGTCTATCTTACTTCTCTGGGCCATGCACAAGAAGGCTTGGTCGCATGGGCGCCCAACTGACCGTCTGGGAGAAAATAAATAAGTGGAAATGGAAAGAAGTACACAAGGTGCAAGGGAGTGGGGAACATCGGTATGTCAGCCGGCTTTTTTGTCTGGTATGATTGTGTTCGTGAAAACTGAAATTAGTAAAAAAAAATCTCGGTAGCTATTGCATGGCCTTCGAATCTTAGTAGGACAAGCACACTCAAAGCATGCACAGGGAGGGCTGAAGTGGCACCTGATATGTGGCAGTTCACCTGTTCCATGTTCCTTCCCCCTCACATAGGAGGATGGCATGGCTGCACCCTGGCCCCGGCAGTGCATGGTAGTCGGAATTTAGCTGAGTCATTCCCTACCAGCCCCACGCGGCCGAGCGACAAGCAGGGCCCCGCGGATCTGTCCCGTTCTAAACCTGTTTTTAGCTGAAGCGGCGGGTCACATCGTCACCTGTTTTCAGCTAACGTGGCAGGTCACCCGTTTTCACTGATGAATAAAAATCATTGGGCAGCCGAATGAAAATGTTGGCTCGCTCACGGACGTTGACGGGCCTCCATTATGGGCGTGTGAGGGGACATGAGCGTGGGACCCGCCGGGGCAAAGTGTTGTTGTGTGAGGTGCCCCTTCCATCCTGCTTGGACAGCCACGCGTTTTAGCTTCTTTCGTTCATTAACAAGAGAAGAAAGCCTGCGGAGGTCTTCCAAGTAGAAACATGTACGTCCTCTCGAAGAACAATACATATCTATCTTTCTCATCGCCCAACAGTTCCTCTTTTCTTTAGGGATCTCCTTCATGGGAGACTGTAAAAAAAGTGTGCCTAGAAAAAAAAAGTGACTAAAAAAACAAAACAAAAAACAACAAACACGCGCAAGAGAAACTTCTATGCCGAAGCGACGGCTCACGACGCTCCGCAGGCACAGGCCAGGGGTGGGTTGCCACGAAGTGTTCTACCGCAAGCGCGGCCTCGATCAAAAGCAGCGCATTAGCAATGCGATTCTATTGCACCCAACGTCGGGTGTAGGCGACATGATTTTCGAAAAACTTTTGGGCCGCGCGGCGATGACACCTCTCGCCCGCCACCCACCCGACGTAATCGTCCGTGGCTAATGCCGTACTGATATTAGTCGCTTACAGCCTAGCACTGACGATACTGACCCAAGCGGAGGTCGCGAGTTCGATACCTGCCGGTGGCAGAAAAAAATGTTGCATACCGTGCTTTCGCACTGACACGCCGATGGTTGTTCGCACCCGAAAGAAAACAACCCAGAAAAAGAGCGAAGGGTTCAAGAAAATAAAAGACACCAAAAGAAACCCGGGGAAGGTGCCAAAGATCCCCACCATTTTTTTTTCCTGCCCCCTTATGTGTTTCTTTCCATCTCTTTTTAGTTAGACGCCCACGCGGCCGAGCCTTTTTTGAGCAGGGCCCAGAGGTGTAACGGCATTAACATCTCTCTCATCAACCAACAGATAATACCAACAGATCCTGCATATCCCTCGTGGCTCTCTCGAACCCTACACCCTCATCTGTACTATTCAAACTAGCACCGGTCGTGTCCACGCTCAAAATAGATCGACTCCTCCTCCATACACCCTTGTATGGGCAGAGCTAGGGCGGGAGAGCGGGCACTCGTTTTTTTCAACCCAAAGTTCCCTCAAAATACTCCAGTTGCAGCTTTCCCCGGGGAGAGGGTTGGCCTGGCTGCCGCCTCGGCTGCCCCGATCCTCATTCCCAGCTACCCACAACTGCCGGGGCCTCAGCCTCCCCCCAACTGCTAGAAAGGGATTGGCCGCGAACACCTGCCAGGGCCTCAGCCTCCCCCCAACTGCTAGAAAGGGATTGGCCGTGAACACCTGCCAGGGCCTCAGCCTCCCCCTCCATTCTCCGATTGCAGCTTAAAGCAAGTTGGGCACCGAGAAGCCGTTCTCGACAAAGTTATTGTGGAAGGGGTCCGACACGTGGGCGAACAGGTTCTCCACGGGGCCCTTGCCGGTCGCGGCGTGCTGCGCGATGAAGCCGACAAACGCCATCATGGCAAGCCTGCGAGGAGTTAAGAGGTAAGGGTTAAGAGATAAGGGTTCGGAGATGAGGGCAGTGTGTTCATGGAGAGGTAGTTTACGGGCATTTAAGATCAGAGCTCAACCCTGATTCAGTTACTGCGAGGTTCATCGTGCTGCGCGATGAAGAAAATAATCCATCATGGCGCTTGACAAGGGAACGAGACAAGGGCAGTAAATTCAGGGTTCAGGGTAATTTGCATTTGCCATTTGTGCTTTGTGTCAGAGAGCCCAACCCGGATGAGGTTACTGGACCAGGCACAGGGTTCCGAGGACTGATCCCTTGAGGCTTTGTAGACCCCTCTGCCGAATCTGGAGGCCATCAGGGTTTCTGTTCTTATAATACAAAACTCTGTGGTACA
Source organism: Limnomonas spitsbergensis (assembly GCA_037349105.1). Taxonomy (NCBI): domain Eukaryota; kingdom Viridiplantae; phylum Chlorophyta; class Chlorophyceae; order Chlamydomonadales; genus Limnomonas; species Limnomonas spitsbergensis. The sequence goes on along the minus strand of JAYJMM010000088.1, from coordinate 56,155 downwards.
GCCTACCTTTCATTAACTCCTCCAGCTTCCACCTCACCTTCCGTTCTTGATCTCCTTGAGCTTCCATTCCTTCCATTATATCACCTTCCATTATAAACAGTCCAGCTTCCATACACCCGCTCGGTTCTTGTTCCTTTCAGTTTCCGAGTAGCTTCCTGCACTCCTCTGCTTCTACCCATATCCTTCCAACCCGCCAGCTTCCAACCACGGTCCATGTCACTCTTCAGCTTCTACCCATCTCCTCCAGCTTCCACCCACCTTCCGTTCTTGATCTCCTTGAGCTTCCAGTCCTCAGTCTCGTAAGTTGGGGGGTTCAAAGGAGCCAGGTTCAAGGGGTCAAAGGGGCCTCCGGGGTAACCTACAGCAATACAGCAGGGATCAGTTTCAGTCAGGCAGAGGGGGATTGCATTCAGGCAGGTTCAAGGGGTCAAAGGGGCCTCCGGGGTAGCCTACAGGAATAAAGTGAGATGCAAGTCAGGTGGGGGGGGGGTGGCATTCAGGCTGGGGGGTCAAAGGAGCCAAGTTCAAAAGGTCGAAGAAGCCTCCAGGGTAACCTACAGGAATGTTGTGGGGTGAACCTGCGAGAATGCAGCAAGGTTCAGTTTTAGTCAGGCAGGGGGGTGGTGGCATTCAGGCAGCTTTGAGGGGTCAGAGGGGCCTCGGGGTTTATCTTTAGGGCATGCAACGGGGGTTGAGTCAAGCAGAGATTGGTAGGTATTCAGGTTGGAAGGTATTGAAGTTGCTGCTGTCAAAGGCAAGTTGTCTCTCCCTTCAAAAATCAAAAGAAAGAGCGGACCCACTATGACTATCGATCTTCTCTGTTGAAGGCCAACATGCTCTCAAAGCCAAAGAGGGACCCCGCCCAAACCATGTCAGCTCTCAAAGCAAAATAAGAATCGGCGCGCAACGGCCTGCCGGGGTGGGCATGGCTGGAATGGGGGGGGGGGGGGGCGAAAGAGGATGACCTACGTTGACCTACTATGACCATATAGAGGGCGCCCTACTGTTCCCGCTGGAGGCCATTGCACTCTCAAAACCCGGGAAATGATCCACCCGAGGGCATTTTAGCTCTCAAAGCGAAAGAGTGGGCTACCCACTCCCCACACTGCCCCACCGTTCTCTCCGCAGGCCAGTGCGCTCTCAAAGCCAAGAAATGATCCCGCCTCCCCCTGGCTCTTGGACCACCCACTCCCCACTAAGACCCACCGTTCTCTCCGCTGAATGCCAGTGCACTCTCAAAGCCAAAGAAGGTTCCCGCCTCCCCCTGGCTCTTGGGCTTGCGGAAGTCCTGCCACCTCTTGACCTCCACGAAGTGGGTCATCACGAAGTTGACAAACAGGAGGGGGCCTGGGGGGAGGAGGGGGGAGGGATCAAGAGGTTGACGAACATACGAGAGGGCCGGAGTGGGTGAGGATCAAGAGGTCAGCATGTGGGCTCAAGATGTCACCTCTTCACCTGACTTACTATGGTAACAGAGGAAACACAAAGCTCTGTTCTCACTGAAAGGCATCTGGGCTGCTTATGTAGGCCTTGCCCGCATCATACCACTCTCCCTCAGTTAAACGTAAACAAAAAACAGGTATGCTCACCAAAAAGGAATGGCATCTGAGCTGCTGATGTAGGCCTTGCCCGCGTCGGACCACGCTTACTTCGATTCCAAACACAGATATTCTCACCAAAAGGGATGGCATCTGGGCTGCTGATGTAGGCCTTGCCCGCGTCGTACCACTCGGGGATGTCCGCAATTCCTGCCTTGGTGGCCAGTCCGGGAAGAAGGATTCCTGCCACGGCGGTCATGGCAGTGCGGCCGTGCACGAGCTCTGCCTGCTGGTACCTGCAGGCAAAATGACAGATGAGTGTAGGTGGGTGAGTGGTTGCATGTGAGGTGGTGGGTGAGTGGGAGTGGGAGAAGGATTTCTGCCACAGCAGTCATGGCAGTGCGGCCGTGCACGAGCTCAGTCTGCTGGTACATGCAGACAAAGTGGTAGATGAGTGGCTGCGGGTGAGTGGCTGTGGGTGAGTGATTGCATGTTCAGTAGTGGGTGAGTGGATGCATGCTTAGTGGCAGGTGAGTGGCTGTGGGGTGAGTGGCTGCAAGCAAAGTGCTGGGTCAGTGTTTGCATGGAAGGTTACAAGCGAGTGGTTGCAGACAAAGTGGCAGGTGTGGTTACAATTAAATTGGCAGGTGAGTGGTGCATGCTCAGTGGTATGTGAGTGAATGTGGGTGAGTTGAGGCGGGTGAGTGGTTGCATGTTCAGTGGTGGGTGAGTGGTTGTGGGCAAAGTGGCAGGTGTGTGGTTGTATGCTTAGTGGTAGGTAAGTGGCCGTGTGTGAGTGGAGGCGGCTGAGTGGTTAGAAGCAAAGTGACATGTGTGTGACTGTGGGTGAGTGGATGTGGGTGAGTGGTTGCATGTTAGGTGGCAGGTTAATTGTTGCATGTTCAGAGGTGGGTGAGTGGTTGCAAGCAAGGCGACATTTGAGTGTTTGCATGCTTAGTGGTGGGTGAGTGGTGGTGGGAATGTGGGTGTGTAGTAGGAGGTGAGTGGTTGTGTGGTCACACCGGGTGGTGTGCATTGGCGTGTGCCTCAGTACACTCAGTTCTCCCCATGCATAGTAAGATGGTTGATCCGTAAGTTGTAATCTCATCATCAGCACATGTGGAGACGGCAGCAACAGTCGTGGCAATGCAAACAATGTGAGTATCATATGGCACGACATGGTGCACCGGCTTTTTGTTGTTTTGAAACATTTGTATGCTTGACAGCTTTGAATGTGCTAAATTCTTTGACGGCTGTGTATTGATAATGATGCTGGCTGTCAAAGAGGGCTCGCTCATGCTCGCAAATATTCTAATAGGCAGGTGTTCGTGGCAGAGTAGTCATGGGTCGTTGATGCTGATGAAGGGAGGCTCTGGTGAAATGAAGTGTGTGTCATATGTGTTAAGGGGACTCATCATCTCCAGCACCTGTCAGCGCATCAGGCAAGAGGCGTTCCTTGGGATGAGGTTTGTATGGAACACATACAAGTGTGGAGGGTGGGTGGAAGTGTGGAGGGTAGGAGGGGGAGGTTTACGGGGAGTGTTGTGCAAGGTGTGCAACGTGCCTATGCCTCAGCGTTGGTTGATGTGTACCAACGTGTTTCGCGTGTCCACATGGAAGGTGTCACATGCCCAGGTGTGTCGTGTGCCTCAGTACACTCAGTTCTCCCCATGCAGAGTAAGATGGTTGATCCGTAAGTTGTAATCTCATCATCAGCACACGACCACAGTTTACAAAAATTGACAGCATTACGACAGCGGTTTAACATGAGGCGTTTTAGCCAAGCAACTGCCGGCAACCGCGAGATTCGTATTTCCATTGGTATCAACAAAGTGAGGATGGGGGGGGAGGGTCATGACAGCATTTACACTATGGGGCGTTGCATGATAAAATGACGCGCCACAGGGCTGTGAAAGCAAACATGCGGGGCATGCCAAATTCGTGTTTCCATTGAGGCAAGCGCCTCATTAGTGGCCCCTGATGCAGCCAGCCAGGAGGGTCCTCTTACCAGCGCAGCCCCTCAAGAGTCATTGCTCAACAAGAACACATGCGCATAATATCAGCAGCATATTGGGCATGAGTGCAGGACATCACCCTCTCTGCCCCAATAGCAGCACGGCCCCTGATGCAGCCAGTCAGGAGGGTCCTCTTACCAGCGCAGCCCCTCGGTGTCCTAGTCTTTTTTCAGCAGCATATTGGGCATGAGTGCAGGACATCACCCTCTCTGCCTCAATAGCAGCACGGCCCCTGATGCAGCCAGTCAGGAGGGTCCTCTTACCAGCGCAGCCCCTCAAGAGTCATTGCTCAACAAAAACACATGCGCATAATATCAGCAGCATATTGGGCATGAGTGCAGGACGTCACCCTCTCTGCCCCAATAGCAGCACGGCCCCTGATGCAGCCAGTCAGGAGGGTCCTCTTACCAGCGCAGCCCCTCGGTGTCCTAGTCTTTTTTCAGCAGCATATTGGGCATGAGTGCAGGACATCACCCTCTCTGCCTCAATAGCAGCACGGCCCCTGATGCAGCCAGTCAGGAGGGTCCTCTTACCAGCGCAGCCCCTCGGTGTCCTAGTCTTTTTTCAGCAGCATATTGGGCATGAGTGCAGGACATCACCCTCTCTGCCTCAATAGCAGCACGGCCCCTGATGCAGCCAGTCAGGAGGGTCCTCTTACCAGCGCAGCCCCTCGGTGTCCTAGTCTTTTTTCAGCAGCATATTGGGCATGAGTGCAGGACGTCACCCTCTCTGCCTCAATAGCAGCACGGCCCCTGATGCAGCCAGTCAGGAGGGTCCTCTTACCAGCGCAGCCCCTCGGTGTCCTAGTCTTTTTTCAGCAGCATATTGGGCATGAGTGCAGGACATCACCCTCTCTGCCTCAATAGCAGCACGGCCCCTGATGCAGCCAGTCAGGAGGGTCCTCTTACCAGCGCAGCCCCTCAAGAGTCATTGCTCAACAAGAACACATGCGCATAATATCAGCAGCATATTGGGCATGAGTGCAGGACGTCACCCTCTCTGCCCCAATAGCAGCACGGCCCCTGATGCAGCCAGTCAGGAGGGTCCTCTTACCAGCGCAGCCCCTCGGTGTCCTAGTCTTTTTTCAGCAGCATATTGGGCATGAGTGCAGGACATCACCCTCTCTGCCTCAATAGCTGCCTCATTAGCAGCACGGCCCCTGGGTTCACTCACCAGCGCAGCGCCTCGGGGTCCCTGCCCAAGCTGAGGGGGTCGAATCCAAAGCTGCGAGAAGGCAGGGCAAAAGGGCAGTCAGAGGGCGGTGCAAAAGGGCAGTCAGAGGGCGGAGCAGAAGGGCAGTCAGAGGGCGGTGCAAAAGGGCAGTCAGAGGGCGGAGCAGAAGGGCAGTCAGAGGACGGTGCAAAAAGGCAGTCAGAGGGCGGAGCAGAAGGGCAGTCAGAGGGCGGAGCAGAAGGGCAGTCAGAGGGCGGTGCAGAAGGGCAGTAAGAGGGCGGTGCAAAAGGGCAGTCAGGGGGCGGAGCGGAAGGGCAGTCAGAGGGCGGAGCAGAAGGGCTGTCAGAGGGCGGTGCAAAAGGGCAGTCAGAGGGCCCCCAACCTCAGCCCCCAGCCTGCCCCAGAACTCCCCCGACCTCAGCATCTAGCCTGCCCCAGAACTCCCCCGACCTCAGCCCCCAGCCTGCCCCAGAACTCCCCTGACCTCAGCCCCCAGCCTGCCCCAGATCTCCCCCGACCTCAGCCCCTAGCCTGCCCCAGATCTCTCCCGACCTCAGCCCCCAGCCTGCCCCTGATCTCCCCCGACCTCAGGCCCTAGCCTGCCCCAGATCTCCCCGGACCTCAGCCCCCAGCCTGCCCCAGATCTCTCGCGACCTCAGCCCCCAGCCTGCCCCAGATCTCCCCGGACCTCAGCCCCTAGCCTGCCCCAGATCTCTCCCGACCTCAGCCCCCAGCCTGCCCCTGATCTCCCCCGACCTCAGCCCCTAGCCTGCCCCAGATCTCCCCCGACCTCAGCCCCCAGCCTGCCCCAGATCTCTCCCGACCTCAGCCCCCAGCCTGCCCCAGATCTCCCCGGACCTCAGCCCCCAGCCTGCCCCTGATCTCCCCCGACCTCAGCCCCCAGCCTGCCCCAGATCTCTCGCGACCTCAGCCCCTAGCCTGCCCCAGATCTCTCCCGACCTCATCCCCTAGCTTGCCCAGATCTCCCCCGACCTCAGCCCCTAGCCTGCCCCAGATCTCTCCCGACCTCAGCCCCTAGCCTGCCCCAGATCTCCCCCGACCTCAGCCCCCAGTCTGCCCCAGATCTCCCCGACCTCAGCCCCTAGCCTGCCCCAGATCTCCCCCGACCTCAGCCCCTAGCCTGCCCCTGATCTCCCCCGACCTCAGCCCCTAGCCTGCCCCAGATCTCCCCCGACCTCAGCCCCCAGCCTGCCCCAGATCTCTCCCGACCTCAGCCCCCAGCCTGCCCCAGATCTCCCCGGACCTCAGCCCCCAGCCTGCCCCTGATCTCCCCCGACCTCAGCCCCCAGCCTGCCCCAGATCTCTCGCGACCTCAGCCCCTAGCCTGCCCCAGATCTCTCCCGACCTCATCCCCTAGCTTGCCCAGATCTCCCCCGACCTCAGCCCCTAGCCTGCCCCAGATCTCTCCCGACCTCAGCCCCTAGCCTGCCCCAGATCTCCCCCGACCTCAGCCCCCAGTCTGCCCCAGATCTCCCCGACCTCAGCCCCTAGCCTGCCCCAGATCTCCCCCGACCTCAGCCCCTAGCCTGCCCCAGATCTCTCCCGACCTCAGCCCCCAGCCTGCCCCAGATCTCCCCCGACCTCAGCCCCTAGCTTGCCCCAGATCTCCCCCGACCTCAGCCCCCAGCCTGCCCCAGATCTCCCCGACCTCAGCCCCTAGCTTGCCCCAGATCTCCCCTGACCTCAGCCCGTAGCCTGCCCCAGATCTCTCCCGACCTCAGCCCCCAGCCTGCCCCAGATCTCTCCCGACCTCAGCCCCTAGCCTGCCCCAGATCTCCCCCGACCTCAGCCCCTAGCCTGCCCCAGATCTCTCCCGACCTCAGCCCCCAGCCTGCCCCAGATCTCCCCCGACCTCAGCCCCCAGCCTGCCCCAGATCTCCCCCGACCTCAGCCCCCAGTCTGCCCCAGATCTCTCCCGACCTCAGCCCCTAGCCTGCCCCAGATCTCCCCCGACCTCAGCCCCTAGCCTGCCCCAGATCTCTCCCGACCTCAGCCCCTAGCTTGCCCCAGATCGCCCCCGACCTCAGCCCCTAGCCTGCCCCAGATCTCTCCCGACCTCAGCCCTTAGCCTGCCCCAGATCTCCCCCGACCTCAGCCCCCAGCCTGCCCCAGATCTCCCCGACCTCAGCCCCTAGCCTGCCCCAGATCTCCCCCGACCTCAGCCCCTAGCCTGCCCCAGATCTCTCCCGACCTCAGCCCCCAGCCTGCCCCAGATCTCCCCCGACCTCAGCCCCCAGCCTGCCCTAGATCTCCCTGACCTCAGCCCCTAGCCTGCCCCAGATCTCCCCCGACCTCAGCCCCTAGCCTGCCCCAGATCTCTCCCGACCTCAGCCCCCAGCCTGCCCCAGATCTCCCCCGACCTCAGCCCCCAGCCTGCCCCAGATCTCCCCCGACCTCAGCCCCCAGCCTGCCCCAGATCTTCCCCGACCTCAGCCCCCAGCCTGCCCCAGATCTCCCCCGACCTCAGCCCCCAGCCTGCCCCAGATCTCTCTCGACCTCAGCCCCCAGCCTGCCCCAGATCTCCCCCGACCTCAGCCCCCAGCCTGCCCCAGATCTCCCCCGACCTCAGCCCCTAGCCTGCCCCAGATCTCCCCGACCTCAGCCCCTAGCCTGCCCCAGATCTCCCCCGACCTCAGCCCCTAGCCTGCCCCAGATCTCTCCCGACCTCAGCCCCCAGCCTGCCCCAGATCTCCCCCGACCTCAGCCCCCAGCCTGCCCTAGATCTCCCTGACCTCAGCCCCTAGCCTGCCCCAGATCTCCCCCGACCTCAGCCCCTAGCCTGCCCCAGATCTCTCCCGACCTCAGCCCCCAGCCTGCCCCAGATCTCCCCCGACCTCAGCCCCCAGCCTGCCCCAGATCTCCCCCGACCTCAGCCCCCAGCCTGCCCCAGATCTTCCCCGACCTCAGCCCCCAGCCTGCCCCAGATCTCCCCCGACCTCAGCCCCCAGCCTGCCCCAGATCTCTCTCGACCTCAGCCCCCAGCCTGCCCCAGATCTCCCCCGACCTCAGCCCCCAGCCTGCCCCAGATCTCCCCCGACCTCAGCCCCTAGCCTGCCCCAGATCTCCCCTGACCTCAGCCCCCAGCCTGCCCCAGATCTCCCCCGACCTCAACCCCCAGCCTGCCCCATATCTCCCCCGACCTCAGCCCCCAGCCTGCCCCAGATCTCTCCCGACCTCAGCCCCCAGCCTGCCCCAGATCTCTCCCGACCTCAGCCCCCAGCCTGCCCCAGATCTCTCCCGACCTCAGCCCCCAGCCTGCCCCAGATCTCTCCCGACCTCAGCCCCCAGCCTGCCTGGCATTGCACATCCAGGCGGCGTGCCCCTCCGGCCATCCCCTCTAGCAAGTCTGCCCCTCCGGCCATCCCCTCTAGCAAGTCTGCCCCTCCGGCCATCCCCTCTAGCAAGTCTGCCCCTCCGGCCATCCCCTCTAGCAAGTCTGCCCCTCCGGCCATCCCCTCTAGCAAGTCTGCCCCTCCGGCCATCCCCTCTAGCAAGTCTGCCCCTCCGGCCATCCCCTCTAGCAAGTCTGCCCCTCCGGCCATCCCCTCTAGCAAGTCTGCCCCTCCGGCCATCCCCTCTAGCAAGTCTGCCCCTCCGGCCATCCCCTCTAGCAAGTCTGCCCCTTCGACCTTTGCCTCTAGCAAGTCTGCCCCTCCGGCCATCCCCTGTAGCAAGTCTGCCCCTTCAGCCTTTGCCTCTAGCAAGTCTGCCCCTTCGACCTTTGCCTTAAGCAAGTCTGCCCCTCCGGCCATCCCTCTAGCAAGTCTGCCCTTGACCCTTAGCCTGCGTGCCCCTTGCCTGCGTGCTTACCTGCCCTAGGCTGCCCCAGCCCAGCCTCTGCCTTAACCTGCATGCCCCTGCCCACACTTAGCCTCACAGACGTCAAGGATCCCGGACCCTAGCCTGCATGCCGCTGACACCTAGCCTGCATGCCGCTGACACCTAGCCTGCATGCCGCTGACACCTAGCCTGCATGCCGCTGACACCTAGCCTGCATGCCACTGACACCTAGCCTGCATGCCGCTGACACCTAGCCTGCATGCCACTGACCCTAAGCCATTCTAGCCAGGGTACATACCGCACTTTGCCGTCAAAGGCCTGTCTGCATGGATCAGTCTAGGAAGCCTGCGCTTGCTAGACTCACTGGTCTAGCAGCAATCACTCTGAAGGTATGAACACAACAAAGTGTGCCGAGCGGGCTAGTCGGGCTAGAAGGAAATGCAACGGTGTGTTAGTGTGCCTGTAGGTATACCTGTCTGACTCACTTTCTGGGCAGCTGGTCGGGGGGGGGGGGCCCTACCTAGCGGGTGCAAATATGCCTGTGCTATGATAGACTATCTGCAGGGCTGCCTTGCCTGATTCTCTCACTCTCTGGGCAGTTGGTCGAGGCGGGGCCTATCGGACTGGTATATGACTTGTGATAGACTGGTAAAATATGCATGGGCTATGACAGCCTGTCTGCAGGGATGCCTGATTCTCTCACTCTCTGGTCATTGAAGCCAGACAGGGCTTCTCAGGCTGTGAAACAAATGGCATGCTAATGTGCCTGCCTGTCTGACTCACCCTCCGGCCATGGATCCATCCAGGTAGGCAAGGCGGGGCTAATCGGGCTAGTAGAAAACCATGTGCTGAGCTAGCCTGTCTGCACGAGGTGCCTGCCTGCATGAGGTGCCTGTCTGCATAAGGAGTCCATCTGACTCACTCTCCAGCCGTGGATCCATCCAGGTAGGCAAGGCAGGGCTAATCGGGCTAGTAGAAAAACATGTGCTGAGCTAGCCTGTCTGCACGAGGTGCCTGCCTGCATGAGGTGCCTGTCTGCATAAGGAGTCCATCTGACTCACTCTCCAGCCGTGGATCCATCCAGGTAGGCAAGGCAGGGCTAATCGGGCTAGTAGAAAACCATGTGCTGAGCTAGCCTGCCTGCACGAGGTGCCTGCCTGCATGAGGTGCCTGTCTGCATAAGGAGTCCAACTGACACACCCTCCGGCCATGGATCCATCCAGGTAGGCAAGGCAGGGCTAATCGGGCTAGTAGAAAACCATGTGCTGAGCTAGCCTGTCTGCACGAGGTGCCTGCCTGCATGAGGTGCCTGTCTGCATAAGGAGTCCATCTGACTCACCCTCCGGCCATGGATCCATCCAGGTAGGCAAGGCGGGGCTAATCGGGCTAGTAGAGAAGCATGGGCTGTGCTAATCTGCCAGCCTCTCTCACTGTCTGGTCAGTAAGGCAGGGCAGGGTTCCGAAGCTAGTGGAGAATGCATGGCTCCTGCCTGCATGAGGTGCCTGTCTGACTCACTCTCCAGCCATGGATCCATCCAGGTAGGCGGGGCGGGGGTTGCCAGGCAGGAAGTTCTGCTGCATGGCGGCTGACACCTTGACAGTGGTCGACCGGGACGCCTGGATAGGGGCAGAGGGAAGGGAAACAAATATCCAGCAGGAGGGCAGGGTGTGGTCATTGCAGGGCAGGAGTCAGAGGGCAGAGGGCAGGGGGTTTATGAGGTCGGGTGGCTAGGCAGGCAGGCAGTTGAGGCAGAAAGCTCTGCTGCAGGGCTAACGACAAGCTGCCAGTGTTAGACCTGGATGCCTGCTATGAACGTGTAGACAGGCAGGCAGTTGAGGTGGGAAGTTCTGCTGCTGGGCAGATGGCAATCTGTCAGTGTATGGCCCCAATTCCTGGTATGAGCATGTAGGCAAGTAGAAGGGGTAGCAGGTTTGAATAGGAGGGGCAGGGAGTAGGATTGGATGGGAAGGGTGCTGACCAGGGAAGGGAGCGCCGGTCGGCCGCCGATGCCAGGGGGGGGGGGTTAGGGAAACAGTTTAAACGACCACCCCACCGGACACCGCCCATGCTGCACTGAGGATTTGTCCCCAGGACCCCTGTGGAGCGCAGTTGTAACTCTCTTCAAAAGGATTGGGGTTGTGGAAGGGAAGGTCGGGCAGGAGTTTTCGAAAACACGAATGGTGCGATGGGGCAGGGTATGTTGGGAAGAGTAGGGAGGGGCTGAAGAGAAGAACCTGGACAGAGCGATAGTTCAGCGCATGCGCACAGTAAAGTGCTGAGGAGGGGCAGGGTTACTAGGGTGCGTCGCATGTGCTGTGGGTGAAGAAGCAGAAGTACACACGCCCATGAACCATGCTGAAGGGCCGAGGTGTGGTAAAGCGTATCCTGATCATGAGGTGACGTATGTCTGGAGCGAAGGTCGAGAGCGAGGGAGGATTCGGGCGAAAACGACAGCGCTGCTGCTAAATGGTTACTGCACGTTCTTGGACGATCCAGCGCAATTCGTCGGTGATCGAGAGTGCTAGCAAGCGAGGAGCGCTGGCTATGCTCCAAGACGAGCGACAATGGGCAAAGCTGCAACTCTACTACCCAATGCAAACATAACAATATAGACAGCAATGGGCCCCTTCAATGGCGATCAATATTGCACAGTAGCATGCTTCTAGATGGGCACGTGATGCGTTACTGGTTGCGATCAGCAAGAGGAATGTCATGTGCTCCGCAAACAAGATGATACCTCTTCAAATCGAAATGGTGCACGCTAATCCGAACAAATCAGCGCATAGCCAACAGCTCCTGTCATAGCGAGGGGGGACAGTTCGGCACTTCTCCATCCATGCCCCCTGTTCTAGATCGCAAGGGGGGCGAGGATGCTTCGTCGCACGGGAAGAAATTGCGGCCCGACCGAGATTGGATGACATCAAAAATGCCTTTCTGTGCGGATTTGTCCGATTGACCCATTCGCCCTTCTGTGGGATTATCGGATAGGCTCTTTCACGGAGGCAGCTGATGAAGGATAATTGCACACAGCATGCAGACAGCACCCAAAACGCACCTTTTGCATGCGGCATCCAGACGCCTTCTTGGTCAGTGCGAAAGCCATCTTGAGAGGATGCGCTTGAATGAGATTAGAGGGACGTGACGAATAGGGTAGGGAAGGCTAATCCTTGACTGTGGGGGCAGGTCTATGGGTGGGAAGTGTTGTGATGGGGTTGGTGGTATATTCCGGTCGAAAATCCCATCGAGTCGAGATCTGTCAGGCAGCATGCCAAACGACACGAGCTGGCGCCCGATGATGTTCCTCCGATCAGATACACACCTGTAAATAAAGTGTGGATCATTCATAGTGGCAGTTGGTGCTGCTGGCCGAAGCAGCGCTTTGGCCGCTTGCTGCGGCACATCTATCTCGATCGTCATGAAAATATCCGTCTAAGCAGGTCTAAGAGACCCGTCCTCTGACCTCACCTCCTGCCTCACCTCCGCCTCCGGGTTTACCTGTTGGTACTCACCCGGGCGCCTGCTACATCTACAACTTTTACCGTCTCATGACTACCTACCAGTCATGGTTGGCAAGTTGCCTTTCCAAATTCCCAAAGCCTTCCTCTCTTTACAACTGTCTCTTCCTCTAGCCTAGCTCCAAACACTGCTTTCAGCAAGATGACAACCAATTCTTCTAGCTATGAATACAAAATATCAAGCCCGTGGCCTCGCTCGCTGGACCTGCCTCGAGCGGCCAAGTGATGTGAGTGCCCCTGTCCTACCAGGTGGGCAACACTGTTCATCCTCAGGTTGCATGATCAATTTAGCAACGGCAGTTTAATTACTTCGTGCACCATGTGCCATGCATGGTCCATGTGCATGCTGGGCCAGGCACAGTTGCGCAATCCGGATGTACACATTGTGCAATCTCAGCAGCACAATCCAGCGGAACATGTGCCATATTATGCTACCTTAGAACCAGGACCCTAGGCAAGGCCTCTTTCAGGCTTTCAGAAGGCCTTGCGGCTTTCTCTCCCGGCAGGATGGGTAACGTTTTGGTTTACGATTGTTTTGTCTGAATGTAAATGTGCATGCAACTCTTGAGGGGCAATGCTAGATTTAAGTAGTCAGACTTCGAAATGTCAACTTGTTGTGATTTATGTTGCCGGTGTGAAATGCCCACCAGGGGCGGGGGGTTTTGAGGCTAGGGCGGCAGAATGCATTGGGTTTTAGAGCGGAGGCAGCAGCATGCATCAGGTTCTAGGGCTATGGCAACAACATGCTGCAAGTTTACGGGCGAAGGTATAAGCATGCTTTAGGTTTTAGGGCGATGACAGAAGCATGCTTCTAGTTTTAGGGTTAGGGCAGAAACATGCTTCAAGTTTTAGGGCTAAGGCATCAGCATGCTTCAGGTTTTAGGGTTAAGGCAGCAGCATGCTTCAGGTTTGGGGCGAATGCGACAGTATTTTGTATGCTTTAAGGCTAACACAGCAGAATAATTTAGGTTGTAGGGCTTAATCAGTAGCATGCTTCAGGTGTTAGGGCTAACGCCACAGCATGCTTCGGATTTTAGGTCTAAGGCAGTAGCATGCTTCAGGTCTTACGGCGAAGGCAGCAGAGCATGTTACAGGTTTTAAGTGTTATGCAGCAGCATACGCCAGGTTTTAGTGCTAAGGCAGCAGTGTGCTTTTAGGGTTAAGACAACTGCATTTTCCAGCTTTTAGGGCTGAGGCAGCAGCATGCTTCAGGTTTTAGAGTTAGCGCAACAGCATGCTTCAGGTTTTAGGGCTAAGGCATCAGCATGCTTCAGGCTTTAGAGTTAGCGCAACAGCATGCTTCAGGTTTTAGGGCTAAAACATCAGCATGCTTCAGGTTTTAGGGCTAAGGCAACAGCATGGTTCAGTTTTAGGGCTAAGGCATCAGCATGCTTCAGGTTTTAGAGCTAGCGCAACAGCATGCTTCAGGTTTTAGGGCTAAGGCATCCGCATGCTTCAGGTTTTAGGGGTAAGGCATCAGCATGCTTCAGGTTTTAGGGCTAAGGCATCCACATGTTTCAGGTTTAGGGCTAAGACATCCGCATGGTTCAGGTTAAGGGCTAAGACATCCGCATGGTTCAGGTTTAGGGCTAAGACATCCGCATGGTTCAGGTTAAGGGCTAAGACATCCGCATGGTTCAGGTTTAGGGCTAAGACATCCGCATGGTTTAGGTTTAGGGCTAAGACATCCGCATGCTTCAGGTTTAGGGCTAAGTCATCCACATGGTTCAGGTTTAGGGCTAAGACATCCGCATGGTTCAGGTTTAGGGCTAAGGCAACAGCATGGTTCAGGTTTAGGGCTAAGGCATCCACATGGTTCAGGTTTAGGGCTAAGACATCCGCATGGTTCAGGTTTAGGGCTAAGACATCCGCATGCTTCAGGTTTAGGGCTAAGACATCCGCATGGTTCAGGTTTAGGGCTAAGTCATCCACATGGTTCAGGTTTAGGGCTAAGGCATCCGCATGGTTCAGGTTTAGGGCAAAGACATCCGCATGGTTCAGGTTTAGGGCTAAGACATCTGCATGCTTCAGGTTTAGGGCTAAGGCATCCGCATGGTTCAGGTTTTGGGCTAAGGCATCCGCATTGTTCAGGTTTAGGGCTAAGACATCCGCATGCTTCAGGTTTAGGGCTAAGACATCCGCATGGTTCAGGTTTAGGGCTAAGGCATCCGCATGGTTCAGTTTAAGGGCTAAGGCATCAGCATGGTTCAGGTTTAGGGCTAAGACATCCGCATGGTTCAGGTTTAGGGCTAAGACATCCGCATGCTTCAGGTTTAGGGCTAAGGCATCCGCATTGTTCAGGTTTAGGGCTAAGGCATCAGCATGGTTCAGGTTTTAGGGCTAAGGCATCCACATGGTTCAGGTTTAGGGCTAAGGCATCCGCATGGTTCAGGTGTAGGGCTAAGGCATCCGCATGGTTCAGGTTTAGGAATAAGGCATCCGCATGGTTCAGGTTTAGGGCTAAAACATCAGCATGCTTCAGGTTTAGGGCTAAGGCATCCGCATTGTTCAGGTTTAGGGCTAAGGCATCAGCATGGATCAGGTTTTAGGGCTAAGGCATCCACATGGTTCAGGTTTAGGGCTAAGGCAACAGCATGGTTCAGGTTTAGGGCTAAGGCATCCGCATGCTTCAGGTTTAGGGCTAAGACATCCGCATGCTTCAGGTTTAGGGCTTAGACATCCGCATGCTTCAGGTTTAGGGCTAAGGCATCCGCATGGTTCAGGTTTAGGGCTAAGGCATCCGCATTGTTCAGGGTTAGGGCTAAGACATCCGCATGGTTCAGGTTTAGGGCAAAGACATCCGCATGGTTCAGGTTTAGGGCTAAGGCAACAGCATGGTTCAGGTTAAGGGCTAAGGCATCCGCATGCTTCAGGTTTAGGGCTAAGGCAACCGCATGGTTCAGGTGTAGGGCTAAGGCATCCGCATGGTTCAGGTTAAGGGCTAAGACATCCGCATGCTTCAGGTTTAGGGCTAAGGCATCCGCATGGTTCAGGTTTAGGGCTAAGGCATCCGCATTGTTCAGGGTTAGGGCTAAGACATCCGCATGGTTCAGGTTTAGGGCAAAGACATCCGCATGGTTCAGGTTTAGGGCTAAGGCAACAGCATGGTTCAGGTTAAGGGCTAAGGCATCCGCATGCTTCAGGTTTAGGGCTAAGGCAACCGCATGGTTCAGGTGTAGGGCTAAGGCATCCGCATGGTTCAGGTTAAGGGCTAAGACATCCGCATGCTTCAGGTTTAGGGCTAAGGCATCCGCATGGTTCAGGTTTAGGGCTAAGGCATCCGCATGGTTCAGGTTTAGGGCTAAGACATCCGCATGCTTCAGGTTTAGGGCTTAGACATCCGCATGCTTCAGGTTTAGGGCTAAGGCATCCGCATGGTTCAGGTGTAGGGCTAAGGCATCCGCATGGTTCAGGTTTAGGGCTAAGGCATCCGCATGGTTCAGGGTTAGGGCTAAGACATCCGCATGCTTCAGGTTTAGGGCTAAGGCATCCGCATGGTTCAGGTGTAGGGCTAAGGCATCCGCATGGTTCAGGTTAAGGGCTAAGGCAGCCGCATGGTTCAGGTTTAGGGCTAAGACATCTGCATGGTTCAGGTTTAGGGCTAAGGCATCCGCATGCTTCAGGTTTAGGGCTAAGGCATCCGCATGGTTCAGGTTTAGGGCTAAAGCATCCGCATGGTTCAGGTTTAGGGCTAAGGCATCCGCATGGTTCAGGTGTAGGGCTAAGGCAGCAACATGCTTCAGGCGTTGGGGCCAAGGCAAAAACGGTACGGGATTTGGGCTCCAACGGCCGTTCTGGGTAAACCTGTTATTGGCAGGGGAACATCTCCAACGGCTGTTCTGGGTAAACCTGTTATTGGCAGGGGAACATCTCCAACGGCTGTTCTGGGTAAACCTGTTATTGGCAGGGGAACATCTCCAACGGCTGTTCTGGGTAAACCTGTTATTGGCAGGGGAATCATCTACCGTTTGTTGCAGCGTGCACCAAACCAAACACAGTGTTTAACACACCCTGGTCACCTGGAGAGGAGGCAGCGCCATGACAGGAGCGGGCAGAATACTGTTCCATGTCGCATGCGGCTGCAAAGGAGGGTAGCTCTGACAGAGATTTGAATATACCGGACACACACTTGAGGCGGGCCTGCCTGAACTCTGCTGGACTGGGTTACCCGGTACGGATACGGATACGGTTAAAGGGCCGGACATGTTAGGAAATGGCGGACACGATGTTTTAACTCGGTACGGTATTGTTAAACGGTGCGATACGGTTAACGGTTAAACGGTATGGGACTTGGACCCAAACGGTCGTTCTGGGTAACCCTGGGATTAGGGGCTCAGCATGGGGTCCAATGGGAAGTTGGGAACCATTTTTGAGACCATGCATGGGGCCTAGGGTCACACAATCTGCAAGACGCCGATGTCATCCCAGATATCGATGATATGAATGTTTTGTATTTCATTCCTTTCATGGGGTTGCATGGGAGGATGCATAGAGAGGGTGCATGGGAGTCTGACATGCATGAGGCTGGTGTGATCCCTGATGTGGCATGCAACCATGCAAGTCCTAGGAAAAAGAGGAGGAGGCGGTGGAGAGGTAGGTATTAGCAGTAGTAGGTGCCTTGGGTGTCACGACAGCCGTTGCTGTCGCTAGTGCTGTTGTCGTCACTGCTACTGTTACTGCCTACTGGTGACCCTGTAATACATGCTGGTCTCGGGGCGTGAGTTTCTTCGCTGGGGATTGAAGGCGAGGGCAATCTGAGGGTTGTTCATCGCCACGACTACAAGGGATACATGTCATCCTCACATAACATTAAAACAGAAGGAACAGCTGCGATCTGCTTCTAAGAGGCGGCAAGCAAGCTTTGCCGTTTTCGATATCGTAGTTCGTTCTCGACCGCATATTGCAGCGCCCAATAACTTCAACCAATCATCGGGGATTTGTTGCAACCCGCCGCGGCTCATTGCAGCCATGCCAATTCACCAGCGTAACAAAGCTCGGAGGGCCCCAGCATCTATTCCCACAGGTAGGTGCTTCATCAAGAGTTCCCAATAGTGTATTGAAAGGAAGGATACCCGGGACGAATACCTAGTACCTAAGGCTAAGGATTTCCTATCCGTCCGACCCCCTGGTTTGCACCCTCTGGTTCGCCCGACCTATTCTTTTCGAAAAGGCGATTGCCTGGAAAGAAGAAAGCGTAGGCTTCGGATTGGCTACAGATCGGATGGATTGACGCAAGAGGAAGGCGAATCCTTTACACTTGTACCTGCGAGAGAATGCAGCCTTGCTTTGATAGTTTGATCTGCTTGGCCTTTCCGAAAAATGGCTGATGCGTGGGAGGACGCTAGCGTTAGAACGACAGCTGATCGAACAGGGGACACCTCAAACAATTGTGTATCTCTTGTTCCCATATATTCTTTCCTACGTACCGTACTTACTTATACGGGGTACGCGTGATGATGTAGCCATGCACTGTTCAGATAGGGTGAGATCAGCCAGTGACATTAAGCAATCGTTGTACTGTACAGCATGATGATGGAGCCATCAGCCATGTACCCTGGCATCACGTTGCACACTACTCAAGTGCGCTACTGCTGTTGCCTCACCTCTCCACCCCATCCCCTCCATGATCGTGCTGATGTTGTTCCCAGTGATTCTTTAAGTGATTTTGGCGAATCATTGTTGGGTACCGTACAACGCCTAAGGGTCCGCGCACCCCCTAAAGATAATTTAGTTTGTTCGTCGCGAAGCCAAAAAATATTGTAAAAAATGGTCGCGTAGCGGCAACATTTTAATTTAATTTAACGCCGTTCAGCCGGTAATTTAATTTAACGCCGCGCCTCACTGAAAACAATATTAATTTCCGTCCGCGCAGCACTTTCAGCCAGTACAGTAAACTCAGTGAACACCCTCGTTTGATGCTAGCAAGGATAGTACACGGTCAGCAATAGTCGTCAGCATAGGTGTCACTTTCCTCCTCCGCCGGTTCCTGGCCTCAGGAAACGTGTGGCTGATGGGGCCCCCAAACATCAGCAGTCGTCAGCACCTGTCTCTGCCTCGGGATTGAGCTTCGCTACGGGGACTGGCGTAAGGATCCCTCGACGGATGTCAAATCAAACAGTTGCACGCGAGCACGCGGTTTTTTACATCTGTTGTTTTAAATTCTTACCGCGCACCCTCAAAACAGTTGTTTGGGCACCTGACAGACACTCCGCGCACCGGTGTTTTTTGAATTATTATTAGCGAGCACCCATGTTCGCGCACCCCAATAATGAATTATGAGCGAAGTCTCTGGCGTTTTACAGTACCGTAGTGATACGATGATTTGGTGATACGATGATATTGGTTACCGTAGTATCAGTCAATTTTCGTTTTATATTGAATTCGTTTTTTGTTTGGAAACCTCCTAATGAACAAAATCACGCTTTCGTTTTAGTGGTTCGTTTTTCTGATCGGAGGCTGAAAATTTTACGATCACTGGTTCGTTTTTGCTCCAGAACCGCTCAAACCGCTTGCCTTTCCGCTGAATGGTTGCTGGGCGCGCAACTCTGAGAGCCGCGACCTCCTTGGCCTGCCGGATAACTTGAAGGAGTGGGACGCCCTCATAGTATCGAGCTGTAAAGGCCTGCTTTCTTCGGCGACTGGCCTTCGTTTTCTTCTGATGCGGTTGGAAGACGCGGCGGGGCCGCTCGCCTACTATCTCGACATCCGGTCTAAATCAATAATCACTGTGGCAGGAGCTGTGGCTACTTGTGCTGCTCCGGGAAGATTCGTGTTTGCGACATGAACGGCGCTACTCTTTCTGTGGCAATTTGTTTAGGGTTTGGGGCTTAAATATTCGTTTATGGTTCGTTTTTGTCCCACGGTACACATTTTTATTAAAATCAACGGTTCGTTTTCTTGAAAAACGATCAATAAAACGAAATCGGACTGATACTACGGTAAAGAAAATCGATGGAAAATAGAAAATGGTGATAACAAATTGGTTAATGGGATTTGGCCGCATTTTCAACAGTGATTTAAATTGGTTATTCATTTATTTTTTTTACATCGCCAGCTTAGGTTCAAACTCAGGGGTTCATTCAACCTCAGGGGTCCAATCAACCTCAAGGGTCCAATCAAACTCAGGGGTCCATTCAAACTCAGTGGTCCATTCAATCTCAGGGGTCCAATCAAACTCAGGGGTCCATAAACACTGTCATCCTCAGCAGGATCCACAGCCCTTTGCAGACCACCTGCACTTGATGCACCCCGTGGACTTGCTTGCAGCAACAGCCGCAGCCAGCCTCTGCAGCCCCTGATCTAGGCGGCCTGCTGCTGCCTCTATCATTGTAAGGCTGCGTTTGCCCAGGTTAAGAGACAGTCGCGCTGGCTCCTGATCCAGTAGGCTGGCTAGCGCTGCCCAGACATTACCTGCGAACCTGCTCGTCGCTTGCCGGAGCGCCGACAGGATGCGAGGGCGCTTTGCAGCTCCCGAGTGTGGGTCAAGTTGAGCCCTGCGCTGCGTCTCCAAGAGCCTCTCTTCCTTTTGTCGCTGTACCTCTGGATCTAGCCTGACGAATTGCGTGGAAGCACTAGGCTGCCCCGGAAGAACCCGGGGCATGAAATCGAAAAGGTTACGCTGCCTCGCAGGAGGCCTTAGTAGTGAGCTAGCAGCACCTGGACGTGGACCTGGTCCACCGCTGGGGCCCTCCATCGCAAGAGATATCAACTAGAGAAATTTTTCGCGGCTATCCTGGCTTAACGCAAATTTCGAGGGTTTCCGAGGGTTTGGGCGGTTAAATCGCGGTGATTTAAGTTGGTTATTGATTGTCGCAGCATTTTACATGGTGATACAATTGGTTATTCCAATAACCAATTGGTATCACCAAATCATCGTATCACTACGGTACGGAAATTCTCAAAACGAGCGCCGCAAAAATCCATGATTCTGTTGTTGTAGCCTCTCCCTCCCTACACCTGCTTCCTCAACCGCTGTTGCTTTATGTGGCTACAAAAGGCATCCTTGATAAACTTCCAACCTCCCTCCTGACTACCTTGGATACCCTCACGGCAGTCAAGCGCGCATCCTTCGTGCTGCTAGCTGCAAAGGCGAAGGCAGTCATAAGAAAGAAAGAAAGTGTTAGGAAATGGCCGACACGATGTTTTAACTCGGTACGGTATTGTTAAACGGTGCGATACGGTTAACGGTTAAACGGTATGGGACTTGGACCCAAACGGTCGTTCTGGGTAACCCTGGGATTAGGGGCTCAGCATGGGGTCCAATGGGAAGTTGGGAACCATTTTTGAGACCATGCATGGGGCCTAGGGTCACACAATCTGCAAGACGCCGATGTCATCCCAGATATCGATGATATGAATGTTTTGTATTTCATTCCTTTCATGGGGTTGCATGGGAGGATGCATAGAGAGGGTGCATGGGAGTCTGACATGCATGAGGCTGGTGTGATCCCTGATGTGGCATGCAACCATGCAAGTCCTAGGAAAAAGAGGAGGAGGCGGTGGAGAGGTAGGTATTAGCAGTAGTAGGTGCCTTGGGTGTCACGACAGCCGTTGCTGTCGCTAGTGCTGTTGTCGTCACTGCTACTGTTACTGCCTACTGGTGACCCTGTAATACATGCTGGTCTCGGGGCGTGAGTTTCTTCGCTGGGGATTGAAGGCGAGGGCAATCTGAGGGTTGTTCTTCGCCACGACTACAAGGGATACATGTCATCCTCACATAACATTAAAACAGAAGGAACAGCTGCGATCTGCTTCTAAGAGGCAGGCAAGCAAGCTTTGCCGTTTTCGATATTGTAGTTCGTTCTCGACCGCATATAGCAGCGCCCAATAACTTCAACCAATCATCGGGGATTTGTTGCAACCCGCCGCTGCTCATTGCAGCCATGCCAATTCACCAGCGTAACAAAGCTCAGAGGGCCCCAGCATCTATTCCCACAGGTAGGTGCTTCATCAAGAGTTCCCAATAGTGTATTGAAAGGAAGGATACCCGGGACGAATATCAGCGCAGCTATCTTGGATACTTTATATAGTACCTAAGGCTAAGGATTTCCTATCCGTCCGACCCCCTGGTTTGCACCCTCTGGTTCGCCCGACCTATTCTTTTCGAAAAGGCGATTGCCTGGAAAGAAGAAAGCGTAGGCTTCGGATTGGCTACAGATCGGATGGATTGACGCAAGAGGAAGGCGAATCCTTTACACTTGTACCTGCGAGAGAATGCAGCCTTGCTTTGATAGTTTGATCTGCTTGGCCTTTCCGAAAAATGGCTGATGCGTGGGAGGACGCTAGCGTTAGAACGACAGCTGATCGAACAGGGGACACCTCAAACAATTGTGTTTCTCTTGTTCCCATATATTCTTTCCTACGTACCGTACTTACTTATACGGGGTACGCGTGATGATGTAGCCATGCACTGTTCAGATAGGGTGAGATCAGCCAGTGACATTAAGCAATCGTTGTACTGTACAGCATGATGATGGAGCCATCAGCCATGTACCCTGGCATCACGTTGCACACTACTCAAGTGCGCTACTGCTGTTGCCTCACCTCTCCACCCCATCCCCTCCATGATCGTGCTGATGTTGTTCCCAGTAATTCTGTAAGTGATTTTGGCGAATCATTGTTGGGTACCGTACAACGCCTAAGGGTCCGCGCACCCCCTAAAGATAATTTAGTTTGTTCGTCGCGAAGCCAAAAAATATTGTAAAAAATGGTCGCGTAGCGGCAACATTTTAATTTAATTTAACGCCGTTCAGCCGGTAATTTAATTTAACGCCGCGCCTCACTGAAAACAATATTAATTTCCGTCCGCGCAGCACTTTCAGCCAGTACAGTAAACTCAGTGAACACCCTCGTTTGATGCTAGCAAGGATAGTACACGGTCAGCAATAGTCGTCAGCATAGGTGTCACTTTCCTCCTCCGCCGGTTCCTGGCCTCAGGAAACGTGTGGCTGATGGGGCCCCCAAACATCAGCAGTCGTCAGCACCTGTCTCTGCCTCGGGATTGAGCTTCGCTACGGGGACTGGCGTAAGGATCCCTCGACGGATGTCAAATCAAACAGTTGCACGCGAGCACGCGGTTTTTTACATCTGTTGTTTTAAATTCTTACCGCGCACCCTCAAAACAGTTGTTTGGGCACCTGACAGACACTCCGCGCACCGGTGTTTTTTGAATTATTATTAGCGAGCACCCATGTTCGCGCACCCCAATAATGAATTATGAGCGAAGTCTCTGGCGTTTTACAGTACCGTAGTGATACGATGATTTGGTGATACGATGATATTGGTTACCGTAGTATCAGTCAATTTTCGTTTTATATTGAATTCGTTTTTTGTTTGGAAACCTCCTAATTAACAAAATCACGCTTTCGTTTTAGTGGTTCGTTTTTCTGATCGGAGGCTGAAAATTTTACGATCACTGGTTCGTTTTTGCTCCAGAACCGCTCAAACCGCTTGCCTTTCCGCTGAATGGTTGCTGGGCGCGCAACTCTGAGAGCCGCGACCTCCTTGGCCTGCCGGATAACTTGAAGGAGTGGGACGCCCTCATAGTATCGAGCTGTAAAGGCCTGCTTTCTTCGGCGACTGGCCTTCGTTTTCTTCTGATGCGGTTGGAAGACGCGGCGGGGCCGCTCGCCTACTATCTCGACATCCGGTCTAAATCAATAATCACTGTGGCAGGAGCTGTGGCTACTTGTGCTGCTCCGGGAAGATTCGTGTTTGCGACATGAACGGCGCTACTCTTTCTGTGGCAATTTGTTTAGGGTTTGGGGCTTAAATATTCGTTTATGGTTCGTTTTTGTCCCACGGTACACATTTTTATTAAAATCAACGGTTCGTTTTCTTGAAAAACGATCAATAAAACGAAATCGGACTGATACTACGGTAAAGAAAATCGATGGAAAATAGAAAATGGTGATAACAAATTGGTTAAAGGGATTTGGCCGCATTTTCAACAGTGATTTAAATTGGTTATTCATTTATTTTTTTTACATCGCCAGCTTAGGTTCAAACTCAGGGGTTCATTCAACCTCAGGGGTCCAATCAACCTCAAGGGTCCAATCAAACTCAGGGGTCCATTCAAACTCAGTGGTCCATTCAATCTCAGGGGTCCAATCAAACTCAGGGGTCCATAAACACTGTCATCCTCAGCAGGATCCACAGCCCTTTGCAGACCACCTGCACTTGATGCACCCCGTGGACTTGCTTGCAGCAACAGCCGCAGCCAGCCTCTGCAGCCCCTGATCTAGGCGGCCTGCTGCTGCCTCTATCATTGTAAGGCTGCGTTTGCCCAGGTTAAGAGACAGTCGCGCTGGCTCCTGATCCAGTAGGCTGGCGAGCGCTGCCCAGACATTACCTGCGAACCTGCTCGTCGCTTGCCGGAGCGCCGACAGGATGCGAGGGCGCTTTGCAGCTCCCGAGTGTGGGTCAAGTTGAGCCCTGCGCTGCGTCTCCAAGAGCCTCTCTTCCTTTTGTCGCTGTACCTCTGGATCTAGCCTGACGAATTGCGTGGAAGCACTAGGCTGCCCCGGAAGAACCCGGGGCATGAAATCGAAAAGGTTACGCTGCCTCGCAGGAGGCCTTAGTAGTGAGCTAGCAGCACCTGGACGTGGACCTGGTCCACCGCTGGGGCCCTCCATCGCAAGAGATATCAACTAGAGAAATTTTTCGCGGCTATCCTGGCTTAACGCAAATTTCGAGGGTTTCCGAGGGTTTGGGCGGTTAAATCGCGGTGATTTAAGTTGGTTATTGATTGTCGCAGCATTTTACATGGTGATACAATTGGTTATTCCAATAACCAATTGGTATCACCAAATCATCGTATCACTACGGTACGGAAATTCTCAAAACGAGCGCCGCAAAAATCCATGATTCTGTTGTTGTAGCCTCTCCCTCCCTACACCTGCTTCCTCAACCGCTGTTGCTTTATGTGGCTACAAAAGGCATCCTTGATAAACTTCCAACCTCCCTCCTGACTACCTTGGATACCCTCACGGCAGTCAAGCGCGCATCCTTCGTGCTGCTAGCTGCAAAGGCGAAGGCAGTCATAAGAAAGAAAGAAAGCTACGCCCTACTAGGGTGTGGAGGGTAAGGAAACAGCGCAGCTTGGGGGCGTAGCCACATCCTGCCAGTAACCATAATCAATGTAATCATATTTTTGAACTTGTGGGAGGTAGGTTGTGAATGATTGGATCCTTCGTCGATCGTCAGTGTCGGTGTTTCGTTTTTCGGCTACAAATTCATCTTCCACTGGTCGCCTCGCGACCGCCAAAGGCCTGATTGGGGCCAGCCAGGACCGGCCTATGCCTGGTGGCCAAAGCTACTAAAGCAGCTTGGCTGGCCACAAATGGGGCCTCCAGCCAGAGGCTGGAATGTATCTGACATGTAGCTGAGTCACGAAAGAAGAAACATTGGTCAGCATGTACCTCGTCAATCCTAGATTTCCAAGGATCCCCGTTGATATCTCATTTCTGCTCATATCTAAATTTGTCAACTTTCCGGGCAACCGGTACCCAAGCTCAAGACGAGACATACTCCACCCCCCCCCTTTTCGTCTCCCCCTTCTCCTTCCCCCTCACTCCCAGATCCTTACCCCTCTTCCTCCCCTCCTCAGTCACCTCCCTCCTACCCTTTCTCCTCACTGTTCCCCTTATCAAACCCTCCCCCCATTCCGGCCATACACGGACCAGATCCGCTTGACTTTGAGTTCCCCACCGATCAGTCCAACCTCGCCAAAACAACATTGCAAGACCTCACTTCGGACTTGCTTGGGAATATCCTCATCCGGGCAGGCGAATGGTGGGCAGCTGGAACCAACCACGCGGCATGGAATGTGTGTCGGGAGTGGCGCGACTGCCTACTCGACTGCCCATCCCGCCTAGGCGACCTTCTCATTGAGGTCAACGGCGAGGAGGAAGCGCTCATGCGGGCTGTCGCCCAGAGCAGCAGCCAGACGGTAGATATGTTTGCTGCCGAGCCAAGTGCCGGGCCAAGTGCTGAGCCAAGTGCCGAGCCAAATTGCCTCGCGAAGTGCCAAGCCAAGTGTGCACTTGTGAGGCAGCTGCTTAGCTTCGCGAGGGCGGACAGCCAGGATGGGGCAGCACTGTTCATCGCTGTTCATTACGGTAATCTAACCGTCGCCCGCATGCTGCTTGAGTGGCCTGAGCATGCACCTCGCGCGGATTGCATGGTGCTATGTGTGGCCTCTTTCAATGGCCACCAAGCAATGGTGCGCATGCTGCTTGAGTGGCCAGAGCATGCACCTCGTGCGGACAGGAACGACGGCAAGGCGATGCGCTTGGCTGCTCGGGCAGGACATATGGAGGTGGTGCGCATGTTCCTTGAGTGGCCAGAGCATGCGCCACGTGCAGACTGCCAAGGGGGTGGGGCATTGTGCTGGGCAGCTAGCCATGGCCATGACGCGGTTGTGCGCATGCTTCTTGATTGGCCAAGGCATGCACCTCATGCGGACGGCGGTGGCTGCGCGGCATTGTGCGTGGCTGCTGAATTTGGCCAAGAGGCAGTGGTGCGCACGTTGCTCGAGTGGCCAGAGCATACACCGCGTGCGGATTGCCAGGGAGGCCTTGCACTGCTCGCGGCAGCTAAGGGAGGCCACGAGGCAGTAGTGCGCATGCTCCTTGACTGGCCGGAGCATGCGCCCCAAGCTAACTGCATTGATGGTGAGGCACTGCGCCTAGCAGCTGAGGGTGGCCATGTGGCAGTGGTCCGCATGCTCCTTGAATGTTCGAGGCATGCGCCCCGTGCAGACTGCCAGGATGGCCAGGTGATGTGCAATGCAGCTGCGAGTGGCCGGGAGGCAGTTGTGCGCTTGCTCCTTGACTGGCCAGACCATGCGCCTCATGCGGACTTCCGACATGGTGAGGCATTATGTCTGGCAGCTGAGGGTGGCCATGAGGCAGTGGTGCGCATGCTCCTTGACTTGCCAGAGCATGCACCTCGTGCAAACTGCCAGGATGGTGAGGCGTTGTGCAATGCAGCTTGGTATGGCCATGAGGATGTGGTGCGCATGCTCCTTGAGCAGCAAAAGCATGCAGCTCGAGCGGACTGCAGGAATGGCGAGGCCTTGTGCAATGCAGCTGAGGAAGGCCACGAGGCAGTGGTGCGAATGTTGTTAGAGTGGCCAGAGCATGCGCCTCGTTCATTCTGCCATGTGGCCTTGCACCTAGCTGGGGCCCACCGTCATGTTTTGCATCTGTTGCTTGTGGCTGCTCAGCCTAAGTTATAATGGCTGGACATACTAGGATCATGATTGGACACTTCAGTGTTGAGGGCACTATTGTATCCCCTAAGATTTTGGTTTTGTTATGCCGTCATTCGCTATAGATTTCAGGTCAAGGTATGTTGACTGTGGTATACCGGTACTTCGCGTTTGATGGTAGGCCAGTGGTGTGGCACCACTGGTGCCCCTGCGTGAATGGTTTGTTAATGGTATTTTAGACTACGAGCCCCACTTCGTCCACACACACCAGCCCCAGACTTGGAGAGATTGTTGCAGCGTGTTTTTTTGACCACCGGCTATTTTCCGGTCACCGGGGTTTGATTTTATTTGGCCACTATTGGCTGCCCAATAGCCTTGCATGGAAGAGCTCGAACGGCGGTCTTGTGTTCGACAAAGTAAACATTTGTGATTGATTCGGTGTATGGAGTGCGCCCATCTTAAAAGCGTGGATGCACACCTCGTATACATGTGTCCATACTGCTTTGGCTTGATTATCTATGCTAGTTTGTGCTTGGCCAATGGCTAACGTCCTTGCGATCTGAAGACGCCCCTGGATTATAGGAATTGGAAGAAAAATCTGGTCGTGCAAATGTTACCGGTATATCAAAAACCACACGGTGGGCATTGTTAGAAAAATTTTAACATGCTCTTCGCTGATTCCATCGATATCCTTCTTGATCTTGTTGGATCAGGCGCTATAATATTAAAGACGTTACACCTCTGAGCCATGATGCAAGGAATGCCAGCCACGTCGTCAAAGACAAAGCTAGTTAGGAAAGGGAGAAGTCACAAGAGGAAAGAAAGCGCTTCGCATATGTGCCGCAACCTCTCTCCTCCCCCTTCACTCTTTCGTCAACTGGAGGGCTAAGAAAAAGGAATCCTTTGGGTTTAAATAACTTAAGGAAGAGAATGTTTTCGGTTTCATGGCTTAGGAGGCAACATGCTTCATGTTTAGATAGGGCTGATAAGGAATTGTAATGCTTTTGGTTTAGGCAGTAACTCCAAGGCATCCCTGGACTCTTCAAAAGGAACAACAACAAAATTCAGTTGCATTTACATGCACATTCCAGGGTTGCCAGGGCAAATAAAAATCAGCAGCGATAGCATCAGCCGCACTGGACATCACCCTTGCCTAAGGAATCTCAGGGCTCTTCAAAAGCATCAGCCGCACTCGACAGCACCCCTGACTAAGGCATCTCGGGGCTCTTCAAAATCAGCAACAACAGCATCAGTCGCACTCGACATCACAATGCAGTCATAATTTTAAGGGTTGAGGGTTGAGGGTTGAGATTTTTATGTTGAGGGGTTAATACATGTTGAAAGTTGAGTAAGTAGGGTAGAGCAATGAGTGGCGGCTATGGGCAAAACGCAAACTGCATCGGGGCAAGGGACGTTGATATACTTGATACAAAGCAGCATTAGCCACATGCCGATGCCGATGCCGATGCCGATGCCGATGCCGATGCCGATGCCGATGCCGATGCCGATGCCGATGCCGATGCCGATGCCGATGCCGATGCCGATGCCGATGCCGATGCCGATGCCGATGCCGATGCCGATGCCGATGCCGATGCCGATGCCGATGCCGATGCCGATGCCGATGCCGATGCCGATGCCGATGCCGATGCCGATGCCGATGCCGATGCCGATGCCGATGCCGATGCCGATGCCGATGCCGATGCCGATGCCGATGCCGATGCCGATGCCGATGCCGATGCCGATGCCGATGCCGATGCCGATGCCGATGCCGATGCCGATGCCGATGCCGATGCCGATGCCGATGCCGATGCCGATGCCGATGCCGATGCCGATGCCGATGCCGATGCCGATGCCGATGCCGATGCCGATGCCGATGCCGATGCCGATGCCGATGCCGATGCCGATGCCGATGCCGATGCCGATGCCGATGCCGATGCCGATGCCGATGCCGATGCCGATGCCGATGCCGATGCCGATGCCGATGCCGATGCCGATGCCGATGCCGATGCCGATGCCGATGCCGATGCCGATGCCGATGCCGATGCCGATGCCGATGCCGATGCCGATGCCGATGCCGATGCCGATGCCGATGCCGATGCCGATGCCGATGCCGATGCCGATGCCGATGCCGATGCCGATGCCGATGCCGATGCCGATGCCGATGCCGATGCCGATGCCGATGCCGATGCCGATGCCGATGCCGATGCCGATGCCGATGCCGATGCCGATGCCGATGCCGATGCCGATGCCGATGCCGATGCCGATGCCGATGCCGATGCCGATGCCGATGCCGATGCCGATGCCGATGCCGATGCCGATGCCGATGCCGATGCCGATGCCGATGCCGATGCCGATGCCGATGCCGATGCCGATGCCGATGCCGATGCCGATGCCGATGCCGATGCCGATGCCGATGCCGATGCCGATGCCGATGCCGATGCCGATGCCGATGCCGATGCCGATGCCGATGCCGATGCCGATGCCGATGCCGATGCCGATGCCGATGCCGATGCCGATGCCGATGCCGATGCCGATGCCGATGCCGATGCCGATGCCGATGCCGATGCCGATGCCGATGCCGATGCCGATGCCGATGCCGATGCCGATGCCGATGCCGATGCCGATGCCGATGCCGATGCCGATGCCGATGCCGATGCCGATGCCGATGCCGATGCCGATGCCGATGCCGATGCCGATGCCGATGCCGATGCCGATGCCGATGCCGATGCCGATGCCGATGCCGATGCCGATGCCGATGCCGATGCCGATGCCGATGCCGATGCCGATGCCGATGCCGATGCCGATGCCGATGCCGATGCCGATGCCGATGCCGATGCCGATGCCGATGCCGATGCCGATGCCGATGCCGATGCCGATGCCGATGCCGATGCCGATGCCGATGCCGATGCCGATGCCGATGCCGATGCCGATGCCGATGCCGATGCCGATGCCGATGCCGATGCCGATGCCGATGCCGATGCCGATGCCGATGCCGATGCCGATGCCGATGCCGATGCCGATGCCGATGCCGATGCCGATGCCGATGCCGATGCCGATGCCGATGCCGATGCCGATGCCGATGCCGATGCCGATGCCGATGCCGATGCCGATGCCGATGCCGATGCCGATGCCGATGCCGATGCCGATGCCGATGCCGATGCCGATGCCGATGCCGATGCCGATGCCGATGCCGATGCCGATGCCGATGCCGATGCCGATGCCGATGCCGATGCCGATGCCGATGCCGATGCCGATGCCGATGCCGATGCCGATGCCGATGCCGATGCCGATGCCGATGCCGATGCCGATGCCGATGCCGATGCCGATGCCGATGCCGATGCCGATGCCGATGCCGATGCCGATGCCGATGCCGATGCCGATGCCGATGCCGATGCCGATGCCGATGCCGATGCCGATGCCGATGCCGATGCCGATGCCGATGCCGATGCCGATGCCGATGCCGATGCCGATGCCGATGCCGATGCCGATGCCGATGCCGATGCCGATGCCGATGCCGATGCCGATGCCGATGCCGATGCCGATGCCGATGCCGATGCCGATGCCGATGCCGATGCCGATGCCGATGCCGATGCCGATGCCGATGCCGATGCCGATGCCGATGCCGATGCCGATGCCGATGCCGATGCCGATGCCGATGCCGATGCCGATGCCGATGCCGATGCCGATGCCGATGCCGATGCCGATGCCGATGCCGATGCCGATGCCGATGCCGATGCCGATGCCGATGCCGATGCCGATGCCGATGCCGATGCCGATGCCGATGCCGATGCCGATGCCGATGCCGATGCCGATGCCGATGCCGATGCCGATGCCGATGCCGATGCCGATGCCGATGCCGATGCCGATGCCGATGCCGATGCCGATGCCGATGCCGATGCCGATGCCGATGCCGATGCCGATGCCGATGCCGATGCCGATGCCGATGCCGATGCCGATGCCGATGCCGATGCCGATGCCGATGCCGATGCCGATGCCGATGCCGATGCCGATGCCGATGCCGATGCCGATGCCGATGCCGATGCCGATGCCGATGCCGATGCCGATGCCGATGCCGATGCCGATGCCGATGCCGATGCCGATGCCGATGCCGATGCCGATGCCGATGCCGATGCCGATGCCGATGCCGATGCCGATGCCGATGCCGATGCCGATGCCGATGCCGATGCCGATGCCGATGCCGATGCCGATGCCGATGCCGATGCCGATGCCGATGCCGATGCCGATGCCGATGCCGATGCCGATGCCGATGCCGATGCCGATGCCGATGCCGATGCCGATGCCGATGCCGATGCCGATGCCGATGCCGATGCCGATGCCGATGCCGATGCCGATGCCGATGCCGATGCCGATGCCGATGCCGATGCCGATGCCGATGCCGATGCCGATGCCGATGCCGATGCCGATGCCGATGCCGATGCCGATGCCGATGCCGATGCCGATGCCGATGCCGATGCCGATGCCGATGCCGATGCCGATGCCGATGCCGATGCCGATGCCGATGCCGATGCCGATGCCGATGCCGATGCCGATGCCGATGCCGATGCCGATGCCGATGCCGATGCCGATGCCGATGCCGATGCCGATGCCGATGCCGATGCCGATGCCGATGCCGATGCCGATGCCGATGCCGATGCCGATGCCGATGCCGATGCCGATGCCGATGCCGATGCCGATGCCGATGCCGATGCCGATGCCGATGCCGATGCCGATGCCGATGCCGATGCCGATGCCGATGCCGATGCCGATGCCGATGCCGATGCCGATGCCGATGCCGATGCCGATGCCGATGCCGATGCCGATGCCGATGCCGATGCCGATGCCGATGCCGATGCCGATGCCGATGCCGATGCCGATGCCGATGCCGATGCCGATGCCGATGCCGATGCCGATGCCGATGCCGATGCCGATGCCGATGCCGATGCCGATGCCGATGCCGATGCCGATGCCGATGCCGATGCCGATGCCGATGCCGATGCCGATGCCGATGCCGATGCCGATGCCGATGCCGATGCCGATGCCGATGCCGATGCCGATGCCGATGCCGATGCCGATGCCGATGCCGATGCCGATGCCGATGCCGATGCCGATGCCGATGCCGATGCCGATGCCGATGCCGATGCCGATGCCGATGCCGATGCCGATGCCGATGCCGATGCCGATGCCGATGCCGATGCCGATGCCGATGCCGATGCCGATGCCGATGCCGATGCCGATGCCGATGCCGATGCCGATGCCGATGCCGATGCCGATGCCGATGCCGATGCCGATGCCGATGCCGATGCCGATGCCGATGCCGATGCCGATGCCGATGCCGATGCCGATGCCGATGCCGATGCCGATGCCGATGCCGATGCCGATGCCGATGCCGATGCCGATGCCGATGCCGATGCCGATGCCGATGCCGATGCCGATGCCGATGCCGATGCCGATGCCGATGCCGATGCCGATGCCGATGCCGATGCCGATGCCGATGCCGATGCCGATGCCGATGCCGATGCCGATGCCGATGCCGATGCCGATGCCGATGCCGATGCCGATGCCGATGCCGATGCCGATGCCGATGCCGATGCCGATGCCGATGCCGATGCCGATGCCGATGCCGATGCCGATGCCGATGCCGATGCCGATGCCGATGCCGATGCCGATGCCGATGCCGATGCCGATGCCGATGCCGATGCCGATGCCGATGCCGATGCCGATGCCGATGCCGATGCCGATGCCGATGCCGATGCCGATGCCGATGCCGATGCCGATGCCGATGCCGATGCCGATGCCGATGCCGATGCCGATGCCGATGCCGATGCCGATGCCGATGCCGATGCCGATGCCGATGCCGATGCCGATGCCGATGCCGATGCCGATGCCGATGCCGATGCCGATGCCGATGCCGATGCCGATGCCGATGCCGATGCCGATGCCGATGCCGATGCCGATGCCGATGCCGATGCCGATGCCGATGCCGATGCCGATGCCGATGCCGATGCCGATGCCGATGCCGATGCCGATGCCGATGCCGATGCCGATGCCGATGCCGATGCCGATGCCGATGCCGATGCCGATGCCGATGCCGATGCCGATGCCGATGCCGATGCCGATGCCGATGCCGATGCCGATGCCGATGCCGATGCCGATGCCGATGCCGATGCCGATGCCGATGCCGATGCCGATGCCGATGCCGATGCCGATGCCGATGCCGATGCCGATGCCGATGCCGATGCCGATGCCGATGCCGATGCCGATGCCGATGCCGATGCCGATGCCGATGCCGATGCCGATGCCGATGCCGATGCCGATGCCGATGCCGATGCCGATGCCGATGCCGATGCCGATGCCGATGCCGATGCCGATGCCGATGCCGATGCCGATGCCGATGCCGATGCCGATGCCGATGCCGATGCCGATGCCGATGCCGATGCCGATGCCGATGCCGATGCCGATGCCGATGCCGATGCCGATGCCGATGCCGATGCCGATGCCGATGCCGATGCCGATGCCGATGCCGATGCCGATGCCGATGCCGATGCCGATGCCGATGCCGATGCCGATGCCGATGCCGATGCCGATGCCGATGCCGATGCCGATGCCGATGCCGATGCCGATGCCGATGCCGATGCCGATGCCGATGCCGATGCCGATGCCGATGCCGATGCCGATGCCGATGCCGATGCCGATGCCGATGCCGATGCCGATGCCGATGCCGATGCCGATGCCGATGCCGATGCCGATGCCGATGCCGATGCCGATGCCGATGCCGATGCCGATGCCGATGCCGATGCCGATGCCGATGCCGATGCCGATGCCGATGCCGATGCCGATGCCGATGCCGATGCCGATGCCGATGCCGATGCCGATGCCGATGCCGATGCCGATGCCGATGCCGATGCCGATGCCGATGCCGATGCCGATGCCGATGCCGATGCCGATGCCGATGCCGATGCCGATGCCGATGCCGATGCCGATGCCGATGCCGATGCCGATGCCGATGCCGATGCCGATGCCGATGCCGATGCCGATGCCGATGCCGATGCCGATGCCGATGCCGATGCCGATGCCGATGCCGATGCCGATGCCGATGCCGATGCCGATGCCGATGCCGATGCCGATGCCGATGCCGATGCCGATGCCGATGCCGATGCCGATGCCGATGCCGATGCCGATGCCGATGCCGATGCCGATGCCGATGCCGATGCCGATGCCGATGCCGATGCCGATGCCGATGCCGATGCCGATGCCGATGCCGATGCCGATGCCGATGCCGATGCCGATGCCGATGCCGATGCCGATGCCGATGCCGATGCCGATGCCGATGCCGATGCCGATGCCGATGCCGA
Organism: Limnomonas spitsbergensis; assembly: GCA_037349105.1. Lineage (NCBI taxonomy): Eukaryota > Viridiplantae > Chlorophyta > Chlorophyceae > Chlamydomonadales > Limnomonas > Limnomonas spitsbergensis. Next base: position 22,548 of record JAYJMM010000088.1, on the reverse strand, counting down.
TGCCGATGCCGATGCCGATGCCGATGCCGATGCCGATGCCGATGCCGATGCCGATGCCGATGCCGATGCCGATGCCGATGCCGATGCCGATGCCGATGCCGATGCCGATGCCGATGCCGATGCCGATGCCGATGCCGATGCCGATGCCGATGCCGATGCCGATGCCGATGCCGATGCCGATGCCGATGCCGATGCCGATGCCGATGCCGATGCCGATGCCGATGCCGATGCCGATGCCGATGCCGATGCCGATGCCGATGCCGATGCCGATGCCGATGCCGATGCCGATGCCGATGCCGATGCGATGCCGATGCCGATGCCGATGCCGATGCCGATGCCGATGCCGATGCCGATGCCGATGCCGATGCCGATGCCGATGCCGATGCCGATGCCGATGCCGATGCCGATGCCGATGCCGATGCCGATGCCGATGCCGATGCCGATGCCGATGCCGATGCCGATGCCGATGCCGATGCCGATGCCGATGCCGATGCCGATGCCGATGCCGATGCCGATGCCGATGCCGATGCCGATGCCGATGCCGATGCCGATGCCGATGCCGATGCCGATGCCGATGCCGATGCCGATGCCGATGCCGATGCCGATGCCGATGCCGATGCCGATGCCGATGCCGATGCCGATGCCGATGCCGATGCCGATGCCGATGCCGATGCCGATGCCGATGCCGATGCCGATGCCGATGCCGATGCCGATGCCGATGCCGATGCCGATGCCGATGCCGATGCCGATGCCGATGCCGATGCCGATGCCGATGCCGATGCCGATGCCGATGCCGATGCCGATGCCGATGCCGATGCCGATGCCGATGCCGATGCCGATGCCGATGCCGATGCCGATGCCGATGCCGATGCCGATGCCGATGCCGATGCCGATGCCGATGCCGATGCCGATGCCGATGCCGATGCCGATGCCGATGCCGATGCCGATGCCGATGCCGATGCCGATGCCGATGCCGATGCCGATGCCGATGCCGATGCCGATGCCGATGCCGATGCCGATGCCGATGCCGATGCCGATGCCGATGCCGATGCCGATGCCGATGCCGATGCCGATGCCGATGCCGATGCCGATGCCGATGCCGATGCCGATGCCGATGCCGATGCCGATGCCGATGCCGATGCCGATGCCGATGCCGATGCCGATGCCGATGCCGATGCCGATGCCGATGCCGATGCCGATGCCGATGCCGATGCCGATGCCGATGCCGATGCCGATGCCGATGCCGATGCCGATGCCGATGCCGATGCCGATGCCGATGCCGATGCCGATGCCGATGCCGATGCCGATGCCGATGCCGATGCCGATGCCGATGCCGATGCCGATGCCGATGCCGATGCCGATGCCGATGCCGATGCCGATGCCGATGCCGATGCCGATGCCGATGCCGATGCCGATGCCGATGCCGATGCCGATGCCGATGCCGATGCCGATGCCGATGCCGATGCCGATGCCGATGCCGATGCCGATGCCGATGCCGATGCCGATGCCGATGCCGATGCCGATGCCGATGCCGATGCCGATGCCGATGCCGATGCCGATGCCGATGCCGATGCCGATGCCGATGCCGATGCCGATGCCGATGCCGATGCCGATGCCGATGCCGATGCCGATGCCGATGCCGATGCCGATGCCGATGCCGATGCCGATGCCGATGCCGATGCCGATGCCGATGCCGATGCCGATGCCGATGCCGATGCCGATGCCGATGCCGATGCCGATGCCGATGCCGATGCCGATGCCGATGCCGATGCCGATGCCGATGCCGATGCCGATGCCGATGCCGATGCCGATGCCGATGCCGATGCCGATGCCGATGCCGATGCCGATGCCGATGCCGATGCCGATGCCGATGCCGATGCCGATGCCGATGCCGATGCCGATGCCGATGCCGATGCCGATGCCGATGCCGATGCCGATGCCGATGCCGATGCCGATGCCGATGCCGATGCCGATGCCGATGCCGATGCCGATGCCGATGCCGATGCCGATGCCGATGCCGATGCCGATGCCGATGCCGATGCCGATGCCGATGCCGATGCCGATGCCGATGCCGATGCCGATGCCGATGCCGATGCCGATGCCGATGCCGATGCCGATGCCGATGCCGATGCCGATGCCGATGCCGATGCCGATGCCGATGCCGATGCCGATGCCGATGCCGATGCCGATGCCGATGCCGATGCCGATGCCGATGCCGATGCCGATGCCGATGCCGATGCCGATGCCGATGCCGATGCCGATGCCGATGCCGATGCCGATGCCGATGCCGATGCCGATGCCGATGCCGATGCCGATGCCGATGCCGATGCCGATGCCGATGCCGATGCCGATGCCGATGCCGATGCCGATGCCGATGCCGATGCCGATGCCGATGCCGATGCCGATGCCGATGCCGATGCCGATGCCGATGCCGATGCCGATGCCGATGCCGATGCCGATGCCGATGCCGATGCCGATGCCGATGCCGATGCCGATGCCGATGCCGATGCCGATGCCGATGCCGATGCCGATGCCGATGCCGATGCCGATGCCGATGCCGATGCCGATGCCGATGCCGATGCCGATGCCGATGCCGATGCCGATGCCGATGCCGATGCCGATGCCGATGCCGATGCCGATGCCGATGCCGATGCCGATGCCGATGCCGATGCCGATGCCGATGCCGATGCCGATGCCGATGCCGATGCCGATGCCGATGCCGATGCCGATGCCGATGCCGATGCCGATGCCGATGCCGATGCCGATGCCGATGCCGATGCCGATGCCGATGCCGATGCCGATGCCGATGCCGATGCCGATGCCGATGCCGATGCCGATGCCGATGCCGATGCCGATGCCGATGCCGATGCCGATGCCGATGCCGATGCCGATGCCGATGCCGATGCCGATGCCGATGCCGATGCCGATGCCGATGCCGATGCCGATGCCGATGATGCCGATGCCGATGCCGATGCCGATGCCGATGCCGATGCCGATGCCGATGCCGATGCCGATGCCGATGCCGATGCCGATGCCGATGCCGATGCCGATGCCGATGCCGATGCCGATGCCGATGCCGATGCCGATGCCGATGCCGATGCCGATGCCGATGCCGATGCCGATGCCGATGCCGATGCCGATGCCGATGCCGATGCCGATGCCGATGCCGATGCCGATGCCGATGCCGATGCCGATGCCGATGCCGATGCCGATGCCGATGCCGATGCCGATGCCGATGCCGATGCCGATGCCGATGCCGATGCCGATGCCGATGCCGATGCCGATGCCGATGCCGATGCCGATGCCGATGCCGATGCCGATGCCGATGCCGATGCCGATGCCGATGCCGATGCCGATGCCGATGCCGATGCCGATGCCGATGCCGATGCCGATGCCGATGCCGATGCCGATGCCGATGCCGATGCCGATGCCGATGCCGATGCCGATGCCGATGCCGATGCCGATGCCGATGCCGATGCCGATGCCGATGCCGATGCCGATGCCGATGCCGATGCCGATGCCGATGCCGATGCCGATGCCGATGCCGATGCCGATGCCGATGCCGATGCCGATGCCGATGCCGATGCCGATGCCGATGCCGATGCCGATGCCGATGCCGATGCCGATGCCGATGCCGATGCCGATGCCGATGCCGATGCCGATGCCGATGCCGATGCCGATGCCGATGCCGATGCCGATGCCGATGCCGATGCCGATGCCGATGCCGATGCCGATGCCGATGCCGATGCCGATGCCGATGCCGATGCCGATGCCGATGCCGATGCCGATGCCGATGCCGATGCCGATGCCGATGCCGATGCCGATGCCGATGCCGATGCCGATGCCGATGCCGATGCCGATGCCGATGCCGATGCCGATGCCGATGCCGATGCCGATGCCGATGCCGATGCCGATGCCGATGCCGATGCCGATGCCGATGCCGATGCCGATGCCGATGCCGATGCCGATGCCGATGCCGATGCCGATGCCGATGCCGATGCCGATGCCGATGCCGATGCCGATGCCGATGCCGATGCCGATGCCGATGCCGATGCCGATGCCGATGCCGATGCCGATGCCGATGCCGATGCCGATGCCGATGCCGATGCCGATGCCGATGCCGATGCCGATGCCGATGCCGATGCCGATGCCGATGCCGATGCCGATGCCGATGCCGATGCCGATGCCGATGCCGATGCCGATGCCGATGCCGATGCCGATGCCGATGCCGATGCCGATGCCGATGCCGATGCCGATGCCGATGCCGATGCCGATGCCGATGCCGATGCCGATGCCGATGCCGATGCCGATGCCGATGCCGATGCCGATGCCGATGCCGATGCCGATGCCGATGCCGATGCCGATGCCGATGCCGATGCCGATGCCGATGCCGATGCCGATGCCGATGCCGATGCCGATGCCGATGCCGATGCCGATGCCGATGCCGATGCCGATGCCGATGCCGATGCCGATGCCGATGCCGATGCCGATGCCGATGCCGATGCCGATGCCGATGCCGATGCCGATGCCCGATGCCGATGCCGATGCCGATGCCGATGCCGATGCCGATGCCGATGCCGATGCCGATGCCGATGCCGATGCCGATGCCGATGCCGATGCCGATGCCGATGCCGATGCCGATGCCGATGCCGATGCCGATGCCGATGCCGATGCCGATGCCGATGCCGATGCCGATGCCGATGCCGATGCCGATGCCGATGCCGATGCCGATGCCGATGCCGATGCCGATGCCGATGCCGATGCCGATGCCGATGCCGATGCCGATGCCGATGCCGATGCCGATGCCGATGCCGATGCCGATGCCGATGCCGATGCCGATGCCGATGCCGATGCCGATGCCGATGCCGATGCCGATGCCGATGCCGATGCCGATGCCGATGCCGATGCCGATGCCGATGCCGATGCCGATGCCGATGCCGATGCCGATGCCGATGCCGATGCCGATGCCGATGCCGATGCCGATGCCGATGCCGATGCCGATGCCGATGCCGATGCCGATGCCGATGCCGATGCCGATGCCGATGCCGATGCCGATGCCGATGCCGATGCCGATGCCGATGCCGATGCCGATGCCGATGCCGATGCCGATGCCGATGCCGATGCCGATGCCGATGCCGATGCCGATGCCGATGCCGATGCCGATGCCGATGCCGATGCCGATGCCGATGCCGATGCCGATGCCGATGCCGATGCCGATGCCGATGCCGATGCCGATGCCGATGCCGATGCCGATGCCGATGCCGATGCCGATGCCGATGCCGATGCCGATGCCGATGCCGATGCCGATGCCGATGCCGATGCCGATGCCGATGCCGATGCCGATGCCGATGCCGATGCCGATGCCGATGCCGATGCCGATGCCGATGCCGATGCCGATGCCGATGCCGATGCCGATGCCGATGCCGATGCCGATGCCGATGCCGATGCCGATGCCGATGCCGATGCCGATGCCGATGCCGATGCCGATGCCGATGCCGATGCCGATGCCGATGCCGATGCCGATGCCGATGCCGATGCCGATGCCGATGCCGATGCCGATGCCGATGCCGATGCCGATGCCGATGCCGATGCCGATGCCGATGCCGATGCCGATGCCGATGCCGATGCCGATGCCGATGCCGATGCCGATGCCGATGCCGATGCCGATGCCGATGCCGATGCCGATGCCGATGCCGATGCCGATGCCGATGCCGATGCCGATGCCGATGCCGATGCCGATGCCGATGCCGATGCCGATGCCGATGCCGATGCCGATGCCGATGCCGATGCCGATGCCGATGCCGATGCCGATGCCGATGCCGATGCCGATGCCGATGCCGATGCCGATGCCGATGCCGATGCCGATGCCGATGCCGATGCCGATGCCGATGCCGATGCCGATGCCGATGCCGATGCCGATGCCGATGCCGATGCCGATGCCGATGCCGATGCCGATGCCGATGCCGATGCCGATGCCGATGCCGATGCCGATGCCGATGCCGATGCCGATGCCGATGCCGATGCCGATGCCGATGCCGATGCCGATGCCGATGCCGATGCCGATGCCGATGCCGATGCCGATGCCGATGCCGATGCCGATGCCGATGCCGATGCCGATGCCGATGCCGATGCCGATGCCGATGCCGATGCCGATGCCGATGCCGATGCCGATGCCGATGCCGATGCCGATGCCGATGCCGATGCCGATGCCGATGCCGATGCCGATGCCGATGCCGATGCCGATGCCGATGCCGATGCCGATGCCGATGCCGATGCCGATGCCGATGCCGATGCCGATGCCGATGCCGATGCCGATGCCGATGCCGATGCCGATGCCGATGCCGATGCCGATGCCGATGCCGATGCCGATGCCGATGCCGATGCCGATGCCGATGCCGATGCCGATGCCGATGCCGATGCCGATGCCGATGCCGATGCCGATGCCGATGCCGATGCCGATGCCGATGCCGATGCCGATGCCGATGCCGATGCCGATGCCGATGCCGATGCCGATGCCGATGCCGATGCCGATGCCGATGCCGATGCCGATGCCGATGCCGATGCCGATGCCGATGCCGATGCCGATGCCGATGCCGATGCCGATGCCGATGCCGATGCCGATGCCGATGCCGATGCCGATGCCGATGCCGATGCCGATGCCGATGCCGATGCCGATGCCGATGCCGATGCCGATGCCGATGCCGATGCCGATGCCGATGCCGATGCCGATGCCGATGCCGATGCCGATGCCGATGCCGATGCCGATGCCGATGCCGATGCCGATGCCGATGCCGATGCCGATGCCGATGCCGATGCCGATGCCGATGCCGATGCCGATGCCGATGCCGATGCCGATGCCGATGCCGATGCCGATGCCGATGCCGATGCCGATGCCGATGCCGATGCCGATGCCGATGCCGATGCCGATGCCGATGCCGATGCCGATGCCGATGCCGATGCCGATGCCGATGCCGATGCCGATGCGATGCCGATGCCGATGCCGATGCCGATGCCGATGCCGATGCCGATGCCGATGCCGATGCCGATGCCGATGCCGATGCCGATGCCGATGCCGATGCCGATGCCGATGCCGATGCCGATGCCGATGCCGATGCCGATGCCGATGCCGATGCCGATGCCGATGCCGATGCCGATGCCGATGCCGATGCCGATGCCGATGCCGATGCCGATGCCGATGCCGATGCCGATGCCGATGCCGATGCCGATGCCGATGCCGATGCCGATGCCGATGCCGATGCCGATGCCGATGCCGATGCCGATGCCGATGCCGATGCCGATGCCGATGCCGATGCCGATGCCGATGCCGATGCCGATGCCGATGCCGATGCCGATGCCGATGCCGATGCCGATGCCGATGCCGATGCCGATGCCGATGCCGATGCCGATGCCGATGCCGATGCCGATGCCGATGCCGATGCCGATGCCGATGCCGATGCCGATGCCGATGCCGATGCCGATGCCGATGCCGATGCCGATGCCGATGCCGATGCCGATGCCGATGCCGATGCCGATGCCGATGCCGATGCCGATGCCGATGCCGATGCCGATGCCGATGCCGATGCCGATGCCGATGCCGATGCCGATGCCGATGCCGATGCCGATGCCGATGCCGATGCCGATGCCGATGCCGATGCCGATGCCGATGCCGATGCCGATGCCGATGCCGATGCCGATGCCGATGCCGATGCCGATGCCGATGCCGATGCCGATGCCGATGCCGATGCCGATGCCGATGCCGATGCCGATGCCGATGCCGATGCCGATGCCGATGCCGATGCCGATGCCGATGCCGATGCCGATGCCGATGCCGATGCCGATGCCGATGCCGATGCCGATGCCGATGCCGATGCCGATGCCGATGCCGATGCCGATGCCGATGCCGATGCCGATGCCGATGCCGATGCCGATGCCGATGCCGATGCCGATGCCGATGCCGATGCCGATGCCGATGCCGATGCCGATGCCGATGCCGATGCCGATGCCGATGCCGATGCCGATGCCGATGCCGATGCCGATGCCGATGCCGATGCCGATGCCGATGCCGATGCCGATGCCGATGCCGATGCCGATGCCGATGCCGATGCCGATGCCGATGCCGATGCCGATGCCGATGCCGATGCCGATGCCGATGCCGATGCGATGCCGATGCCGATGCCGATGCCGATGCCGATGCCGATGCCGATGCCGATGCCGATGCCGATGCCGATGCCGATGCCGATGCCGATGCCGATGCCGATGCCGATGCCGATGCCGATGCCGATGCCGATGCCGATGCCGATGCCGATGCCGATGCCGATGCCGATGCCGATGCCGATGCCGATGCCGATGCCGATGCCGATGCCGATGCCGATGCCGATGCCGATGCCGATGCCGATGCCGATGCCGATGCCGATGCCGATGCCGATGCCGATGCCGATGCCGATGCCGATGCCGATGCCGATGCCGATGCCGATGCCGATGCCGATGCCGATGCCGATGCCGATGCCGATGCCGATGCCGATGCCGATGCCGATGCCGATGCCGATGCGATGCCGATGCCGATGCCGATGCCGATGCCGATGCCGATGCCGATGCCGATGCCGATGCCGATGCCGATGCCGATGCCGATGCCGATGCCGATGCCGATGCCGATGCCGATGCCGATGCCGATGCCGATGCCGATGCCGATGCCGATGATGCCGATGCCGATGCCGATGCCGATGCCGATGCCGATGCCGATGCCGATGCCGATGCCGATGCCGATGCCGATGCCGATGCCGATGCCGATGCCGATGCCGATGCCGATGCCGATGCCGATGCCGATGCCGATGCCGATGCCGATGCCGATGCCGATGCCGATGCCGATGCCGATGCCGATGCCGATGCCGATGCCGATGCCGATGCCGATGCGATGCCGATGCCGATGCCGATGCCGATGCCGATGCCGATGCCGATGCCGATGCCGATGCCGATGCCGATGCCGATGCCGATGCCGATGCCGATGCCGATGCCGATGCCGATGCCGATGCCGATGCCGATGCCGATGCCGATGCCGATGCCGATGCCGATGCCGATGCCGATGCCGATGCCGATGCCGATGCCGATGCCGATGCCGATGCCGATGCCGATGCCGATGCCGATGCCGATGCCGATGCCGATGCCGATGCCGATGCCGATGCCGATGCCGATGCCGATGCCGATGCCGATGCCGATGCCGATGCCGATGCCGATGCCGATGCCGATGCCGATGCGATGCCGATGCCGATGCCGATGCCGATGCCGATGCCGATGCCGATGCCGATGCCGATGCCGATGCCGATGCCGATGCCGATGCCGATGCCGATGCCGATGCCGATGCCGATGCCGATGCCGATGCCGATGCCGATGCCGATGCCGATGCCGATGCCGATGCCGATGCCGATGCCGATGCCGATGCCGATGCCGATGCCGATGCCGATGCCGATGCCGATGCCGATGCCGATGCCGATGCCGATGCCGATGCCGATGCCGATGCCGATGCCGATGCCGATGCCGATGCCGATGCCGATGCCGATGCCGATGCCGATGCCGATGCCGATGCCGATGCCGATGCCGATGCCGATGCCGATGCCGATGCCGATGCCGATGCCGATGCCGATGCCGATGCCGATGCCGATGCCGATGCCGATGCCGATGCCGATGCCGATGCCGATGCCGATGCCGATGCCGATGCCGATGCCGATGCCGATGCCGATGCCGATGCCGATGCCGATGCCGATGCCGATGCCGATGCCGATGCCGATGCCGATGCCGATGCCGATGCCGATGCCGATGCCGATGCCGATGCCGATGCCGATGCCGATGCCGATGCCGATGCCGATGCCGATGCCGATGCCGATGCCGATGCCGATGCCGATGCCGATGCCGATGCCGATGCCGATGCCGATGCCGATGCCGATGCCGATGCCGATGCCGATGCCGATGCCGATGCCGATGCCGATGCCGATGCCGATGCCGATGCCGATGCCGATGCCGATGCCGATGCCGATGCCGATGCCGATGCCGATGCCGATGCCGATGCGATGCCGATGCCGATGCCGATGCCGATGCCGATGCCGATGCCGATGCCGATGCCGATGCCGATGCCGATGCCGATGCCGATGCCGATGCCGATGCCGATGCCGATGCCGATGCCGATGCCGATGCCGATGCCGATGCCGATGCCGATGCCGATGCCGATGCCGATGCCGATGCCGATGCCGATGCCGATGCCGATGCCGATGCCGATGCCGATGCCGATGCCGATGCCGATGCCGATGCCGATGCCGATGCCGATGCCGATGCCGATGCCGATGCCGATGCCGATGCCGATGCCGATGCCGATGCCGATGCCGATGCCGATGCCGATGCCGATGCCGATGCCGATGCCGATGCCGATGCCGATGCCGATGCCGATGCCGATGCCGATGCCGATGCGATGCCGATGCCGATGCCGATGCCGATGCCGATGCCGATGCCGATGCCGATGCCGATGCCGATGCCGATGCCGATGCCGATGCCGATGCCGATGCCGATGCCGATGCCGATGCCGATGCCGATGCCGATGCCGATGCCGATGCGATGCCGATGCCGATGCCGATGCCGATGCCGATGCCGATGCCGATGCGATGCCGATGCCGATGCCGATGCCGATGCCGATGCCGATGCCGATGCCGATGCCGATGCCGATGCCGATGCCGATGCCGATGCCGATGCCGATGCCGATGCCGATGCCGATGCCGATGCCGCCGATGCCGATGCCGATGCCGATGCCGATGCCGATGCCGATGCCGATGCCGATGCCGATGCCGATGCCGATGCCGATGCCGATGCCGATGCCGATGCCGATGCCGATGCCGATGCCGATGCCGATGCCGATGCCGATGCCGATGCCGATGCCGATGCCGATGCCGATGCCGATGCCGATGCCGATGCGATGCCGATGCCGATGCCGATGCCGATGCCGATGCCGATGCCGATGCCGATGCCGATGCCGATGCCGATGCCGATGCCGATGCCGATGCCGATGCCGATGCCGATGCCGATGCCGATGCCGATGCCGATGCCGATGCCGATGCCGATGCCGATGCCGATGCCGATGCCGATGCCGATGCCGATGCCGATGCCGATGCCGATGCCGATGCCGATGCCGATGCCGATGCCGATGCCGATGCCGATGCCGATGCCGATGCCGATGCCGATGCCGATGCCGATGCCGATGCCGATGCCGATGCCGATGCCGATGCCGATGCCGATGCCGATGCCGATGCCGATGCCGATGCCGATGCCGATGCCGATGCGATGCCGATGCCGATGCCGATGCCGATGCCGATGCCGATGCCGATGCCGATGCCGATGCCGATGCCGATGCCGATGCCGATGCCGATGCCGATGCCGATGCCGATGCCGATGCCGATGCCGATGCCGATGCCGATGCCGATGCCGATGCCGATGCCGATGCCGATGCCGATGCCGATGCCGATGCCGATGCCGATGCCGATGCCGATGCCGATGCCGATGCCGATGCCGATGCCGATGCCGATGCCGATGCCGATGCCGATGCCGATGCCGATGCCGATGCCGATGCCGATGCCGATGCCGATGCGATGCCGATGCCGATGCCGATGCCGATGCCGATGCCGATGCCGATGCCGATGCCGATGCCGATGCCGATGCCGATGCCGATGCCGATGCCGATGCCGATGCCGATGCCGATGCCGATGCCGATGCCGATGCCGATGCCGATGCCGATGCCGATGCCGATGCCGATGCCGATGCCGATGCCGATGCCGATGCCGATGCCGATGCCGATGCGATGCCGATGCCGATGCCGATGCCGATGCCGATGCCGATGCCGATGCCGATGCCGATGCCGATGCCGATGCCGATGCCGATGCCGATGCCGATGCCGATGCCGATGCCGATGCGATGCCGATGCCGATGCCGATGCCGATGCCGATGCCGATGCCGATGCCGATGCCGATGCCGATGCCGATGCCGATGCCGATGCCGATGCCGATGCCGATGCCGATGCCGATGCCGATGCCGATGCCGATGCGATGCCGATGCCGATGCCGATGCCGATGCCGATGCCGATGCCGATGCCGATGCCGATGCCGATGCCGATGCCGATGCCGATGCCGATGCCGATGCCGATGCCGATGCCGATGCCGATGCCGATGCCGATGCCGATGCCGATGCGATGCCGATGCCGATGCCGATGCCGATGCCGATGCCGATGCCGATGCCGATGCCGATGCCGATGCCGATGCCGATGCCGATGCCGATGCCGATGCCGATGCCGATGCCGATGCCGATGCCGATGCCGATGCCGATGCCGATGCCGATGCCGATGCCGATGCCGATGCCGATGCCGATGCCGATGCCGATGCCGATGCCGATGCCGATGCCGATGCCGATGCCGATGCCGATGCCGATGCCGATGCCGATGCCGATGCCGATGCCGATGCCGATGCGATGCCCGATGCCGATGCCGATGCCGATGCCGATGCCGATGCCGATGCCGATGCCGATGCCGATGCCGATGCCGATGCCGATGCCGATGCCGATGCCGATGCCGATGCCGATGCCGATGCCGATGCCGATGCCGATGCCGATGCCGATGCCGATGCCGATGCCGATGCCGATGCCGATGCCGATGCCGATGCGATGCCGATGCCGATGCCGATGCCGATGCCGATGCCGATGCCGATGCCGATGCCGATGCCGATGCCGATGCCGATGCCGATGCCGATGCCGATGCCGATGCCGATGCCGATGCCGATGCCGATGCCGATGCCGATGCCGATGCCGATGCCGATGCCGATGCCGATGCCGATGCCGATGCCGATGCCGATGCCGATGCCGATGCCGATGCCGATGCCGATGCCGATGCCGATGCCGATGCCGATGCCGATGCCGATGCCGATGCCGATGCCGATGCCGATGCCGATGCCGATGCCGATGCCGATGCCGATGCCGATGCCGATGCCGATGCCGATGCCGATGCCGATGCCGATGCCGATGCCGATGCCGATGCCGATGCCGATGCCGATGCCGATGCCGATGCCGATGCCGATGCCGATGCCGATGCCGATGCCGATGCCGATGCCGATGCCGATGCCGATGCCGATGCCGATGCCGATGCCGATGCGATGCCGATGCCGATGCCGATGCCGATGCCGATGCCGATGCCGATGCCGATGCCGATGCCGATGCCGATGCCGATGCCGATGCCGATGCCGATGCCGATGCCGATGCCGATGCCGATGCCGATGCCGATGCCGATGCGATGCCGATGCCGATGCCGATGCCGATGCCGATGCCGATGCCGATGCCGATGCCGATGCCGATGCCGATGCGATGCCGATGCCGATGCGATGCCGATGCCGATGCCGATGCCGATGCCGATGCCGATGCCGATGCCGATGCCGATGCCGATGCCGATGCCGATGCCGATGCCGATGCCGATGCCGATGCCGATGCCGATGCCGATGCCGATGCCGATGCCGATGCCGATGCCGATGCCGATGCCGATGCCGATGCCGATGCCGATGCCGATGCCGATGCCGATGCCGATGCCGATGCCGATGCCGATGCCGATGCCGATGCCGATGCCGATGCCGATGCCGATGCCGATGCCGATGCCGATGCCGATGCCGATGCCGATGCCGATGCCGATGCCGATGCCGATGCCGATGCCGATGCCGATGCCGATGCCGATGCCGATGCCGATGCCGATGCCGATGCCGATGCCGATGCCGATGCCGATGCCGATGCCGATGCCGATGCGATGCCGATGCCGATGCCGATGCCGATGCCGATGCCGATGCCGATGCCGATGCCGATGCCGATGCCGATGCCGATGCCGATGCCGATGCCGATGCGATGCCGATGCCGATGCCGATGCCGATGCCGATGCCGATGCCGATGCCGATGCCGATGCCGATGCCGATGCCGATGCCGATGCCGATGCCGATGCCGATGCCGATGCCGACGATGCCGATGCCGATGCCGATGCCGATGCGATGCCGATGCCGATGCCGATGCCGATGCGATGCCGATGCCGATGCCGATGCCGATGCCGATGCCGATGCCGATGCCGATGCCGATGCCGATGCCGATGCCGATGCCGATGCCGATGCCGATGCCGATGCCGATGCCGATGCCGATGCCGATGCCGATGCCGATGCCGATGCCGATGCCGATGCCGATGCCGAGATGCCGATGCCGATGCCGATGCCGATGCCGATGCCGATGCCGATGCCGATGCCGATGCCGATGCCGATGCCGATGCCGATGCCGATGCCGATGCCGATGCCGATGCCGATGCGATGCCGATGCCGATGCCGATGCCGATGCCGATGCCGATGCCGATGCCGATGCCGATGCCGATGCCGATGCCGATGCCGATGCCGATGCCGATGCCGATGCCGATGCCGATGCCGATGCCGATGCCGATGCCGATGCCGATGCCGATGCCGATGCCGATGCCGATGCCGATGCCGATGCCGATGCCGATGCCGATGCCGATGCCGATGCCGATGCCGATGCCGATGCCGATGCCGATGCCGATGCCGATGCCGATGCCGATGCCGATGCCGATGCCGATGCCGATGCCGATGCCGATGCCGATGATGCCGATGCCGATGCCGATGCCGATGCCGATGCCGATGCCGATGCCGATGCGATGCCGATGCCGATGCCGATGCCGATGCCGATGCCGATGCCGATGCCGATGCCGATGCCGATGCCGATGCCGATGCCGATGCCGATGCCGATGCCGATGCCGATGCCGATGCGATGCCGATGCCGATGCCGATGCCGATGCCGATGCCGATGCCGATGCCGATGCCGATGCCGATGCCGATGCCGATGCGATGCCGATGCCGATGCCGATGCCGATGCCGATGCCGATGCCGATGCCGATGCCGATGCCGATGCCGATGCCGATGCCGATGCCGATGCCGATGCCGATGCCGATGCCGATGCCGATGCCGATGCCGATGCCGATGCCGATGCCGATGCCGATGCCGATGCCGATGCCGATGCCGATGCCGATGCCGATGCCGATGCCGATGCCGATGCCGATGCCGATGCCGATGCCGATGCCGATGCCGATGCCGATGCCGATGCCGATGCCGATGCCGATGCCGATGCGATGCCGATGCCGATGCCGATGCCGATGCCGATGCCGATGCGATGCCGATGCCGATGCCGATGCCGATGCCGATGCCGATGCCGATGCCGATGCCGATGCGATGCCGATGCCGATGCCGATGCCGATGCCGATGCCGATGCCGATGCCGATGCCGATGCGATGCCGATGCCGATGCCGATGCCGATGCCGCCGATGCCGATGCCGATGCCGATGCCGATGCCGATGCCGATGCCGATGCCGATGCCGATGCCGATGCCGATGCGATGCCGATGCCGATGCCGATGCCGATGCCGATGCCGATGCCGATTGCGATGCCGATGCCGATGCCGATGCCGATGCCGATGCCGATGCCGATGCCGATGCCGATGCCGATGCCGATGCCGATGCCGATGCCGATGCCGATGCCGATGCCGATGCGATGCCGATGCCGATGCCGATGCCGATGCCGATGCCGATGCCGATGCCGATGCCGATGCCGATGCCGATGCCGATGCCGATGCCGATGCCGATGCGATGCCGATGCCGATGCCGATGCCGATGCCGATGCCGATGCCGATGCCGATGCCGATGCCGATGCCGATGCCGATGCCGATGCCGATGCCGATGATGCCGATGCCGATGCCGAGATGCCGATGCGATGCCGATGCCGATGCCGATGCCGATGCCGATGCCGATGCGATGCCGATGCCGATGCCGATGCCGATGCCGATGCCGATGCCGATGCCGATGCGATGCCGATGCCGATGCCGATGCCGATGCCGATGCCGATGCCGATGCCGATGCCGATGCCGATGCCGATGCCGATGCCGATGCGATGCCGATGCCGATGCCGATGCCGATGCCGATGCGATGCCGATGCCGATGCCGATGCCGATGCCGATGCCGATGCCCCCCCCCCCGATGCCGATGCCGATGCCGATGCCGATGCCGATGCCGATGCCGATGCCGATGCCGATGCCGATGCCGATGCGATGCCGATGCCGATGCCGGATGCCGATGCGATGCCGATGCCGATGCCGATGCCGATGCCGATGCCGATGCCGATGCCGATGCCGATGCCGATGCCGATGCCGATGCCGATGCCGATGCCGATGCCGATGCCGATGCCGATGCCGATGCCGATGCGATGCGATGCCGATGCCGATGCCGATGCCGATGCCGATGCGATGCCGATGCCGATGCGATGCCGATGCCGATGCCGATGCCGATGCCGATGCCGATGCCGATGCCGATGCCGATGCCGATGCCGATGCGATGCCGATGCCGATGCCGATGCCGATGCGATGCCGATGCCGATGCCGATGCCGATGCCGATGCCGATGCCGATGCCGATGCCGATTGATGCCGATGCCGATGCCGATGCCCGCCGATGCCGATGCCGATGCGATGCCGATGCCGATGCCGATGCCGATGCCGATGCCGATGCCGATGCCGATCGATGCCGATGCCGATGCCGATGCCGATGCCGATGCCGATGCCGATGCCGATGCCGATGCCGATGCCGATGCCGATGCCGATGCCGATGCCGATGCCGATGCCGATGCCGATGCCGATGCCGATGCCGATGCCGATGCCGATGCCGATGCCGATGCCGATGCCGATGCCGATGCCGATGCCGATGCCGATGCCGATGCCGATGCCGATGCCGATGCCGATGCCGATGCCGATGCCGATGCCGATGCCGATGCCGATGCCGATGCCGATGCCGATGCCGATGCCGATGCCGATGCCGATGCCGATGCCGATGCCGATGCCGATGCCGATGCCGATGCCGATGCCGATGCCGATGCCGATGCCGATGCGAGATGCCGATGCCGATGCCGATGCCGATGCCGATGCCGATGCCGATGCCGATGCCGATGCGATGCCGATGCCGATGCCGATGCCGATGCGATGCCGATGCCGATGCCGATGCCGATGCCGATGCCGATGCCGATGCCGATGCCGATGCCGATGCCGATGCCGATGCCGATGCCGATGCCGATGCCGATGCCGATGCCGATGCGATGCCGATGCCGATGCCGATGCCGATGCCGATGCCGATGCCGATGCCGATGCCGATGCCGATGCCGATGCCGATGCCGATGCCGATGCCGATGCCGATGCCGATGCCGATGCCGATGCCGATGCCGATGCCGAGATGCCGATGCCGATGCCGATGCCGATGCCGATGCCGATGCCGATGCCGATGCCGATGCCGATGCCGATGCCGATGCGATGCCGATGCCGATGCCGATGCCGATGCCGATGCCGATGCCGATGCCGATGCCGATGCCGATGCCGATGCCGATGCCGATGCCGATGCCGATGCCGCCGATGCCGATGCCGATGCCGATGCCGATGCCGATGCCGATGCCGATGCCGATGCCGATGCCGATGCCGATGCCGATGCCGATGCCGATGCCGATGCCGATGCCGATGCCGATGCCGATGCCGATGCCGATGCCGATGCCGATGCCGATGCCGATGCCGATGCCGATGCCGATGCCGATGCCGATGCGAGATGCCGATGCCGATGCCGATGCCGATGCCGATGCCGATGCGATGCCGATGCCGATGCCGATGCCGATGCCGATGCCGATGCCGATGCCGATGCCGATGCCGATGCCGATGCCGATGCCGATGCCGATGCCGATGCCGATGCCGATGCCGATGCCGATGCCGATGCGATGCCGATGCCGATGCCGATGCCGATGCCGATGCCGATGCCGATGCCGATGCCGATGCCGATGCCGATGCCGATGCCGATGCCGATGCCGATGCGATGCCGATGCCGATGCCGATGCCGATGCCGATGCCGATGCCGATGCCGATGCCGATGCCGATGCCGATGCCGATGCCGATGCCGATGCCGATGCGATGCCGATGCCGATGATGCCGATGCCGATGCCGATGCCGATGCCGATCGATGCCGATGCCGATGCCGATGCCGATGCCGATGCCGATGCCGATGCCGATGCCGATGCCGATGCCGATGCGATGCCGATGCCGATGCCGATGCCGATGCCGATGCCGATGCCGATGCCGATGCCGATGCCGATGCCGATGCCGATGCCGATGCCGATGCCGATGCGATGCCGATGCCGATGCCGATGCCGATGCCGATGCCGATGCCGATGCCGATGCCGATGCCGATGCCGATGCCGATGCCGATGCCGATGCCGATGCCGATGCCGATGCCGATGCCGATGCCGATGCCGATGCCGATGCCGATGCCGATGCCGATGCCGATGCCGATGCGATGCCGATGCCGATGCCGATGCCGATGCCGATGCCGATGCCGATGCCGATGCCGATGCCGATGCCGATGCCGATGCGATGCCGATGCCGATGCCGATGCCGATGCCGATGCCGATGCCGATGCCGATGCGATGCCGATGCCGATGCCGATGCCGATGCCGATGCCGATGCCGATGCCGATGCCGATGCCGATGCCGATGCCGATGCCGATGCCGATGCCGATGCCGATGCGATGCGATGCCCGATGCCGATGCCGATGCCGATGCCGATGCCGATGCCGATGCCGATGCCGATGCCGATGCCGATGCCGATGCCGATGCCGATGCCGATGCCGATGCCGATGCCGATGCCGATGCCGATGCCGATGCCGATGCCGATGCCGATGCCGATGCCGATGCCGATGCCGATGCCGATGCCGATGCCGATGCCGATGCCGATGCCGATGCCGATGCCGATGCCGATGCCGATGCCGATGCCGATGCCGATGCCGATGCCGATGCCGATGCCGATGCCGATGCCGATGCCGATGCCGATGCCGATGCCGATGCCGATGCCGATGCCGATGCCGATGCCGATGCCGATGCGATGCCGATGCCGATGCCGATGCCGATGCCGGCGATGCCGATGCCGATGCCGATGCCGATGCCGATGCCGATGCCGATGCCGATGCCGATGCCGATGCCGATGCCGATGCCGATGCCGATGCCGATGCCGATGCCGATGCCGATGCCGATGCGATGCCGATGCCGATGCCGATGCCGATGCCGATGCCGATGCCGATGCCGATGCCGATGCCGATGCGATGCCGATGCCGATGCCGATGCCGATGCGATGCGATGCCGATGCCGATGCCGATGCCGATGCCGATGCCGATGCCGATGCCGATGCCGATGCCGATGCCGATGCCGATGCCGATGCCGATGCCGATGCCGATGCCGATGCCGATGCCGATGCCGATGCCGATGCCGATGCCGATGCCGATGCCGATGCCGATGCCGATGCCGATGCCGATGCCGATGCGATGCCGATGCCGATGCCGATGCCGATGCCGATGCCGATGCCGATGCCGATGCCGATGCCGATGCCGATGCCGATGCCGATGCCGATGCCGATGCGATGCCGATGCCGATGCCGATGCCGATGCCGATGCCGATGCCGATGCCGATGCCGATGCGATGCCGATGCCGATGCCGATGCCGATGCCGATGCCGATGCCGATGCCGATGCCGATGCCGATGCCGATGCCGATGCCGATGCCGATGCCCCGATGCCGATGCCGATGCCGATGCCGATGCCGATGCCGATGCCGATGCCGATGCCGATGCCGATGCCGATGCCGATGCCGATGCCGATGCCGATGCCGATGCCGATGCGATGCCGATGCCGATGCCCGATGCCGATGCCGATGCCGATGCCGATGCCGATGCCGATGCCGATGCCGATGCCGATGCCGATGCCGATGCCGATGCCGATGCCGATGCCGATGCCGATGCGATGCCGATGCCGATGCCGATGCCGATGCCGATGCCGATGCCGATGCCGATGCCGATGCCCGATGCCGATGCCGATGCCGATGCGATGCCGCCGATGCCGATGTGCCGATGCCGATGCCGATGCCGATGCCGATGCCCCGATGCCGATGCCGATGCCGATGCCGATGCCGATGCCGATGCCGATGCCGATGCCGATGCCGATGCCGATGCCGCGATGCCGATGCCGATGCCGATGCCGATGCCGATGCCGATGCCGATGCCGATGCCGATGCCGATGCCGATGCCGATGCCGATGCGATGCCGATGCCGATGCCGATGCCGATGCCGATGCCGATGCCGATGCGATGCCGATGCCGATGCCGATGCCGATGCCGATGCCGATGCCGATGCCGATGCCGATGCCGATGCCGATGCCGATGCCGATGCCGATGCCGATGCCGATGCGATGCCGATGCCGATGCCGATGCCGATGCCGATGCCGATGCCGATGCCGATGCGATGCCGATGCCGATGCCGATGCCGATGCCGATGCCGATGCCGATGCCGATGCCGATGCCGATGCCGATGCCGATGCCGATGCGAGCCGATGCCGATGCCGATGCCGATGCCGATGCCGATGCCGATGCCGATGCCGATGCCGATGCCGATGCCGATGCCGATGCCGATGCCGATGCCGATGCCGATGCCGATGCCGATGCCGATGCCGATGCCGATGCCGATGCCGATGCCGATGCCGATGCCGATGCCGATGCCGATGCCGATGCCGATGCCGATGCCGATGCCGATGCCGATGCCGATGCCGATGCCGATGCCGATGCCGATGCGATGCGATGCCGATGCCGATGCCGATGCCGATGCCGATGCCGATGCCGATGCCGATGCCGATGCCGATGCCGATGCCGATGCCGATGCCGATGCCGATGCGATGCCGATGCCGATGCCGATGCCGATGCCGATGCCGATGCCGATGCCGATGCCGATGCCGATGCCGATGCCGATGCCGATGCCGATGCCGATGCCGATGCCGATGCCGATGCCGATGCCGATGCCGATGCCGATGCCGATGATGCCGATGCCGATGCCGATGCGATGCCGATGCCGATGCCGATGCCGATGCCGATGCCGATGCCGATGCCCGATGCCGATGCCGATGCCGATGCCGATGCCGATGCCGATGCCGATGCGATGCCGATGCCGATGCCGATGCCGATGCCCGATGCCGATGCCGATGCCGATGCCGATGCCGATGCCGATTGCGATGCCGATGCCGATGCCGATGCCTGATGCCGATGCCGATGCCGATGCCGATGCCGATGCCGATGCCGATGCCGATGCCGATGCCGATGCGATGCCGATGCCGATGCCGATGCCGATGCCGATGCCGATGCCGATGCCGATGCCGATGCCGATGCCGATGCCGATGCCGATGCCGATGCCGATGCCGATGCCGATGCCGATGCCGATGCCGATGCCGATGCCGATGCCGATGCCGATGCCGATGCCGATGCCGATGCCGATGCCGATGCCGATGCCGATGCCGATGCCGATGCCGATGCCGATGCGATGCCGATGCCGATGCCGATGCCGATGCCGATGCCGATGCCGATGCCGATGCCGATGCCGATGCCGATGCCGATGCCGATGCCGATGCCGATGCCGATGCCGATGCCGATGCCGATGCCGATGCCGATGCCGATGCCGATGCCGATGCCGATGCCGATGCCGATGCCGATGCCGATGCCGATGCCGATGCCGATGCCGATGCCGATGCCGATGCGATGCCGATGCCGATGCCGATGCCGATGCCGATGCCGATGCCGATGCCGATGCCGATGCCGATGCCGATGCCGATGCCGATGCCGATGCCGATGCCGATGCCGATGCCGATGCCGATGCCGATGCGATGCCGATGCCGATGCCGATGCCGATGCCGATGCCGATGCCGATGCCGATGCCGATGCCGATGCCGATGCCGATGCCGATGCCGATGCGATGCCGATGCCGATGCCGATGCCGATGCCGATGCCGATGCCGATGCCGATGCCGATGCCGATGCCGATGCCGATGCCGATGCCGATGCCGATGCCGATGCCGATGCCGATGCCGATGCCGATGCCGATGCCGATGCCGATGCGATGCCGATGCCGATGCCGATGCCGATGCCGATGCCGATGCCGATGCCGATGCCGATGCCGATGCCGATGCCGATGCCGATGCCGATGCCGATGCCGATGCCGATGCCGATGCCGATGCGATGCCGATGCCGATGCCGATGCCGATGCCGATGCCGATGCCGATGCCGATGCCGATGCCGATGCCGATGCCGATGCCGATGCCGATGCCGATGCGATGCCGATGCCGATGCCGATGCGATGCCGATGCCGATGCCGATGCCGATGCCGATGCCGATGCCGATGCCGATGCCGATGCCGATGCCGATGCCGATGCCGATGCCGATGCCGATGCCGATGCCGATGCCGATGCCGATGCCGATGCCGATGCCGATGCCGATGCCGATGCCGATGCCGATGCCGATGCCGATGCCGATGCCGATGCCGATGCCGATGCCGATGCCGATGCCGATGCCGATGCCGATGCCGATGCCGATGCCGATGCCGATGCCGATGCCGATGCCGA
>JAYJMM010000087.1:1587500-1915394 GCA_037349105.1 Limnomonas spitsbergensis | reverse complement strand
GGTGATGCATTCTGCAGGCAGTGCATTAGGGTGGGAGGGGGGGGTGATGTATTCTGCAGGCAGTGCATTAGGGTCGGAGGGGGCGGTGATGCATTCTGCAGGCAGTGCATTAGGATAGGAGGGGGGCGGTGATGCATTCTGCAGGCAGTGCATTAGGATGGGAGGGGGGCGGTGATGCATTCTGCAGGCAGTGCATTAGGGTGGGAGGGGGGCGGTGATGTATTGTGCAGGCAGTGCATTAGGGTGGGAGGGGGGCGGTGATGTATTCTGCATGCAGTGCATTATGGTGGGAGGGGGCGGTGATGCATTCTGCATGCAGTGCATTAGGATGGGAGGGGGGCGGTGATGAAGCATGCAGGCAGTGCATTAGGGTGGGAGGGGGGCGGTGATGCATTCTGCAGGCACTGCATTCGGGTGGGAGGGGGCGGTGATGCATTCTGCATGCAGTGCATTAGGGTGGGAGGGGGCGGTGATGCATTCTGCAGGCAGTGCATTAGGGTGGGAGGGGGCGGTGATGCATTCTGCAGGCAGTGCATTAGGGTGGGAGGGGGGCGGTGATGTATTCTGCATGCAGTGCATTAGGGTGGGAGGGGGCGGTGATGCATTCTGCAGGCAGTGCATTAGGGTGGGAGGGGGCGGTGATGCATGCTGCTGGCAGTGCATTAGGGTGGGAGGGGGCGGTGATGTATTCTGCAGGCAGTGCATTAGGGTGGGAGGGGGCGGTGATGCATGCTGCAGGCAGTGCATAAGGGTGGGAGGGGGGCAATGATGCATTCTGCAGGCAGTGCATTAGGGTGGGAGGGGGCGGTGATGCATACTGCAGGCAGTGCATTAGGGTGGGAGGGGGCGGTGATGCATTCTGCAGGCAGTGCATTAGGGTGGGAGGGGGCGGTGATGTATTCTGCATGCAGTGCATTAGGGAAGGAGGGGGTGGTGATGCATTCTGCATGCAGTGCATTAGGATGGGAGGGGGGCGGTGATGCATTCTGCAGGCAGTGCATTAGGGTGGTAGGGGGGCGGTGATGTATTGTGCAGGCAGTGCATTAGGGTGGGAGGGGGGCGGTAATGTATTATGCAGGCAGTGCATTAGGGTGGGAGGGGGCGGTGATGCATTATGTAGGCAGTGCATTAGGATGGGAGGGGGGCGGTGATGCAGCATGCAGGCAGTGCATTAGGGTGGGAGGGGGCGGTGATGCATGCTGCAGGCAGTGCATTAGGGTGGAAGGGGGCGGTGATGCATTCTGCAGGCAATGCATTAGGGTGGGCGGGGGGCGGTGATGCATTCTGCATGCAGTGCATTAGGGTGGGAGGGGGCGGTGATGCATTCTGCAGGCAGTGCATTAGGATGGGAGGGGGGCGGTGATGCAGCATGCAGGCAGTGCATTAGCGTGGGACGGGGGCGGTGAAGCATTCTGCATGCAGTGCATTAGGGTGTGAGGGGGGCGGTGATGTATTCTGTATGCAGTGCATTAGGGTGGGAGGGGGCGGTGATGCATTCTGCATGCAGTGCATAAGGATGGGAGGGGGGCGGTGATGCAGCATGCAGGCAGTGCATTAGGATGGGAGGGGGGCGGTGATGCAGCATGCAGGCAGTGCATTAGGGTGGGAGGGGGCGGTGATGCATGCTGCAGGCAGTGCATTAGTGTGGAAGGGGGCGGTGATGCATTCTGCAGGCAATGCATTAGGGTGGGCGGGGGGCGGTGATGCATTCTGCATGCAGTGCATTAGGGTGGGAGGGGGCGGTGATGCATTCTGCAGGCAGTGCATTAGGATGGGAGGGGGGCGGTGATGCAGCATGCAGGCAGTGCATTAGCGTGGGACGGGGGCGGTGAAGCATTCTGCATGCAGTGCATTAGGGTGTGAGGGGGGCGGTGATGTATTCTGTATGCAGTGCATTAGGGTGGGAGGGGGCGGTGATGCATTCTGCATGCAGTGCATAAGGATGGGAGGGGGGCGGTGATGCATTCTGCAGGCAGAGCATTAGGGTGGGAGGGGGGCGGTGATGCATTCTGTAGGCATTGCATTAGGGTGGGAAGGGGGCGGTGATGCAACATGAAGGCAGTGCATTAGGGTGGGAGGGGGGCGGTGATACATTCTGCAGGCAGTGCATTAGGGTGGGAGGGGGGCGGTGATACATTCTGCAGGCAGTGCATTAGGGTGGGAGAGGAGCGGTGATGCATTCTGCAGGAAGTGCATACGAGTGGGAGGGGGGCGGTGATGCATTCTGCAGGCAGTGCATTAGGGTGGGAGGGGGCGGTGATGCATTCTGCAGGCAGTGCATTAGGGTGGGAGGGGGGCGGTGATGTATTCTGCAGGCAGTGCATTCGGGTGTGGGGGGGGGGGGGGGCGGTGATGCATTCTGCAGGCAGTGCATTAGGGTGGGAGGGGGCGGTGATGCATTCTGCATGCAATGCATTAGGGTGGGCGGGGGGCGGTGATGCATTCTGCATGCAGTGCATTAGGGTGGGAGGGGGCGGTGATGCATTCTGCAGGCAGTGCATTAGGGTGGGAGGGGGGCGGTGATGCATTCTGCAGGCAGTGCATTAGGATGGGAGGGGGGCGGTGATGCATTATGTAGGCAGTGCATTAGCGTGGGACGGGGGCGGTGAAGCATTCTGCAGGCAGTGCATTAGGGTGGAGGGGGGCGGTGATATATTCTGCATGCAGTGCATTAGGGTGGGAGGGGGCGGTGATGCATTCTGCATGCAGTGCATTAGGATGGGAGGGGGGCGGTGATGCAGCATGCAGGCAGTGCATTAGGGTGGGAGGGGGGCGGTGATGCATTCTGCAGGCAGTGCATTAGGGTGGGAGGGGGCGGTGATGCATTCTGCATGCAGAGCATTAGGGTGGGAGGGGGCGGTGATGCATTCTGCAGGCAGTGCATTAGGGTGGGAGGGGGCGGTGATGCATTCTGCAGGCAGTGCATTAGGGTGGGAGGGGGGCGGTGATGTATTCTGCATGCAGTGCATTAGGGTGGGAGGGGGCGGTGATGCATTCTGCAGGCAGTGCATTAGGGTGGGAGGGGGACGGTGATGTATTCTGCATGCAGTGCATTAGGGTGGGAGGGGGCGGTCATACATTCTGCAGGCAGAGCATTAGGGTGGGAGGGGGGCGGTGATGCATTCTGCAGGCAGTGCATTAGGGTGGGAGGGGGCAGTGATGCATTCTGCAGGCAGTGCATTAGGGTGGGAGGGGGGCGGTGATGTATTCTGCAGGCAGTGTATTAGGGTGGGAGGGGGCGGTCATACATTCTGCAGGCAGAGCATTAGGGTGGGAGGGGGGCGGTGATGCATTGTGTAGGCAGTGCATTAGGATGGGAGTGGGCGGTGATGCATTCTTTAGGCAGTGCATTAGGGTGGGAGGGGGCGGTCATACATTCTGCAGGCAGAGCATTAGGGTGGGAGGGGGGCGGTGATGTATTATGCATGCAGTGCATTAGGGTGTGAGGGGGACGGTGATGCATTCTGCATGCAGTGCATTAGGGTGGGAAGGGGCGGTGATGCATTCTGCAGGCAGTGCATTAGGGTGGAAGGGGGGCGGTCATACATTCTGCAGGCAGTGCATTAGGGTGGGAGGGGGGCGGTGATGCATTCTGCAGGCAGTGCATTAGGGTGGGAGGGGGGCGGTGATGTATTCTGCATGCAGTGCATTAGGGTGGGAGGGGGCGGTGATGCATTATGTAGGCAGTGCATTATGATGGGAGGGGGGCGGTGATGCAGCATGCAGGCATTGCATTAGGGTGGGAGGGGGGCGGTGATGTATTCTGCAGGCAGTGCATTAGGGTGGGAGGGTGCGGTGATACATTCTGCAGGCAGAGCATTAGGGTGGGAGGGGGCGGTGATGCATTATGTAGGCAGTGCATAAGGATGGGAGGGGTGCGGTGATGCAGCATGCGCGCATTGCATTAGGGTGGGAGGGGGGCGGTGATGTATTCTGCATGCAGTGCATTAGGGTGGGAGGGTGCGGTGATACATTCTGCAGGCAGAGCATTAGGGTGGGAGGGTGTGGTGATGCATGCTGCAGGCAGTGCATTAGGGTGGGAGGGGGGGGGGGTGATGTATTCTGCAGGCAGTGCATTAGGGTCGGAGGGGGCGGTGATGCATTCTGCAGGCAGTGCATTAGGATAGGAGGGGGGCGGTGATGCATTCTGCAGGCAGTGCATTAGGATGGGAGGGGGGCGGTGATGCATTCTGCAGGCAGTGCATTAGGGTGGGAGGGGGGCGGTGATGTATTGTGCAGGCAGTGCATTAGGGTGGGAGGGGGGCGGTGATGTATTCTGCATGCAGTGCATTATGGTGGGAGGGGGCGGTGATGCATTCTGCATGCAGTGCATTAGGATGGGAGGGGGGCGGTGATGAAGCATGCAGGCAGTGCATTAGGGTGGGAGGGGGGCGGTGATGCATTCTGCAGGCACTGCATTCGGGTGGGAGGGGGCGGTGATGCATTCTGCATGCAGTGCATTAGGGTGGGAGGGGGCGGTGATGCATTCTGCAGGCAGTGCATTAGGGTGGGAGGGGGCGGTGATGCATTCTGCAGGCAGTGCATTAGGGTGGGAGGGGGGCGGTGATGTATTCTGCATGCAGTGCATTAGGGTGGGAGGGGGCGGTGATGCATTCTGCAGGCAGTGCATTAGGGTGGGAGGGGGCGGTGATGCATGCTGCTGGCAGTGCATTAGGGTGGGAGGGGGCGGTGATGTATTCTGCAGGCAGTGCATTAGGGTGGGAGGGGGCGGTGATGCATGCTGCAGGCAGTGCATAAGGGTGGGAGGGGGGCAATGATGCATTCTGCAGGCAGTGCATTAGGGTGGGAGGGGGCGGTGATGCATACTGCAGGCAGTGCATTAGGGTGGGAGGGGGCGGTGATGCATTCTGCAGGCAGTGCATTAGGGTGGGAGGGGGCGGTGATGTATTCTGCATGCAGTGCATTAGGGAAGGAGGGGGTGGTGATGCATTCTGCATGCAGTGCATTAGGATGGGAGGGGGGCGGTGATGCATTCTGCAGGCAGTGCATTAGCGTGGTAGGGGGGCGGTGATGTATTGTGCAGGCAGTGCATTAGGGTGGGAGGGGGGCGGTGATATATTATGCAGGCAGTGCATTAGGGTGGGAGGGGGCGGTGATGCATTATGTAGGCAGTGCATTAGGATGGGAGGGGGGCGGTGATGCAGCATGCAGGCAGTGCATTAGGGTGGGAGGGGGCGGTGATGCATGCTGCAGGCAGTGCATTAGGGTGGAAGGGGGCGGTGATGCATTCTGCAGGCAATGCATTAGGGTGGGCGGGGGGCGGTGATGCATTCTGCATGCAGTGCATTAGGGTGGGAGGGGGCGGTGATGCATTCTGCAGGCAGTGCATTAGGATGGGAGGGGGGCGGTGATGCAGCATGCAGGCAGTGCATTAGCGTGGGACGGGGGCGGTGAAGCATTCTGCATGCAGTGCATTAGGGTGTGAGGGGGGCGGTGATGTATTATGTATGCAGTGCATTAGGGTGGGAGGGGGCGGTGATGCATTCTGCATGCAGTGCATGAGGATGGGAGGGGGGCGGTGATGCAGCATGCAGGCAGTGCATTAGGGTGGGAGGGGGGCGGTGATGCATTCTGCAGGCAGTGCATTAGGGTGGGAGGGGGCGGTGATGTATTCTGCATGCAGTGCATTAGGGTGGGAGGGGGCGGTGATGCATTCTGCAGGCAGTGCATTAGGGTGGGAGGGGGCGGTCATACATTCTGCAGGCAGAGCATTAGGGTGGGAGGGGGGCGGTGATGTATTATGCATGCAGTGCATTAGGGTGTGAGGGGGACGGTGATGCATTCTGCATGCAGTGCATTAGGGTGGGAGGGGGCGGTGATGCATTCTGCAGGCAGTGCATTAGGGTGGGAGGTGGGCGGTCATACATTCTGCACGCCGAGCATTAGGGTGGGAGGGGGCGGTGATGCATTCTGCAGGCAGTGCATTAGGGTGGGAGGGGGCGGTGATGTATTCTACATGCAGAGCATTAGGGTGGGAGGGGGCGGTCATACATTCTACACGCCGAGCATTAGGGTGGGAGGGGGCGGTCATACATTCGGCAGGCAGTGCATTAGGATGGGAGGGGGGCGGTGATGCAGCATGCAGGCAGTGCATTAGCGTGGGACGGGGGCGGTGAAGCATTCTGCAGGCAGTGCATTAGGGTGGGAGGGGGGCGGTGATGTATTCTGCAGGCAGTGCATGAGGGTGGGAGGGGGCGGTCATACATTCTGCACGCCGAGCATTAGGGTGGGAGGGGGCGGTCATACATTCTGCAGGCAGTGCATTAGGGTAAGAGGGGGGCGGTGATGCATTCTGCAGGCAGTGCATTAGGGTGGGAGGGGGCGGTGATGCATTCTGCATGCAGCGCATTAGGGTAGGAGGGGCGGTGATGCATTCTGCAGGCAATGCATTAGGGTGGGAAGGGGGCGGTGATGCAGCATGCAGGCAGTGCATTAGCGTGGGACGGGGGCGGTGAAGCATTCTGCATGCAGTGCATTAGGGTGGGAGGGGGGCGGTCATACATTCTGTATGCAGAGCATTAGGATGGGAGGGGGGCGGTGATGTATTATGCATGCAGTGCATTAGGGTGTGAGGGGGACGGTGATGCATTCTGCATGCAGTGCATTAGGGTGGGAGGGGGCGGTGATGCATTCTGCAGGCAGGGCATTAGGGTGGGAGGGGGGCGGTCATACATTCTGCACGCCGAGCATTAGGGTGGGAGGGGGGCGGTGATGTATTCTGCATGCAGTGCATTAGGGTGGGAGGGGGCGGTGATGCATTATGTAGGCAGTGCATTAGGATGGGAGGGGGGCGGTGATGCATTCTGCAGGCATTGCATTAGGGTGGGAGGGGGGCGGTGATGTATTCTGCAGGCAGTGCATTAGGGTGGGAGGGGGCGGTGATACATTCTGCAGGCAGAGCATTAGGGTGGGAGGGTGTGGTGATGCATTCTGCAGGCAGTGCATTAGGGTGGGAGAGGGCGGTCATGCATTCTGCAGGCAGAGCATTAGGGTAAGTGGGTGTGGTGATGCATTCTGCAGGCAGTGCATTAGGGTGGGAGGGGGCGGTGATGCATTCTGCAGGCAGTGCATTAGGGTGGGAGGGTGTGGTGATGCATTCTGCAGGCAGTGCATTAGGGTGGGAGGGGGGGTTATGTATTCTGCATGCGGTGCATTAGGGTCGGAGGGGGCGGTGATGCATTCTGCAGGCAGTGCATTAGGATAGGAGGGGGGCGGTGATGCATTCTGCAGTCAGTGCATTAGGGTGGGAGGGGGGCGGTGATGCATTCTGCAGGCAGTGCATTAGGGTGGGAGGGGGGCGGTGATGTATTGTGCAGGCAGTGCATTAGGGTGGGAGGGGGGCGGTGATGTATTCTGCATGCAGTGCATTAGGATGGGAGGGGGGCAGTGATGCATTTTGCAGGCAGTGCATTAGGGTGGGAGGGGGCGGTGATGCATTCTGCAGGCAGTGCATAAGGGTGGGAGGGGGCGGTGATGTATTATGCATGCAGTGCATTAGGGTGGGAGGGGGCGGTGATGCATTATGCAGGCAGTGCATTAGGATGGGAGGGGGGCGGTGATGCAGCATGCAGGCAGTGCATTAGGGTGGGAGGGGGCGGTGATGCATTCTGCAGGCAGTGCATAAGTGTGGGAGGGGGCGGTCATACATTCTGCAGGCACAGCATTAGGGTGGGAGGGGGGCGGTGATGCATTCTGCAGGCAGTGCATTAGGGTGGGAGGGGACAGTGATGCATTCTGCAGGCAGTGCATTAGAGTGGGATGGGGCGGTGATGTATTTTGCAGGCAGTGCATTAGGGTGGGAGGGGGGCAATGATGCATTTTGCAGGCAGTGCATTAGGGTGGGAGGGGGGCGGTGATGCATTCTGCAGGCAGCGCATAAGGGTGGAAGGGGACGGTGATGCAGCATGCAGGCAGTGAATTAGGGTGGAAGGGGGCGGTGATGTATTCTGCAGGCAGTGCATTAGGGTGGGAGGGGGGCGGTGATGCATTTTGCAGGCAGTGCATTAGGGTGGGAGGGCGCGGTGATGCATTCTGCAGGCAGTGCATTAGGGTGGGAGGGGGCGGTGATGCATTCTGCAGGCAGTGCATTAGGATGGGAGGGGGGCGGTGATGCAGCATGCAGGCAGTGCATTAGGATGGGAGGGGGGCGGTGATGCAGCATGCAGGCAGTGCATTAGGGTGGGAGGGGGCGGTGACGTATTCTGCATGTAGTGCATTAGGGTGGGAGGGGGCGGTGATGCATTCTGCAGGCAGTGCGTAAGGGTGGGAGGGGGCGGTGATGCAGCATGCAGGCAGAGCATTAGGGTGGGAGGGGGGCGGTGATGTATTATGCATGCAGTGCATTAGGGTGTGAGGGGGACGGTGATGCATTCTGCATGCAGTGCATTAGGGTGGGAGGGGGGCGGTGATGTATTCTGCATGCAGTGCATTAGGGTGGGAGGGGGCGGTGATGCATTATGTAGGCAGTGCATTAGGATGGGAGGGTGGCAGTGATGCAGCATGCAGGCATTGCATTAGGGTGGGAGGGGGGCGGTGATGTATTCTGCAGGCAGTGCATTAGGTTGGGAGGGTGCGGTCATACATTCTGCAGGCAGAGCATTAGGGTAGGAGGGGGTGGGGTTATGTATTCTGCATGCAGTGCATTAGGGTGGGAGGGGGGGGTTATGTATTCTGCATGCAGTGCATTAGGGTCGGAGGGTGTGGTGATGCATTCTGCAGGCAGTGCATTAGGGTGGGAGGGGGGGGGGTTATGTATTCTGCATGCAGTGCATTAGGGTCGGAGGGGGCGGTGATGCATTCTGCAGGCAGTGCATTAGGATAGGAGGGGGGCGGTGATGCATTCTGCAGGCAGTGCATTAGGGTGGGAGGGGGGGGTTATGTATTCTGCATGCAGTGCATTAGGGTCGGAGGGGGCGGTGATGCATTCTGCAGGCAGTGCATTAGGGTGGGAGGGGGGGGTTATGTATTCTGCATGCAGTGCATTAGGGTGGGAGGGTGTGGTGATGCATTCTGCAGGCAGTGCATTAGGGTGGGAGGGGGGGGGTTATGTATTCTGCATGCAGTGCATTAGGGTCGGAGGGGGCGGTGATGCATTCTGCAGGCAGTGCATTAGGATAGGAGGGGGGCGGTGATGCATTCTGCAGGCAGTGCATTAGGATGGGAGGGGGGCGGTGATGCATTCTGCAGGCAGTGCATTAGGGTGGGAGGGGGGCGGTGATGTATTGTGCATGCAGTGCAATAGGGTGGGAGGGGGCGGTGATGCATTCTGCATGCAGTGCATTAGGATGGGAGGGGGGCAGTGATGCATTTTGCAGGCAGTGCATTAGGGTGGGAGGGGGCAGTGATGCATTCTGCAGGCAGTGCATAAGGGTGGGAGGGGGCGGTGATGTATTATGCATGCAGTGCATTAAAGTGGGAGGGGGCGGTGATGCATTCTGCAGGCAGTGCATTAGGATGGGAGGGGGCGGTGATGCAGCATGCAGGCAGTGCATTAGGGTGGGAGGGGGCGGTGAAGCATTCTGCAGGCAGTGCATTAGGGTGGGAGGGGGCGGACATACATTCTGCAGGCACAGCATTAGGGTGGGAGGGGGGCGGTGATGCATTCTGCAGGCAGTGCATTAGGGTGGGAGGGGGCGGTGATGCATTCTGCAGGCAGTGCATTAGGGTGGGATGGGGCGGTGATGTATTTTGCAGGCAGTGCATTAGGGTGGGAGGGGGGCAGTGATGCATTTTGCAGGCAGTGCATTAGGGTGGGAGGGGGGCGGTGATGCATTCTGCAGGCAGCGCATAAGGGTGGGAGGGGACGGTGATGCAGCATGCAGGCAGTGCATTAGGGTGGGAGGGGGCGGTGATGTATTCTGCAGGCAGTGCATTAGGGTGGGAGGGGGGCGGTGATGCATTTTGCAGGCAGTGCATTAGGGTGGGAGGGCGATGTGATGCATTCTGCAGGCAGTGCAATAGGGTGGGAGGGGGCGGTGATGCATTCTGCAGGCAGTGCATAAGGGTGGGAGGGGGCGGTGATGTATTCTGCAGGCAGTGCAATAGGGTGGGAGGGGGCGGTGATGCAGCATGCAGGCAGTGCATTAGGATGGGAGGGGGGCGGTGATTCAGCATGCAGGCAGTACATTAGGATGGGAGGGCGCGGTGATGCATTCTGCATGCAGTGCATTAGGGAAGGAGGGGGTGGTGATGCATTCTGCAGGCAGTGCATTAGGATGGGAGGGGGGCGGTGATGCATTCTGCAGGCAGTGCATTAGCGTGGTAGGGGGGCGGTGATGTATTGTGCAGGCAGTGCATTAGGGTGGAAGGGCGCGGTGATACATTCTGCAGGCAGAGCATTAGGGTGGGAGGGTGTGGTGATGCATTCTGCAGGCAGAGCATTAGGGTGGGAGGGGGGCAGTTATGTATTCTGCACGCAGTGCATTAGGGTGGGAGGGGGCAGTGATGCATTCTGCAGGCAGTGCATTAGGATGGGAGGGGGGCGGTGATGCATTCTGCAGGCAGTGCATTAGGGTGGGAGGGGGCGGTGATGCATTCTGCAGGCAGTGCATTAGGGTGGGAGGGGGCGGTGATGTATTCTGCAGGCAGTGCATTAGGGTGGGAGGGGGCGGTGATGCATTCTGCAGGCAGCGCATAAGGGTGGGAGGGGACGGTGATGCAGCATGCAGGCAGTGCATTAGGGTGGGAGGGGGCGGTGATGTATTCTGCAGGCAGAGCATTAGGGTGGGAGGGGGGCGGTGATGCATTCTGCAGGCAGTGCACTAGGGTGGAAGGGGGGCGGTGATGCATTTCGCAGGCAGTGCATTAGGGTGGGAGGGCGCGGTGATGCATTCTGCAGGCAGTGCATTAGGATAGGAGGGGGGCGGCAGCACATGCATGGAGTTCGGGGCTCTTGTGAGACCATGCGGGGACTGAGTCCCACCCACCCCGGAGACAGGCGTGTAACAGCACCTGCCCTGCAGGGTGTGTGTGTGACAGCACATGCTGTGAAGGGGGGGCCGCGTGATACATGGCCTGCATGGGGGTGGTCCATGGTGGCACGAGGAGGGCTCCCCATGCACCCCCAGGTGTGGAATGCAGCTCTGTGCGCATGGCATAAAGCTTGTTTGATGCACAATGCGTGGCATTGCGTGCCGGCAAGGCAGCATGCAGCGCGCGAGTTCACATGGGAAAGGCGGGCGTGCGGCATGGCGCGGAAAGAGGGGTGCTGGCTGCTGCACGCAGTCGCGCACTCATCAACCGAGGGAGGGAGGGGAAGAAAGGATTGGGGGGGAGTGGGGGTCGTTGGATTTGGGATACAAGAAAGAGGGGGGATCTGCCAAGCTCCAGACAGAGATGGTAGACCTACTGCAGCAGAGTTCTGCTGGCCACGAAGTGCGGGACTGTACGCACTGACGTGCCTGCCTATCCACTACATCTTTACCTTCCCCCCCCTCCTTCCAGGCCAACCAGCTACATCGGCCGTGGGATGGCGGTTTCGGTGGAGATGGCGGGCAGTGGAGGAGGAGGCTGGCAGTTCTTGAACATGACCTCTAGCTTATGCTTCTTCAATAGCTGGCCGTTTCGAGGAAGGAGGTGGATGCCAGTGTATTGCGTGAGTCCCATCGTTGCTGGAGCATGATGGTCTCTAGCAAGGAAAGGTAGCTCGCAGGGGGTACCTAGAGGAATCGTATGGGGGACTTCATTTCTTTGTTTCACCATTGGACACTTTTGAACAAGCTACTTGGACACCATTGGAAGCGCACTGTAAAATATATTGGAATATAACCCTGCCCCCCACCAGATTTATGTTTTTTACGGAGAAATAAAGGTTTGACTAGGTTTTGGAGGCGAAGGGGGGGGGGATCAATCATGGGTCGTTTAACATTTTTGATGATGGATTTTGTTACTTTTGTTTGCCCCCTTCCTCTTATCTTCTATTTGGGACTAGATCTTAAGATAAGTTACCGTATAACCGGATAGGGTTCGCGCACCCCGGATTTGAATATTTCAAGAAATCGTCCGTGTAGCAAAATAAGCTATGTGTCCGCGCACCGCATTTACCACGCAGCAGCCATTTTGAGCAAATAATTGTATTTCATGAGCGCGCAGCCCTTAAGATCTCCTTAATAAAAGTCTGCGCAGCTACGAACAAACCATCTTCGCGCAGGGTAAATAGCCACTACGGTACGTACTGTCCACACAATCAAAAATATTGTGTGGTGACTGAATGAGCAGTACATGGTGCCGAACTCGCAACCTGTGCCTTGTCGTTAGGAGAGAATGCAGAGGATAGACGGAAGTTTGGTATTTGGTACAGCTACAGCTAAGAAGTCCACGCACCCCCCCAAACAGTTAGTGTTTGGCCTGTGACTAGAGCGTTCGCGCAACGGAATTGTTTGAATCACTAATTAATTAATTAGGGGGTTTGGAGCGGTGGTCTGGAATACCCCAAGGGTAGTCGAGTACCAGTATTCACAGGGTTACCTAGTACAGCCGTATTGGCAAAAATCCCGTACCAAATTCCGGTATTCCGCACTGTACCGTTTGACCGTACCGTACCGTTGGAACTACCGTATTGTATGCTCCTGGTGTGCGCCGCAGTACAAATCTCAAATCTGAAAGGGTCACTTGGCGGGTCACCCTTTTTGGTGCAAAGGTGCACCTGGCGGTTCACCCTTTTGCGGACCCGATTGGCATGACTGCACTAATGCACCACGGTCCTAACTGTGAATGACAGCTGGAATTGAGGTTTCGCATCCTCTACTAGCCCCACATGGCCGAGCCGCCCAGCAGGGTCCAGCAAGTGTGCACCGTTCTGAACCAGTACACCTGGCTCTGCATCGTACAATGTATGCC
Organism: Limnomonas spitsbergensis; assembly: GCA_037349105.1. Taxonomy (NCBI): domain Eukaryota; kingdom Viridiplantae; phylum Chlorophyta; class Chlorophyceae; order Chlamydomonadales; genus Limnomonas; species Limnomonas spitsbergensis. The sequence goes on along the minus strand of JAYJMM010000087.1, from coordinate 1,902,536 downwards.
AGAGAGCCTCTGGATGAGATGATTGGAGTTGTCCCTTCCTCCCCCCGCAAAATCCTTATTTTGGGGAAAATTCAGTTTCACAACAGGTTCCGGAGGCGAAGGGGTGGGGTCAGAGTCTTAAAATTTTCTCGATGATGGAAAGGGTGACTGTTGTTCGAAATCACCGTCCTATCATCCTATGTCAATTGGTTCAAGAAAGTGCAAGACGTTGTAGCTTGGGGCCGGCCCCCCCAAAACAGGCAATGTCCCTGGCTAAGTAACTTCGTTAAGTTGTGTACAACCAAGATGTCGAGCCTGCTGACTGAAATGTTGAGGCAACGATGCAATCCATTCAGGACTCAAGCATGCTCCTTCCGCAACAAAATCCTCTGATACAAAACGACGACACGCGGTTGTTTAAAAAGGGGAGAAGTCAATGACGTTACACCTCTGGGCCCTGCTAAAAAAAGGCTCGGCCGCGTGGGCGCCTTACTTAAAAGGGCAGACAGACAACAAGGAAAAGGGGTAAATAAAGTGAATTAACAGACAAAAAGCTGGAAAGGAAAGGCAGAGGAAGTTCCAGCTTCTGAGAACGTCTACGCCTCAAGGAGCCATGAAGCGAGGCAGGCATGTGCCAGCATTACCAGCCGCATGCAAATGCTGTCAACATAATAGGACAAGTGCACGAGGAGGAAAACTGAACAGGATGCACGGTCGAAAGCTGAAATTGAATCTTGCATAACATAAACAAGCAAGCGCACGGGATGGCCACACATCCCGCCCCGATCTCCCACACACCCCAAGAATCTCCAAACGAGCTCCGGAAAACATGCAATCCAATGACGCCATTGGGAGACATCATGGCTGTGGGGCACCAGCAGCAGCAGCGACAGGGACAGAGCAGCACCAGGGACGGAGGGGAGCGGGTCCGCAACCGAAGGCTCAGAGGGAGCAGTGCCCGACACCAGAGAATCTACGATCATCTGAAAGGGAGCAGCCGGGAGCGGGAGCGGGAGCAGCAGGCAGCGTTGTCGCGTCCAGCTGTTCAGCCGCTATGGAGGCGGGCGGCGCCACATCCTCGTTCGACACCGGCAGGGTGTCGGCGGCCGCAGCAGCTCACTTTGCATCGTCAGCCACAACGTCAGGCGCGGGCGCAGCATGCGTGGGCGCTGCCGGTGCAGGGGTAGCAAGCGTGTTCATGTCCATCACAAAGAACACACAATGCAAGGCATACTCTCCCTTGGCATCAGCAATTTCAGTATACCGGTATACCACGCCATGAAGCGTGCTCACAAAATGCACGTGCATGCTATACAACTCATACACAGCATTGTGCAAACGAGACGTAGGAAGTTGAAACGGATATTTCAATGTTTTGATGTTTGGTATACCGGTATTTAAACATAATTTTAAAACGTTTAAGAGTGCTTCCCGGCATCATGAATCACCAATCAACCAGTCAAACATAGCCGAAAGCGCAAGCCACCGTAGTTTTTTTTGACTTTTTTCTTGTTATGATGGTAACGGCGCGGACGAGGCTTCTGCCCAAGCCGCGTTGTTCCCTGCACGCCCCTGTGGACACAGTTTTCTGCTTTTCTCTCTCTCTAAGAGAGGAGAACTTGGAGTGACAAGGCACTCCTGTATTCAACCTACATACCTCTCGCAGTATGGCGGCTTTGGTCCGCACCGCATTGTTTCCTGCCATTCTCAATGAAGCAACCATGCTTGCCATCATCTCCGTCATTCCCACTGACCTTTCTGTAGCACCTCTTGTCCCCTTCAGGCTTATCTCCGTCACACCCATTTCATGACCGCCTCCAGATCATTAGGCAGCTGTTGGCCCCTTGTGCTGTTTGAGCCTCGTCCTCGACCCTGGCCCGCTCCCACACGAGCCGCCCCAGGCGCCGCCAAACAGCCCCTCCCGCCACCACCGCTCCCCTCCTCTCCCCTCTGTCCCCCACCCCTTCCCCTCCCCTCCCCACCACCTCTCCCCACTCCATCCCCCCTCCCTGCTCCCCCCCCCCCCCTCCCCTCCCCCTCCCCCCCCCCCTCCCCCTTCCATGCATCAATAACTGCGGCTCTCCATGCATTACGTGCTGTCGCACTCCTCCCGCAGCCGCAGCATGCACCCCGCTGCCTGCAGTCCTGGGACGCCGCCCCTGCCCATCCGCTTCCCCTCGGTCACCACCATCGCCGCCCTCTGAGGAATCGCTGGAGCTGGAATCCCCCTCGCTGGACTCCTCTCCCTCGCTGGACTTCTCCCCCTCGCTAGACTCTTCCCCCTCGCTTGACTCCTCCTCCGAGTCCTCACCGCTCATTCCGTGTGGCAGCCATTCCTGCAGGTGCCAGTGGAGCTGACCCGGGCCCACGGGCAGGGCCTCATCCAGCACCAGCTGTAGCAGCGGCTCTGGCAGCAAACCCAACGGACTGCTACTACCTGCGCCCGATCAAAGCAAAGAGGTTGAAACAGGATTAAATGGTATGACTGTATACTGTATATTTGATACTACCTGCGCCCGTTCAAATAAAATGCAGCAGCAGCCAGCGCTTCAACCCAGCCCCAGCATGCACATCACCCATATAATGGAGCCCAGCTCTTGTCCCACCTGCTCTGGAGTGACACCCCATCAGGACGGACATGCAGGGGGGGGGGGGCAGCCGGCCTGGGCTGCAGCAGCAGCCAGCTCATCACCCCAGCCCAGACAAATGCATGTCTCAAACCACAGAGCCCAGCTCATTTCCCACCTGCTCTTGAGTGGCAGCCCATCAGGACGGACATGCGGAGGCGGTGGGAGCGACTGCCGGCCTGGGCTACGGCGGCCGACAGCGCCGAGAAGGCGACATCAGGCAGCAGGTTGGGAGGAGTTCTAAGGTCGAGTCGCCAGAGGGCGGGGCGGGCCTGTGGGGTTGGGGGCGCGGGGTCAGGGGGGGCAGGTGGGGGAGGGTGTCAGCGGGCAGCAGGTTGGGAGGTGATCTAAGGTCAAGGCGCCGGAGGGCAGGGCGGGCATGTGGGGTTGGGGGAGCCAGGTTAGGGGGAGCAGGCGGGGGAGGGCGACATTGGGCAGGAGGTTGGAATGCGTTCCATGGGCAAGGCGATGAAGGTTGGAGCGGGCCTGCTGGGTGCTGAGGTTAAGGTTGATAGGGTTAATGGAGATATGGTTTATGGTGATATGGTTTATGGTGATATGGTTTATGGTGATATGGTTTAGGGTGATATGGTTCAGGGTGATATGGTTCAGGGTGATAGGGTTTAGGGTGATAGGGTTCAGGGTGATATGGTTTAGGGTGATATGGTTCAGGGTGATATGGTTCAGGGTGATAGGGACTAGGGTTATATGGTTTAGGGCAAGAGGTTTCAGGGTGATAGGGACTAGGGTTGTAGGGTTAAGGACAATATGGTTCAGGGTGCTAGGGTTTATGGTGCTAGGGTTTTTGGTGATAGGGTTTAGGGTGATAGGGTTCTCAGAGTGATAGGGTTACGGGCAATAGGGTTTAAGGTGATAGGGACTAGGGTTATAGGGTTCAGGGTTATAGGGTTTAGGGCTATAGGGTTAAGGACATCAATGTTTATGGGGATAGGGTTTAAAGTGATAGGGTTCAGGGTGATAGGGTTAAAAGCTATAGGGTTTAGGGTGATGGGGTTTAGGGTGATAGGGTTCATGGTGATAGGGTTTGGGGTGGTAGGATTTAGGGTGATGGGGTTTATGGTGATATGGTTCAGGGTGATGGGGTTTAGGGCAATAGGGTTTATGGTGATATGGTTCAGGGTGATAGGGTTTAGGGTGATATGGTTCAGGGTGATAGGGCTTAGGGTTTATGGTGATATGGTTCAGGGTGATAGGGTTAAGGGCAATAGGGTTTAGGGTGCTATGGTTCAGGGTTGTATGGTTGAGGGTGATATGGTTCAGGGTGAGAGGGTTCAGGGTGAGAGGGTTTTGGGTGATAGGGTCCAGGGTTGTAGGGTTGAGGGTGATAGGTTTGAGGGTGATAGTGACTAGGGTTATCGGGGTAAGGGCAATAGGGCTCAGGGTGATAGGTTTAAGGGTGATAGGGTTTAGGTTGACAAGGTTTAGGTTGATAAGGTTTAGGGTGATAAGGTTGAGGGTTATAGGGTTGAGGGTGATAGGTTTGAGGGTGATAGGGTTTAGGTAAAAGGTATCGGGTTCAGGCATTAGCACAGCCAGTTCCCCCCCCCGCAGCCGGGTTGCCTCGTCCCCCTTTGGCCTCCGGAATCACACAGTTTGAGCGCTAGAATGCGTCATCCTGCGTCATCCTGAACATGAGAGGCCACGATGTGCCTGGAGAGTACTAAAATGCGTCCTGGGCCGTCAGTACAGTGACCCTAGGCATCATTAGAACTCTCCATGTCATGCCTATCCCATTCTTCGACTTCGCCGTTACCTTGAAAACAGTCCACCCGACTGCCGTCCAGCATCTCCCCCTGTTCTCACTGACCCGCCATAGCCCCTTTCTCCCTTTAAGGGTATACAGACCGGGGCTTGGGCGTCTCGTCAACCTGTACTTCCCAAAATCCACGCCGCATCGGCGTTCTCTTTTCTTTTCTTTTCTAACGTTGGCCTCGATGCTAACCGAAGCGGCGTTTGACTGACGTGGCATTGGAAGGCACAAGGACATGAGGTTATTTCAGTGCTAGCCCTGCCTCGAGATTGTAGCGAAACGTCGTGGACATGAAGATCCTCGTAGTTGCGAGATGCAATCTGTCCTCGACGAGTAGGATGAGTCCAAGATTCGGTGCAGTCAGAAGGCATAAAAACACGCCTGGCACCTGGCATGCAGATCGCACGTATTCGCGTAATGTTGTATTCTATATCTGCAGATGATGAGTATGTGGTCCTCCAGATGGGGCCAGCTACGGACAAGAACAAGTTCACCACCAAGCTGCAAGTCTTGGCCCGAGGTGGTCGCTGGTTGCACCCTATTATGGGCAGCGCAGACGCCATCAATCGCATCGCCATGCTTGGGCATGGAGCTCGCGTTAAGTGAGTGTCTATAATTTCAACTCTGAAAATTTGACGTGCTCTTGCGAGTGAAAACACAGCTCGTGTAATGTGTGCTTGGGTGTGCCCAAACAAATATTCATATTATTATCTTTTTGTACAGGATCCTTGGGAAGTGCCATGTTTTGTCTTCCTACCTTCATTATAGTTGCCAACTGGGCTTTGTGTCTCCCACATGATTGAAGGGGTGATCTGTCATACCCATACTTTACCTCGTCGCTAGCAACACTTATGTCACTCAACTTCAAGAATACACAGTGTAGTTAAGCCAGAGTGGTTCCTCGTTCATGCTGTTTTATTTCATGCTGCGACTTTGCCACATTACTACATTGCCGGATTCCATGTACCTGCCAATGGCATGGCTGCACCAAGCCCAGGCCAAGGCATTGTAGCTAACATTGACCCTAGTCATTCCCTACTAGCCCTACACAGCCACGCGTTAAGCATAGCCCAAAAATACCGCAATTCTCAACCCGCCTTACATCCACTCCATCTTTTCTTTACAACTTACACAAAGATTTCAACATCCTCCCCAACCAAACATGCATGACCTTACATTCAAATTTCAGAACACTGTCCACCTCGGCTGCATTTTCAGGATCACAAGGGATCCCCATGTTATTGCGTCCTTCGCCCCTCTCACATTCTCCTCATGCATCCCTCCCTATATTTGGGCGACGTCTTTCCTCCGTTCGTCCGGATAAGTATACAGACACGACGTAACGTAACTAAAACGAAGCGCCCAGTCCAGCCCCGCACGTCGCTCCACCAACCTGCATCACACGCAAATCTCCCCGTGCCGGCGGTACATGTCAAAACAGAGGTTTCTTTGCACGGAATACGGCATTTAAAATCCCGTATTCCTCAAGCCACGCTCAGGCGTTTTCTTTCTTTCTTTCACGGAGATGAGGTGTTCCTAGAATCGACCCGATATCTATACACCGCCCACGGGATCCTTTGCGTGATTCGTCTTGGGTATTCCATTTTCAACGGCCCGTTGTGACATGCCAATGGATGAAGGATTTTCCTCCTCTAGGTTGCGGATAGTGCGTTAAGACATTCGGACTTTTTCGGCGACATCTAGAACACGGCTTTGACCAAACGGCAGATTGTCTTCGCGTGTGTGTCACCATGCCATCTGATCTGGAGCTCTTATGCACTCTCACCGTAACTGGCCGAGATGAGCTCGCGGATAGATGAGGATGTTCAGCTCACATCAGGAATGCACAATCATGGTTCCTGGTTGTATGTGCCGCATAGGATCTGCAGGATCTTGCATATGCGCCACCGGCTGATTCATGGCTTATGCCCCCTGTCAAGAACGCCAGGTATGAAATCACCAGGAATGTAAGGTACAGGTCGCTGAGTCTCACAACTTTTCATATCGCAGAATCGTGTTCCCCTTATGCAATTTGGTATCCTGTTAAATCGGGGTCCGCAGCCTGAGGCTAATCGCTAGCGCCCACCTGATTTCGCACCGGATAACGATGGACGAGCAAAGTAGCCAGGAGCTTAGTGGCATCTTAGCCTCGCATCTACATCAGCCATCTTAGCCTCGCATCAGCCCATGTCTACTGCCGGCAGTGTCAGAACCTTGCGCAACCAGAATTTCGTCATACCGCTGGGCTCGGCAAGATGCATCCCGCCTGGAGAAACAACGGACGAGCTAGTTGATCAGAAGTTCGTGGATGCCAGAATTCTGGACGCTGCCTCAACCACGGGCTTCAGGTCAACCGCCAGGGAGGCAGTGAAGAGCCTCTTCGCTGCCCTCATGTCTTTTTGGCCAGCTCACTTCCAGCTTTACTGGCCCACATCTGCAAGACTAGCCTCGTTTGGCCATGTCGGGTCAGCTGGAGCCAGGGTAACACAGTACGGCCGTATTGGCGAAAAAACCCGCACCGTATCCGTACCGTTTGGCCGTACCGTACCGCTCGGAACTACCGTATTGTCCATTTTCTGACTAACCCATCCAAAAATCCCGTACCGTACCGTACCCGTACCGTACCGTATGACCGTACCGTATTTCCGTACCGGGTTACCCTGGCTGGAGCAGCAAGGACAGGTAGTGCTGTAGGGGCAGCAGACACAGCGGGGCTGCCAGCTGGGACTTCAGAGACAGCAAGGGCAGCATGGACAGCAGGGCCAGAATGGTGGCCACAACCGTCAAGCCGTGCAGTCCTCATCCAGAGGCCAAGTGAAACCAACCGCACGAAGGCCTTGGGTAAAGCTGTCCATGAGGATGCCCAGTGGTACTTCTGTAGCTGCTGTGTGCAGATGCAAAACGGGTGCCCCGGGGCATGCATGCTCATGCAAACTCGCGATGCTCCAGGCGAGATGCGCGTGGTCTTCAACGGAGACTGCCAGCACACCTCAGGCGGGAGAGTGGTAGGAAGACTCTCTGGGGCTGCACGCCAGGCAGCTGTCACCACAGCGGTAGGCAGAGCACCAGCCTATACGCATGCACTCAGCCTCAGTGCCCGGCCGCTTGTGCACCAGCTTGACAACACAACCAGCTTGGTTGGCACCTCTTCCCAAGTCCTTAGGCAGGCCATCTCGGAGCGCAAGCGGCGTTTCATCCGCCACAAAGACGACGTGCTGTCCCTGATTCTGCTGTCTAAGGATCTAGCAGGACATGAATGCCACCCCGGAGGCCGGCAGGATCATGTATGGAGACACACAGCTGGTCGTCAACTTGGAGGATGGGCACTTCCTCATTGTGCGCGCCATTGAGGGGCAAGTCAGACGCTGGAAATTCTGTAAGGCGAGGGGCCGCCATGGTTGGTACATTGACACAGTGGGTGGTTTGGTAAGTTAAATTTCATGCCTCTGCTTGCCAGGGATTATTTAGCACGCTCCAGGAACAATTCAAGTACCCCGCGGCCTTTGGCCGTGGGGGCCTGGTGCAAGGATCCCTGCTGCTCAGGCCACCGGCCATGGGCCTGTCATCGTAGCGTAACTCTGCTTGCCTGCTTTTACTATTGCTTCCTTGTGTCTCCAGAAAATGGGGTGATCAGGGGCCCAAATCAAGTTTGTCATAATTCATCAAGATTTGCAGGATAGTCCTAGCTGCCTATGCTGATGCATAATATTTTGTTCTCCTGTTGAAATCCGACTTTTCTTGGACCACCTGCTGCGTGCTTGCGCTTAAAGCGGGCTTTGAGCGTGCCGGCTTGGGGCAAAATGGGGTGATCTGCGGCCCAAATTGAGTTTGTCAGAATTTACCACGATTTGCAGGATAGTCCTAGCTGCCTATGCTGATGCATAATATTTTGTTCTCCTGTTGAAATCTGACTTTTCTTGGACCACCTGCTGCGTGCCTGCCCTTAAAGCGGGATTTGAGCGTGCCGGCTTGGGGCAAAATGGGGTGATCTGCGGCCCAAATTGAGTTTGTCAGAATTTATCACGATTTGCAGGATAGTCCTAGCTGCCTATGCTGATGCATAATATTTTGTCCTCCTGTTGAAATCTGACTTTTCTTGGACCACCTGCTGCTTGCCTGCGCTGAAAGCGGGGGCAAAATGGGGTGATATGGGGCCCAAATTGAGTTTGTCAGAATTTATCACGATTTGCAGGATAGTCCTAGCTGCCTATCACGATGCATAATATTTTGTTCTCCTGTTGAAATCTGACTTTTCTTGGACCACCTGCTGCGTGCCTGCCCTTTAAGCGGGCTTTGAGCGTGCCGGCTTGGGGCAAAATGGGGTGATCTGGGGCCAAAATCAAGTTCATCACTTATTATGTTGATTTTCCTCCCCCCTCTATGAAGTTGCGCATCTATGATGATGATGTCAAGACGATGGAGGAGTTGGAGGAGATGGCATGCCCCGACCCGGAGGCTGACCCGGAGGAGGAGCAACAAGAAGAAAACGGCCCTCGACACGACATCTCAGCCTGGTTTGTTGAGGCTGAGGTGGCAGAGGAGGAGTTAGTGCTGGCAGGCATCCTTGTTGTCAATCCGCTTTTTTGCCCTGGAGCAGCGAAGGTTGCGGCAGCGGCCGGCATGCATGCCCCCATGTCTCTACCCATCCTTCACGGGTTCCATGGCGAGCTGTGCAACAATTTCACCGGCACCACTGCTGAAATTCCTGTGACAGCCACGACAAACGTCACAACCGGAAAGTGTGAAGGCACAAACTTCACGATGAAGCATGTTTACACTGACCACAAAGGCCAGCCGGTGGGCTTGGCCCTGTACTGCGGAGAGAGCCTTGTACGGGACAAGGGCCTCTTGTCTGCATGGATCCATAACAGCAGGTACCATATGAATTTTTCACTGCTTGACCACTTGACCATTTGACCGTCCTTCAACATGAAATCTGTGAGAGCCTGCTGTATTCCTCGGCTTTTTAAGGTATTTACTTACTAACTCCTCACTTGTGCATCACTACCAAACATAGGAGCCATGCGACGAGAGACAAGCGGGCAGAGGATGCGATGCTGAAGAATCAGCAATCTTGGGAACACACTCTTGATGTTTTTGTGGGGGCAGCTGTTGAGCAGCAAGCTAAGGAGGATGAGGTCCGGGCTGTTGTCCGGCAGGCTCTGCATTTGCAAGTAAGAGGCCATGTCGCCCCAACCCTGGTGCCCATACCTGCTCTGGGATTGCCTCCCATGTCCACTACTTCCCCGGTCTTTCTTGCTTCTCCGGCAATCGGCCACATCCCGGCCAGTGCGTCATCTCCCCCTGCTAGTCGTCCGGAGATGACTCGCTATGGTGTGACACGGCGAGGCGACAATCTCTTTTGTCTTGCAGTAACATGCCGCACCAAATTAGCTGTGAGGCAAGTGTGTCAGTACTGCCCAGTGCACTGCCCAGCCCCGGCTCTGTGTCTAGCTAACACCCACCGCCAGCATGCATATGTGCAGCAGCAGATGCATCAACAAATGCAGCAACAGATGCAGCAGCAACAGCAACTAATGTTTGCTGCTGCTATCGCATTGCAACAGCCCACAGCCCTGCAATACAGACCAGCCGGGATTCAACCAGCTGGAGAAGCCCCAGTGAAGGTTCGTGCACCCAAGAGAGTGCAGAGCAGCTCTAGCAACAGCTTTTTCACTCCAGAGCTTGCAGCCTTGGCTGCCCTGCATGATCTGTGAAACTGTTGCTTCTGGAAAGTTAGCCACTCTGAGATTACCCCGGTAGTTGTTATCATGATTTTCTGGAGTTCATTTTCTGGTATTAGAACCGTATTGATTAATTATGTTCACCTTCTAGTGTTTATTTACGGTTTAACAATTATGTTAGTCTTGTATTGTTAGGGTATGGTTGAACAATTACCACTGCTTCATGCTGTGTGCAATCACTGTCGCTAGCGTAGCAACTGCCGGTACCGCTACTTCAGGGTGTGTGCAAACACTGTCACTACCGGTCACCGGTGCGGCTGCATTGTTGCTGCCGGTACCTCTACTTCAGGCTGTTTGCAATCACTATTTGAAATCACTGAACAGCCAATACCCCTTTGGCTTGGCTTTGGCTGCCTTGCAGAATCTGTGAAACTGCTATTTTAATCTAGGAAACTGCTATCTTTCTGGAACGTTAGGCACGCTTAGGTCACAGTGGGCCCGAAGCATGGACATAGGCTATAGGAATTAGGAATGGGCTCTGAAGGCATTGAGCTGTGGCCCTATGGTCCAGCCGTAGGTTTTGAATTTAATCAGTAACATCGGGCTGAACAGCCGTCATAAGCTCAGGCCAGTGGGACCGAAGCATAGACATAACTGAAGGAATTAGGAATGGGCTCTGAAGGCATTGATCTGTGGCCCTATGGTCCAGCCGTATTTTTTGAATTTAATCAGTGACATCGGGCTGAACAGCCGTCATAAGCTCAGGCCAGTGGGCCCAAAGCAATGGGCATAAACTGAAGGAATTAGGAATGGGCTATGAAGGCATTGAATTGTGGCCCTATTGTCCAGCCCTAGGTTTTGAATTTACTTGTTACATCATCAGTTTGAACAACCAACAACCTTGCGTCATAGTGCACATAAACTGAGGCCAAGCAAAGGGCACCGCAGCAAAGCCACTGACGTACCAACCGACAGCTGCCACAACGCTCCGAGATGCGCATTATGTCAGTCACTGCAATATAAAAGGCAAATTGGGCCTCTCAAAATTGTATGGGCCTAGCAGCCTAACAACAGCTTATCGAAGGGGTCACCCCACAAGTCCGCCCAAATGGTACTTGAAATTTGCAAAGCTAGGGGGACTCAGCCTCAATTTGTTTGTTCCTGCAAAGCCAGCTCATCTACTTACTCACACGTGGCCCATGCGCTCCAGAATACCGTTAATAAAGGAAGGGTATACCCCCGCGTCCCTCAGCTCAATCCTCAAGGCTGCAACATCGGGCGCCTCATCCACAGAACACTCGGCACAACGGAACTTGGCCACCATGTTGTAGCCGCCCTTCTCCAAGGGGCGACGAGGCGCAATGACGACCTTAATGGCCTCGGCGCCACCCTTGGAGATGGTGGCGTTGCCGCAGTCATGGCACGTGGCAGTCGGGCTGATGCCCTGGGCCACAGCCATGCAGCGGCGCAACCGCCGGATGGGGTACCACTCGCCGGTGGAAACCTCGTGGCCCGGCAGCTGGGCCAGGACAGGCCTCTGGTTGACCTGAAAGGTCACCTTCCGCGCCCTGAGGGCGACAATATAGTCGTCTGCCGGCGTGCATGGTGAGGACCGCTTCCTGCCCCTAGGTGAAACCTGGCTCGGGGCAGCGGGTGCGGATCGAGGGCGAGTCGAGGGGCGGGTGGGGGGGTGAGAGGAGGGGCGGTAGGTGGAGGGGCGGGTTGAGGTGTTCATGTGTGGCTGGGTGGAAGGGCCAGCCGGAGGGCCAGCAACTGGGCGACATTGGCCACGTGACAAGGCAACGGCCGGCGTTGCTGCATTGAGGTTGTTGGCGGGGAGGGCTGAGGGGCCAGCAGAGGGGCCGGCAGCGGGGCCCGCATATGACAGCCGAGATGGCACAGCCGCCCTGGAATGTACCTCGTGACGCCGCGGCGAGCGTCTCGCAAGCACTGTCGGAGCCAAGGCCTCCTCCTCCTCTTCCTCCCCCTCCTCCTCCTCAGAGAGCTCATCCGAATCGTTGTCCTCCTCCTCCCAGGCCTCTTCGTCCTAGGGTGGCAAGGGGAATCCAGGGATCAAGTCAAGATGTATGTGGTACAAAAGAAGTAGTTGCATCTCATGCCGGTCCAAGGAGTTAAGCAATGAACATACTCCCTAAACTATACCGCCTAACTCTGACAACATGGTACTGGCCAGCCATCATTGAGCCAATGCATAAAAAACTTTGGCCGGCCAGTGGTCCTAACAGCATGGCATGTTGCAAGGTAGATGAAACACCCTGAATGAACTATTATGAGCGCACCATGTCCATGGGCTGCGCAACGGCGTGCAGCTTCTCCAAAAATGTAGTGTTAGTGTGACTGGTCTTGTGGCAGAGAAAGCAAAACAAGTCAGCGAGTCTGCCGTACTATGAGGAGCAAAGGACATGATATGTTACAAGAAATGATGTTCTGACTTTTGAGAAAATAAATTAGTTGGCAGTTGAATGATTGTTTATGAACGAATACCGTAGAACCACTTTAGCTCCGCTCGTAATTAAATAATTATTGGGGTGCGCGGACATGGCTGCGCGCTAATATTAATTGAAAAATTGCCGCTGCGCGGAGCGTCAGTCAGGTGCCCAAACAATTATTTTGGGGGTTGCGCGGTATGAAGCGAAAACAGCATTTTTTACAAAATTTTGTGCGCTAGCGCGTGACTGTTTGATTCGACATCCGCGGACATGGCCAACCAGTAACGGCGCGGATGTCGCTTCGACCCAGGCTGCGCTGTTTCCTTAACTCTCACGCCTCCTTTCTGTCTTGGCCAGATAAGGTCGTTCAGAGGTCTAAAACTTGACGTTAGTGTGGAACGTTTGGTCCCCACATCCTATTTCCGCATTTGTTTCCTTTTTAAGTTTTCCTTCCCACACCTGCCTTCAATCATACCCAAATCAAACAGGATGGAATCTCGTCGGCGACCTCCCGTGTGCAAGGGCTGCTGATGTATATTGAGCAATTGATTTATTATGTTTTTTAATGCTAGAACATCATTAATAACCAAAGGTGTAAGAATTTTGACTACCGTTTGATGACTTTTGCTGACTGTGAGGGTGTTCACTAAGTATTGATGTTCTGGCTGAAAGTGCTGAACATTGACAGGATTCGAACTGCAGACCTCAGGGTGGACAGCTAAGTTACGTAGTACCACTGAGCCCCCCGGGCCCCAATAGCCACACGTTTCCTGAGGCCAGGAATCGGCAGAGGAGGGGGATGACGACTACGGTATGCGGGTCCTAGCATCAAACAAAGTTGTAACTGAGTTTGACTGTACTGGCTGAAAGTGCTGCGCGGACGAAAATTTTAATTATTTCCAGTGATGCGCGATGTTTAATTAAATTTAGTGCTGCGTGGCGTTAAATTAAATTAAAATTTCGTCGCTGCGCGACCGTTTTTAAAATTCTTTTTGGGGTGCGCGGCCGAAAATTAAATTCTTTTTTTTGGGGGTGCGCGGAGTTAAAGTGGTTTTACGGTACGCCGGACTTCCGTCGACTGATCATCGTATGGTACTCTACTTTTTTTCGCCAGAAGCATTTTAATTTTGGATGGCTCCGAGGGCGTAGCCTGTTCGAAAAGGGGGGAGAATGTAATAGAGCCGGCACCTAGCAAGTGCCATGCTAATGCCTGTCAGAGATGGTAGCTAGGATGCCATGCTTTAGCCATGCTAGTTCGCATATTACTCTGTGCGGATTGAAGCTCGTTTCCGTTTGTGTTTGTTCTCATGAACTTCCTTCCGAAGTTAAGTGTTTACTTTAGTCGCCATGACTAGTGACACGTTAGCCATGACACTATGACTGTGCTCATGACTTTGCTATGCATGGTAGTAATTCTGATTTGTCATAGACTAGGGCATGCCTTGTTTGCCTAGCCTTCTTATACTGAGACTCTGTTGATTCGTGATCTTATTGTACGCCGACTTTGTTGCTTTACCGATTGTATCAAGATGTAACCAGCGATTCTCCACCGTGTTCCCGACTCCCCGGTCTTCGCTTCCCCTCTCAGCATTGACAGATAAGAGATACAAGTAAGGGCATTATTGTCTATACTACCTCTTTCTCCTACAAGGTGTCCTCAAGTCGGCAATGGCAATGTTCGAAGCATGTTCCCCTCGTATTACAATTTTAAATTCATGCACAATTCAGGACCGGCGCCCAACAAGAGCCCTTGCAAGTAAAGAAAAACATAAGAAGCAAAACCCGGGTATTTAGGGCAGGTAGTCGGTGGCCACACGGCGAGCCTCATTCATCACTTCTCCATTGCTAGTCTCCCCCGGCTTGCCCTTCTTTACCATGCTTTCAATACCCTGCAACAACCACCTTCTTGAGTCAATAATGACCTCTGCTGCCCCGAGGGCACGCAAGAGCATGTTGCCCCCGGAGGACATCGCCCCCAAAATTGCTGTCCATAGCACATATTGTGCAGGCCATGCCAGCAAGCGGAGGTGCCACCGGCGTCCTTATAAAGCACACACGCTTGTCACATTGGCAGTATCCAACGAAGCCATGCGGGGCCTACACAAGCAACAACAGTTTGATTTGGATAGGAAATATGTCTAGGCATGCCAAGGACAGGTTACAAGCAGCTCCATAACTCACCCTGCATGTGCTTGTCAATCTTGATCCAAAGGTGTTCCCCTAGCTTCATATGAAGCTCCTGGAAATCCATATCCCGGTATTCGCGTTGCATGGGCGTGCTGCCGGCTTCCTTCTTCGCGAAGCGAAGTCGGTTGTTTGGATTGTTGAACAAGTTGTCCGGAAGTTGGACAACTCCCTTCGAAAGAGACAGCTCGGTTTCATGGCAAGCCTTGCCTTTGAGGTAGTGTACTGTGATGGCTGAGTGGGGCAATAGGACATGTCGGTACAAGTATAGCGGCATCAAACCCTCCCATATCTTCACGTCTGCACTGCATGGATGCTTAGTATTGCTTACGAATTCGCAAACAAAATGAAAGTGATGAGCATGGTCAGCTCAAAGAGCCGGAGCAACAGCAACAACAACACCAACAACTGTAGCAACAACAGCCGGAGGAAAAGCAGTAACGAAAGCAAACATTAAAAATTGAGGCGCAGCTGCAGGGGGGACTGTGTCTGGAGAGGAAGCTGTTGTTTTAGCTGTTGCTGCATGAGCCAAAGCAGGAACAACCACAACAACAGCAACAACAGCCGGAGCAGCATCAACAACCGAATCATCAACAACAAAAGCATCAACAAGAATAGCTACAACAACAATCACAGCAACGGTGATACATTCTGCAGGAAGTGCATAAGGGTGGGAGGGGGGCGGTGATGTATTCTGCATGCAGTGCATTAGGGTGGGAGGGGGCGGTGATGTATTCTGCAAGCAGTGCATTAGGATGGGAGGGGGGCGGTGATTCAGCATGCAGGCAGTGCATTAGGGTGGGAGAGGAGCGGTGATGCATTCTGCAGGTAGTGCATTAGGGTGGGAGGGGGGCGGTGATACATTCTGCAGGCAGTGCATCAGGGTGGGAGAGGAGCGGTGATGCATTCTGCAGGAAGTGCATAAGGGTGGGAAGGGGGGGGTGATGCATTCTGCAGGCAGTGCATTAGGGTGGGAGGGGGGCGGTGATGCATTCTGCATGCAGTGCATTAGGGTCGGAGGGAGGCGGTAATGTATTCTGCATGCAGTGCATTAGGGTGTGAGGGGGCGGTGATGCATTCTGCAGGCAGTGCAATAGGATGGGAGGCGGGCGGTGATGCATTAAGCTGGCAGTGCATTAGCGTGGGAGGGGGGCGGTGATGTTTTGTGCATGCAGTGCATTAGGGTGGGAGGGGGGCGGTGATGTATTCTGCATGCATTGCAATAGGGTGGGAGGGGGCGGTGATGCATTCTGCAGGCAATGCATTAGGGTAGGAAGGGAGGGGTGATGCATTCTGCAGGCAGTGCAGTTGTCCGAGGGGGGCGGTGATGCATTCTGCAGGCAGTGCATTAGGGTGGGAGGGGGCGGTGATGCATTCTGCAAGCAGTGCATTAGGATGGGAGGGGGGCGGTGATGCAGCATGCATGCAATGCATTAGGGTGGGAGGGGGGCGGTGATGCTTTAAGCAGGCAGTGCATTAGCGTGGGAGGGGGGCGGTGATGTTTTGTGCATGCAGTGCATTAGGGTGGGAGGGGGGCGGTGATGTATTCTGCATGCATTGCAATAGGGTGGGAGGGGGCGGTGATGCATTCTGCAGGCAGTACATTAGGGTAGGAAGGGAGGGGTGATGCATTATGCAGGCAGTGCATGAGGGTCCGAGGGGGGCGGTGATGCATTCTGCAGGCAGTGCATTAGGGTGGGAGGGGGCGGTGATGCATTCTGCAGACAGTGCATTAGGGTGGGAGGGGGGCGGTGATGCAGCATGCAGGCAGTGCATTAGGGTGGGAGGGGGGCGGTGATGCAGCATGCAG
This sequence comes from Limnomonas spitsbergensis, assembly GCA_037349105.1. Classification (NCBI taxonomy): domain Eukaryota; kingdom Viridiplantae; phylum Chlorophyta; class Chlorophyceae; order Chlamydomonadales; genus Limnomonas; species Limnomonas spitsbergensis. The sequence continues at coordinate 1,886,031 of JAYJMM010000087.1, read as the reverse complement.
GCAGTGCATTAGGGTGGGAGGGGGGCGGTGATGCAGCATGCAAGCGGTGCATTAGGGTGGGAGGGGAGCGGTGATGCAGAATGCAGGCAGTGCATTAGGGTGGGAGGGGGGCGGTGATGCATTCTGCAGGCAGTGCATTAGGGTCCGAGGGGGGCGGTGATGCATTCTGCAGGCAGTGCATTAGGGTGGGAGGGGGCGGTGATGCATTCTGCAAGCAGTGCATTAGGATGGGAGGGGGGCGGTGATGCAGCATGCAGGCAGTGCATTAGGGTGGGAGGGGGGCGGTGATGTATTCTGCAGGCAGTGCATTAGGGTGGGAGGGGGCGGTGATGCATTCTGCAGACAGTGCATTAGGGTGGGAGGGGGGCGGTGATGCAACATGCAGGCAGTGCATTAGGGTGGGAGGGGGGCGGTGATGCAGCATGCAGGCAGTGCATTAGGGTGGGAGGGGGGCGGTGATGCAGCATGCAAGCGGTGCATTAGGGTGGGAGGGGAGCGGTGATGCAGAATGCAGGCAGTGCATTAGGGTGGGAGGGGGGCGGTGATGCATTCTGCAGGCAGTGCATTAGGGTCCGAGGGGGGCGGTGATGCATTCTGCAGGCAGTGCATTAGGGTGGGAGGGGGCGGTGATGCATTCTGCAAGCAGTGCATTAGGATGGGAGGGGGGCGGTGATGCAGCATGCAGGCAGTGCATTAGGGTGGGAGGGGGGCGGTGATGTATTCTGCAGGCAGTGCATTAGGGTGGGAGGGGGCGGTGATACATTCTGCAAGCAGAGCATTAGGGTGGGAGGGGGGCGGTGATGCATTCTGCAGGCAGTGCATTAGGGTGGGAGGGGGACGATGATGCATTCTGCAGGCAGTGCATTAGGGTGGGAGGGGGCAGTAATGTATTCTGCATGCAGTGCAATAGGGTGTGAGGGGGCGGTGATGCATTCTGCATGCAGTGCATTAGGATGGGAGGGGGCGGTGATGCAATCTGCAGGCAATGCATTAGCGTGGGAGGGGGGCGGTGATGTATTGTGCATGCAGTGCATTAGGGTGGGAGTGGGTTGGGTTGTAGCATGCATGTAGTGCATTAGGGTGGGAGGGGGCGGTGATGCATTCTGCATGCAGTGCATTAGATAGGGTAGGAAGGGAGGGGTGATGCATTCTGCAGGCAGTGCATTAGGATGGGAGGGGGGCGGTGATGCAACATGCAGGCAGTGCATTACGTGGGAGGGGGGCAGTGATGTATTGTGCAAGCAGTGCATTAGGGTGGGAGGGGGGCGGTGATGTATTCTGCATGCAGTGCCTTAGGGTGGGTGGGGGCGGTGATGCATTCTGCAGGCAGTGCATTAGGATGGGAGGGGGGCGGTGATGTAGCATGCATGCAGTGCATTAGGGTGGGAGGGGGGCGGTGATGTATTCTGCATGCTGTGCATTAGGGTGGGAGGGGGCAGTGATGCATTCTGCATACAGTGCATTAGGGTGGGAGGGGGGCGGTGATGCATTCTGCAGGCAGTGCATTAGGGTGGGAGGGGGGCGGTGATGCAGCATGCAGGCAGTGCATTAGGGTGGGAGGGGGGCGGTGATGCATTCTGCAGGCAGTGCATTAGGGTGGGAGGGGGGCGGTGATGCATTCTGCAGGCAGTGCATTAGGGTGGGAGGGGGGCGGTGATGCATTCTGCAGGCATTGCATTAGGGTCCGAGGGGGGCGGTGATGCATTCTGTAGGCAGTGCATTAGGGTGGGAGGGGGCGGTGATGCATTCTGCAAGCAGTGCATTAGGATGGGAGGGGGGCGGTGATGCAGCATGCAGGCAGTGTATTAGGGTGGGAGGGGGGCGGTGATGTATTCTGCAGGCAGTGCATTAGGGTGGGAGGGGGCGGTGATACATTCTGCAAGCAGAGCATTAGGGTGGGAGGGGGGCGGTGATGCATTCTGCAGGCAGTGCATTAGGGTGGGAGGGGGACGATGATGCATTCTGCAGGCAGTGCATTAGGGTGGGAGGGGGCAGTAATGTATTCTGCAGGCAGTGCAATAGGGTGTGAGGGGGCGGTGATGCATTCTGCAGGCAGTGCATTAGGGTGGGAGGGGGCGGTGATACATTCTGCAGACAGTGCATTAGGGTGGGAGGGGGGCGGTGATGCAGCATGCAGGCAGTGCATTAGGGTGGGAGGGGGGCGGTGATGCAGCATGCAGGCAGTGCATTAGGGTGGGAGGGGGGCGGTGATGCAGCATGCAGGCGGTGCATTAGGGTGGGAGGGGAGCGGTGATGCAGCATGCAGGCAGTGCATTAGGGTGGGAGGGGGGCGGTGATGCATTCTGCAGGCAGTGCATTAGGGTCCGAGGGGGGCGGTGATGCATTCTGCAGGCAGTGCATTAGGGTGGGAGGGGGCGGTGATGCATTCTGCAAGCAGTGCATTAGGATGGGAGGGGGGCGGTGATGCAGCATGCAGGCAGTGCATTAGGGTGGGAGGGGGGCGGTGATGTATTCTGCAGGCAGTGCATTAGGGTGGGAGGGGGCGGTGATACATTCTGCAAGCAGAGCATTAGGGTGGGAGGGGGGCGGTGATGCATTCTGCAGGCAGTGCATTAGGGTGGGAGGGGGCGGTGATGCATTCTGCAGGCAGTGCATTAGGGTGGGAGGGGGGCGGTGATGCAATCTGCAGGCAGTGCATTAGCGTGGGAGGGGGGCGGTGATGTATTGTGCATGCAGTGCATTAGGGTGGGAGGGGGTTGGGTTGTAGCATGCATGTACTGCATTAGGGTGGTAGGGGGCGGTGATGCATTCTGCATGCAGTGCATTAGGGTAGGAAGGGAGGGGTGATGCATTCTGCAGGCAGTGCATTAGGATGGGAGGGGGGCGGTGATGCAGCATGCAAGCAGTGCATTACGTGGGAGGGGGGCAGTGATGTATTGTGCAGGCAGTGCATTAGGGTGGGAGGGGGGCGGTGATGTATTCTGCATGCAGTGCCTTAGGGTGGGTGGGGGCGGTGATGCATTCTGCAGGCAGTGCATTAGGATGGGAGGGGGGCGGTGATATAGCATGCATGCAGTGCATTAGGGTGGGAGGGGGGCGGTGATGTATTCTGCATGCAGTGCATTAGGGTGGGAGGGGGCGGTGATGCATTCTGCAGACAGTGCATTAGGGTGGGAGGGAGGCGGTGATGCAGCATGCAGGCAGTGCATTAGGGTGGGAGGGGGGCGGTGATGCAGCATGCAGGCAGTGCATTAGGGTGGGAGGGGGGCGGTGATGCATTCTGCAGGCAGTGCATTAGGGTGGGAGGGGGGCGGTGATGCATTCTGCAGGCAGTGCATTAGGGTGGGAGGGGGGCGGTGATGCATTCTGCAGGCATTGCATTAGGGTCCGAGGGGGGCGGTGATGCATTCTGCAGGCAGTGCATTAGGGTGGGAGGGGGCGGTGATGCATTCTGCAAGCAGTGCATTAGGATGGGAGGGGGGCGGTGATGCAGCATGCAGGCAGTGTATTAGGGTGGGAGGGGGGCGGTGATGTATTCTGCAGGCAGTGCATTAGGGTGGGAGGGGGCGGTGATACATTCTGCAAGCAGAGCATTAGGGTGGGAGGGGGGCGGTGATGCATTCTGCAGGCAGTGCATTAGGGTGGGAGGGGGACGATGATGCATTCTGCAGGCAGTGCATTAGGGTGGGAGGGGGCAGTAATGTATTCTGCATGCAGTGCAATAGGGTGTGAGGGGGCGGTAATGCATTCTGCATGCAGTGCATTAGGATGGGAGGGGGGCGGTGATGCAATCTGCAGGCAGTGCATTAGCGTGGGAGGGGGGCGGTGATGTATTGTGCATGCAGTGCATTAGGGTGGGAGGGGGTTGGGTTGTAGCATGCATGTAGTGCATTAGGGTGGGAGGGGGCGGTGATGCATTCTGCATGCAGTGCATTAGGGTAGGAAGGGAGGAGTGATGCATTCTGCAGGCAGTGCATTAGGATGGGAGGGGGGCGGTGATGCAGCATGCAGGCAGTGCATTACGTGGGAGGGGGGCAGTGATGTATTGTGCAGGCAGTGCATTAGGGTGGGAGGGGGCGGTGATGTATTCTGCATGCAGTGCCTTAGGGTGGGTGGGGGCGGTGATGCATTCTGCAGGCAGTGCATTAGGATGGGAGGGGGGCGGTGATGTAGCATGCATGCAGTGCATTAGGGTGGGAGGGGGGCGGTGATGTATTCTGCATGCAGTGCATTAGGGTGGGAGGGGGCGGTGATGCATTCTGCAAGCAGTGCATTAGGATGGGAGGGGGGCGGTGATTCAGCATGCAAGCAGTGCATTAGGGTGGGAGGGGGGCGGTGATGTATTCTGCAGGCAGTGCATTAGGGTGGGAGGGGGGCGGTGATGTATTCTGCAGGCAGTGCATTAGGGTGGGAGGGGGCGGTGATACATTCTGCAAGCAGAGCATTAGGGTGGGAGGGGGGCGGTGATGCATTCTGCAGGCAGTGCATTAGGGTGGGAGGGGGACGATGATGCATTCTGCAGGCAGTGCATTAGGGTGGGAGGGGGGCGGTGATGCAATCTGCAGGCAGTGCATTAGCGTGGGAGGGGGGCGGTGATGTATTGTGCATGCAGTGCATTAGGGTGGGAGGGGGTTGGGTTGTAGCATGCATGTACTGCATTAGGGTGGTAGGGGGCGGTGATGCATTCTGCATGCAGTGCATTAGGGTAGGAAGGGAGGGGTGATGCATTCTGCAGGCAGTGCATTAGGATGGGAGGGGGGCGGTGATGCAGCATGCAAGCAGTGCATTACGTGGGAGGGGGGCAGTGATGTATTGTGCAGGCAGTGCATTAGGGTGGGAGGGGGGCGGTGATGTATTCTGCATGCAGTGCCTTAGGGTGGGTGGGGGCGGTGATGCATTCTGCAGGCAGTGCATTAGGATGGGAGGGGGGCGGTGATATAGCATGCATGCAGTGCATTAGGGTGGGAGGGGGGCGGTGATGTATTCTGCATGCAGTGCATTAGGGTGGGAGGGGGCGGTGATGCATTCTGCAGACAGTGCATTAGGGTGGGAGGGAGGCGGTGATGCAGCATGCAGGCAGTGCATTAGGGTGGGAGGGGGGCGGTGATGCAGCATGCAGGCAGTGCATTAGGGTGGGAGGGGGGCGGTGATGCATTCTGCAGGCAGTGCATTAGGGTGGGAGGGGGGCGGTGATGCATTCTGCAGGCAGTGCATTAGGGTGGGAGGGGGGCGGTGATGCATTCTGCAGGCATTGCATTAGGGTCCGAGGGGGGCGGTGATGCATTCTGCAGGCAGTGCATTAGGGTGGGAGGGGGCGGTGATGCATTCTGCAAGCAGTGCATTAGGATGGGAGGGGGGCGGTGATGCAGCATGCAGGCAGTGTATTAGGGTGGGAGGGGGGCGGTGATGTATTCTGCAGGCAGTGCATTAGGGTGGGAGGGGGCGGTGATACATTCTGCAAGCAGAGCATTAGGGTGGGAGGGGGGCGGTGATGCATTCTGCAGGCAGTGCATTAGGGTGGGAGGGGGACGATGATGCATTCTGCAGGCAGTGCATTAGGGTGGGAGGGGGCAGTAATGTATTCTGCATGCAGTGCAATAGGGTGTGAGGGGGCGGTAATGCATTCTGCATGCAGTGCATTAGGATGGGAGGGGGGCGGTGATGCAATCTGCAGGCAGTGCATTAGCGTGGGAGGGGGGCGGTGATGTATTGTGCATGCAGTGCATTAGGGTGGGAGGGGGTTGGGTTGTAGCATGCATGTAGTGCATTAGGGTGGGAGGGGGCGGTGATGCATTCTGCATGCAGTGCATTAGGGTAGGAAGGGAGGAGTGATGCATTCTGCAGGCAGTGCATTAGGATGGGAGGGGGGCGGTGATGCAGCATGCAGGCAGTGCATTACGTGGGAGGGGGGCAGTGATGTATTGTGCAGGCAGTGCATTAGGGTGGGAGGGGGCGGTGATGTATTCTGCATGCAGTGCCTTAGGGTGGGTGGGGGCGGTGATGCATTCTGCAGGCAGTGCATTAGGGTGGGAGGGGGGCGGTGATGTATTCTGCATGCAGTGCATTAGGGTGGGAGGGGGCGGTGATGCATTCTGCAGACAGTGCATTAGGGTGGGAGGGAGGCGGTGATGCAGCATGCAGGCAGTGCATTAGGGTGGGAGGGGGGCGGTGATGCAGCATGCAGGCAGTGCATTAGGGTGGGAGGGGGGCGGTGATGCATTCTGCAGGCAGTGCATTAGGGTGGGAGGGGGGCGGTGATGCATTCTGCAGGCAGTGCATTAGGGTGGGAGGGGGGCGGTGATGCATTCTGCAGGCATTGCATTAGGGTCCGAGGGGGGCGGTGATGCATTCTGCAGGCAGTGCATTAGGGTGGGAGGGGGCGGTGATGCATTCTGCAAGCAGTGCATTAGGATGGGAGGGGGCGGTGATGCAGCATGCAGGCAGTGTATTAGGGTGGGAGGGGGGCGGTGATGTATTCTGCAGGCAGTGCATTAGGGTGGGAGGGGGCGGTGATACATTCTGCAAGCAGAGCATTAGGGTGGGAGGGGGGCGGTGATGCATTCTGCAGGCAGTGCATTAGGGTGGGAGGGGGACGATGATGCATTCTGCAGGCAGTGCATTAGGGTGGGAGGGGGCAGTAATGTATTCTGCATGCAGTGCAATAGGGTGTGAGGGGGCGGTAATGCATTCTGCATGCAGTGCATTAGGATGGGAGGGGGGCGGTGATGCAATCTGCAGGCAGTGCATTAGCGTGGGAGGGGGGCGGTGATGTATTGTGCATGCAGTGCATTAGGGTGGGAGGGGGTTGGGTTGTAGCATGCATGTAGTGCATTAGGGTGGGAGGGGGCGGTGATACATTCTGCATGCAGTGCATTAGGGTAGGAAGGGAGGAGTGATGCATTCTGCAGGCAGTGCATTAGGATGGGAGGGGGGCGGTGATGCAGCATGCAGGCAGTGCATTACGTGGGAGGGGGGCAGTGATGTATTGTGCAGGCAGTGCATTAGGGTGGGAGGGGGGCGGTGATGTATTCTGCATGCAGTGCCTTAGGGTGGGTGGGGGCGGTGATGCATTCTGCAGGCAGTGCATTAGGATGGGAGGGGGACGGTGATGTAGCATGCATGCAGTGCATTAGGGTGGGAGGGGGGCGGTGATGTATTCTGCATGCAGTGCATTAGGGTGGGAGGGGGCGGTGATGCATTCTGCAAGCAGTGCATTAGGATGGGAGGGGGGCGGTGATTCAGCATGCAAGCAGTGCATTAGGGTGGGAGGGGGGCGGTGATGTATTCTGCAGGCAGTGCATTAGGGTGGGAGGGGGCGGTGATGCATTCTGCAGGCAGAGCATTAGGGTGGGAGGGGGGCGGTGATGCAGCATGCAGGCAGTGCATTAGGGTGAGAGGGGGGCGGTGATGCATTCTGCAGGCAGTGCATTAGGGTCAGAGGGGGGCGGTAATGTATTCTGCATGCAGTGCATTAGGGTGTGAGGGGGCGGTGATGCATTATGCAGGCAGTGCATAAGGATGGGAGGAGGGCGGTGATGTATTCTGCAGGCAGTGCATTAGCGTGGGAGGGGGGCGGTGATGTTTTGTGCATGCAGTGCATTAGGGTGGGAGGGGGGCGGTGATGCAGCATGCAGGCAGTGCATTAGGGTGGGAGGGGGGCGGTGATGCATTCTGCAGGCAGTGCATTAGGGTAGGAAGGGGGGCGGTGATGTTGTGTGCATGCAGTGCATTAGGGTGGGAGCGGGGCGGTGATGTATTCTGCAGGCAGTGCAATAGGGTGGGAGGGGGCGGTGATGCATTCTGCAGGCAGTGCATTAGGGTGGGAAGGGAGGGGTGATGCATTCTGCAGGCAGTGCATTAGGATGGGAGGGGGGCGGTGATGCAGCATGCAGGCAGTGCATTAGGGTGGGAGGGGGGCAGTGATGCATTCTGCAGGCAGTGCATTAGGGTGTGAGGGGGCGGTGATGTATTCTGCATGCAGTGCCTTGGGGTGGGAGGGGGCCGTGATGCATTCTGCAGGCAGTGCATTAGGGTGGGAGGGGGGCGGTGATGCATTTTCTACTGTCAACAACGTGTGACTTGGCACATGTTGGACCAGGCACATGCAGGTTGAAAGCGGAGCGCACTACTGCAGCCCCCTCAACACTAGGAATCCCCACTGAGGGCCTTTGGCTCCGCAACGCATTGCATAGCATTGCACCAGGGCAGAAACGGGAGCAGCCGCACAAACTCCCGTCGCAGCCCCAGCCCCGTTGCAGCCCTAATGCCATGCCTGAGAGCACCCACCTGCCGCCACTTGTGCTTGCGCCACCGCTGCAGTCAACAAGCACAACATATACATGTTAGGAAAGGTTTTAAACTAGGAAAGCCATGCACGCGCCATACTATAGTAAAAACAGCAAGGGGGTGCACGCCCCAGCTTCAGCGCAGCGAGGGGGGCAGCACATGGCACATGCATGGAGGCACCGCGCGTCACTGACCTGCAGCCTTTTCCTTTTCCTGCAGCCAGGGCACCACTGAGGAGAGGGGCAGGAGTGGACAATGGAGCAAAGGCGGGCCTCATGTGCAGACAGGTATCAGGCGTATACGTATAGGCAGTAGGGCAGCCAGGGAGGCTACTGAGCAGGCCACTGGGCAGGAAGGCCACTGGGCAGCACCAAAAAGTAGACACGGGTAGCCCTACGCTGCGCGCCAGGTCAGGAGCGACACGCGCAATCCTCACCAGGATTTGAGGCCCATCTGTGCAAATGTCATGGAGCGACACACATGCCCGCAGTGCCCAATGCGTGCGTTGCACCCCCTGCCATGCCAATGGCAATGCACCTCCCATCGGATGCAGGGAGTCCTCAATGTTGCGATATGCGGGGCCATCCATCCACTTGCTACCTGTCTGATTATTGATCAGCTCCTCGATGAATGCGATACAGGCTCTCTGATCAGTCTTTTTCTTGAGGATAATCAAGTTGATATTCCCACAGTCTTGCAGGGCCTTGGAGGCCTTGATGGTCCAGGCATTCGGCTGCCCTAGTCCAATTAGCATGTTGGCAATCTCATTATCATCCATGTTTGACCTGGCAGCAGGGAAGCACACATGGGATCTTGCCAAGGGAGGTCCTGCTATATAAGAACAGCCTGTCCAGATACTGCAAATTTGTGCTGGCAAAATGGGCCACGCTGTGCCCAGTTCATGACGACAGCAGGGCTGGAGGCTTCTGTGGGAGGGATCGAAACAGCCTACGCTACGAGTCGAGTCGAATAAACAGGACAGTTTTCTTTTGCTGGGACTTAACAAGGTGTGAGACCGGCCAGTAAGCTTAACAGAGAAATGAACGAGCTCTAGCCATTTTGCCTGCTTCCTCTTCTCGCGAACTCTCACCTCTCGCGAACTCACCTCGAAAGAAGCCACCACCACCTTCTTCTCATGGAACTTTTGACCCCACCTGCATATACCGGTATAAAATATGCATATTATCTGGGAGCTGGCCGACGCAACCTTACCGAATGCGCATGACTGACCTTGGTTGCTCTGGGAATGAACGACACGAGATTGAATGACTTGCTTCCTGGAGATGAAACGAATTATTTCACGGCCGCATAGGTGGCAACAACTCTTGGTCTATCTAACCAGCAATTATACTAAGTTTTCTTTTTGTTTTGGGAAGATGGGCAGCAAACCCCGTGCCCATGTCAAGAGAGCCAGGTATGAACTTGCCAGGAATGAAATGTACAGTCCGCAACGTCTCACAACATCTCACGGCTTTTGTTATTGCGAAATAGTAGAACACAAATAATTGGCTATGGCCGAGTCGGGGCCAGCCCTGGACATCTGCGGTCTGAGGCTGGGGAATCGCTAGTTCTGCCCTGCTTTGCAGCGGATAAGGACGGACGAGAGAAGCAGCGAGGAGCTCAATTGGCTTTTTAGGGTGCGTAACTACGTCTCGTAACCCTGGGATCGTTAAATTGCACTTCGCCTGAAGACACCAGCCCACGGCCCTGGCCCTGGCCTTTTACCTGTCCATGCCTCAGACTCTACTTTAACCAGTATCATGTTCATGTCCATGCCGTGCCCATGCCCATGCCTGTGCCCATGCCCGTGCCGGCGCCCATGCCCTTGCCCATGCCCATGCACACACACTGCACACGCCTCCCCGAATGCTCACATAACCTCCTCCTTCATGCCCCTACGCGTATTGGTTTATGGCCTCAGGGTTCTATTAACTTCAACCCAAAACCTCCATCTTCGCCCAATACGTGTGCACACGTAAGGTGGCCACCGCGCTTGCCCAGCAGCAGGATTCTCACATGCAGCATTTCTGACAAGACATTCCCTCTCTGAAGGACATTGCCATCCCCCCCCCTGTGCAGGCGTGTGGAGGCAAAAATGTGTCGGGCAGGTGCGGTACAGCAACCGGCAAAAAAAAGCGGGATAGCCCCCCCCCCTGCAAAGGGGGGGGGGGGCCCTAAGCGGAAAAAGACCTACGATTTTTTTTTGTAGCGGAACAAAATTGACCGCAACACGCTTTAGAGAATCATCGGGGTTGCTCAGGTGCCCTCTGGGCATCCGAGGCACGCCTCGGCTCTCCACCTACGGTGCAGCAGAGCAGCAGAGCGGCGTAATGCCTAGAGCTCTGCTTTGAGGTACACGGACAGCTGTTTGGCTGCCGTCTGTGCATCTAAGAGCTGAAGAAGCAGGTGCGCGGGGGCTCAGAGGCGAGCGTGGGAGCTTAGGGGAGGAAGGGGCAGATTTGCTGTACGGAACGTTGCAAAGAAAGCTGTTGGGGTGTCAGGGTATGCCCAGTTTGCCCCTCAAACTTCCGATCTTGCCCACTATGCTAGCAGCAAACCCTCCTTATAGGCTGCTTTCCCCCATGGCAAGGAGGCAGCTTCCGCCTGGTGCAATGTAGGCTGCAGCAGCTGCTTACCCTTGCCATCTATATGAGGATTAATCAGGGTTCGGATTTTGCGGTTTTTGGAATCCCAAGCTCTGCCTGTGACTTGAGTGACTGCCAGGGCAGCCCTCCAACAGTCGCTGCAGTCGCTGCAGTAGGAGCAGCTGCTGGTTGCCTCTGTTAGCTTACCTGCCCCCACTATCTTTTGCATCCAGACCTGAAGGTCCGCCTCGCCGAGCTGCAATCCAAGGCGGAGGAGGGCCGGCGGCGGGGCAGGCCCTGCTGCTGGCCCCAGACCGGAGCCTGGTTTAAGAGCTGGTCAGGCGGCAGACGGCAGCGGCAACAAGGCCAGGGTTGTCTAGGAGGGAGCAGGGGCAGGGACGTTGGGGGGCGCCTGATGGGGGTGGGGGGCGAAGGGATGCACCTGCTTGGGGCGGGGGAAGGGTGATGAAGGGGCCGCGCTTGCTGGTCATTGCCTCTCAGGGCGATGTAGGGCGGGCGAATGCACGCTGGCACGCACCATCAGGTGTGGGAGGAGGGGGCTTCATTGCACTAGTGCGCTAGGGTTGTACCAGACAGCACTTATAATGGTCAGTACTGTTTTTGATGGGGGCTGCCCCATGTCCACCACATGGCAGGGTCTGGAAATCAATGCCCGATGCTTTATGGCTGAGAAACCAAGGAGCGTATCTTGTTGGTTGCACCTGTCTGACCCCTGGCCGCCGGCCGGTTGCTGGAGGGCACTTTCAGGCGGGTGATCCCCGCGCTGCACGTGGTAACAATATATATTGCTGCCCGTTTCCGACGAACAGATGTGCCGCACGTCGGCCTGTATAGTCACTGGAGCTTGGCAGGTACTGCTTTGAAATTATTTTGTGTCGTCTGAGGTTATTTCACCTCCCATGCAGCTGCTTGGTGGGCGCACCTTTCAACAAGGTCCTCTGCCGGAGGTCGCTTGTTGTCCAGGTAAGACGCGGCGTATGGCCAGGTCTGCGTGAACCTGGCGGATGCTGCCTCTGATGGTGGTTCTGGCTGGGCGGCGCTATCCTCTGGCCTTGCATCAGGCTGTGTCTAGAATAGATAGCTAGCTGCGTGCTGTCCGCCTGCGTGGTGCATGACGCTGGCAGCGCAGGAAACGGATCTGTCTTGCGCCCAAGGGCCTGTCTGCCTATCTGATTTTAGGCCTTCATATGGCAGTGATTCTAGGTGTGCACCGCACCTGCCGCTCAAGTTCTGCTACTGCATCCCGATGCACGTCTGCATATCTTGCGGAAGGCCTCTCTGGCCTTCCCCCCTGCCTGCATGCTGGATGTCGGTGGCCCGTCACTGGCCTGCGCCGGTGTTGCAGGATAGCCGCGCTCAGCCAGAGCTGCTGCCTGCGGTTATTGACCTCTGTTTGTATCTTAAATTTTCGCAACCTGCTGTGTTCGGCTCGCACTCGCAGGTAACAGCCGTCAACATGTGGCTCAAGTGCCCTGAGCAGCTGCTTATGTACCGCGTCATCTCTGCTCCACTGAGCATGTTCAAGGATATTAAGTTGTCCACAAGAGCTCCTGCAGGCGCTTGCGATTTGACATGCACCTGCAGGTGCGTGGGGAAGAGGGCGGTGAGGAGGCACTCTTGAGGGGCCTCACTTGGAAAGGGGAGGGGAGGCATGTGCATGGGGTGCTAGCGTCCTGACAGCGCTCCTTATAGTCAGAACTGTCTTTTATCGGTGCTGAGCCACGGCCACCCCAGGGAAAGTTCTTGAACCCTATACTCGATAACCTATGGCTGAGAATGCAAGGAGTGCATCTGGCTGGCTACACCAGTTGGCTCCGCGGCCCCCAACCGGTTGCCAGAAGGCTGCTTCAGACGGGTGATCCTGCACTTCAGTTTTTTTGCAGTTTCTGTCGAACAAGTGCGTTGCATGTCGTCATCTTGTGCCAGAATGCACGCTGGCTGGCTACCGTCTCCCCGCTGTGAAGTGCTCTGCGTCCTCGCCAACCTGCACCCATGCACCCCCCATTCCCCTTTTGCTCCTGCTGCGAGAGGCAGCAACTACAGGCCCCCCACTGCTGACCCTCCTCTCCCCCCACGCAACTCTATGCAGCCAGAGGAAGCCCGGGCTTGGTAGCGCCATAATAGTCGAGGCTAGGATGAACCAGATGGTGCCTGCACCCCTCTACCCATCCTGCAACACCTACTGAAGAGGCACGGGTGGGAGCGGCAGCGACCGGGGCCTTCTACGTGACCGCGCCAGGAAAAGCGGAGGCGACAGAGGCCCATCCCGCGTCTGGAATGGCCTTGGAGGTGCGCCTGCCTCAGCACGTTGTTCCTCCGCCGCTGCTTGCGCCGCCCTGACATGGTCGCCTCGAGCAGGGTCGAACAACTGAAACTAGCGGATGGGCCCATGGCAGATGTTGGTACATCTGCGCTGGCAGCCACACAGGTATGAACCTGGAATAATGTGAATCAAGTGTTGGCAAGTGTGAATGAAGAGACTGGGGAAAAGTGGGATTCGATTTAAGTAATAGGGTGAAGGGGAGGATGCTGTTTTCTCCACTTGGGGCGCAACATATGAGGGAGTAAGACAACTCAGGGCCAGTCAGGTCCATCCTCTGGGTTCAGGAGCCGACCTGACACCTCGGCAAGTTACCGAGCACATGGGGTCTCAAGCGTAGACCAAGCAAAACCATGACCAATGGTGCATTCCAAGCAGAATTCGAGAAGCCACTGACAAGCAATTAAAAACAACCAAATAACGCCTCTCTAGCCCTCTCAACGTCACAGGACACAACACTTTATACTGGAGCTTCCACCAGCGTGACCAAGCATTTGGAGCACGAACGGACGCCCACTCAAATCGGTGGACAGGCTACTCACATGCCTATCCGGACCATGATGCCCCATCCGCCACCAAAGCTGTCCAATGGGTTTAGTGTTTAGAAGATGGCCTATTTTGAGGCTATTGAGGCTATCTGAGCTACATCTGCAGCTGCACTGCCACCACACATCAGCCACACTTCAACATCCTCCTTCCCGGCATCTCAGGCACAGCGCTGCCCTTATACAGCGTTGCCCCATTGTTAAGGCCAGGCCCACCCCCCACTGCACATTGAGCCAAACAACTATCCGCTAACTGCATGATGAACAAACATACCCACCCCCATCTGCCCGCATAGACAGCCGACTATCTACTGACTATGCAATGGCCTGGCTACCAACCGCCCCCACCCCTGAACCCCGCAGGTCTGAGGGCTCCATGTCACATGTGATGGGCGAGCTGCCCACCCTCAGCACTGAGTATCTGCTCTCTGAGCCTACACCTGGGACAGGCCCCCCTGGTGACGCCGGGCAAACTCAAACTTGTGGATGGGAGACGTCATGGCAGACGTCACGCCTCTGAACTGGCAGTCATACAGGTATGGACCATGAGCAGATGTGAATAAAGATACTAGGAACAAATCTGAAACAGTAGCCTGGAAATGTGTGCTGAAGCATGTTGTAGCTGAATTTTAGCTGAAGTTGTAAACAACCCGCAGTGGTCTGCTCTGTAACCCTGCTCTAGATGGGTTACGGAGCAGCGGTGGTGGGCTCCTAAACCCTTATAACGGGGTTGAAACATCAGAGGTTGTCGGACAGCTCTGTGACCCTCCATAGTGCCTTATATGATAGTGGTATGCAGGGGCATGCCCATAGGATGTTGGGGGGCATGCCCACAGGTTTCTTGGGGGCATGCCCTAATAGGGAATCGTGGGACATCCTTGCAGAGTTTTGGTGGGCATGTGTGGCTGTGTGCTTAAACATGTTGCTGAAGGGATGATCCATAGGCCTAAATACAGGAGGAAACCTGCGCTCTCCAGGGGCATGGACTTGAAGAAGGGAGTCCAACATGTGCTAATGCCAATGAATGGGCAGGTTCAATTCGATCCTCCAGTCGGCCTATCCTTCAGGTCTGGATCTCCTGGTTCAGGGAGTAGGCCTTCCACAATCCGTAATTAATGTTGCTGTATCTTTTCCCCCCGACCGTAATGGCATGCATCTGGCTTAGGCTTAAGCTGCGTTGTTTCTTGAACTCTTACCCCCCTCCAGGGTGTATCGTTATTTCTCTCTCCCGCTGCCAGCTGTCCCCCTAGCCTTGGGGCATGTAACCACACGACACTACAAAAACGGCTGACGCTAAATAACACTCACCCCTAAAATCTCAACCTTACAGGTCTCTTACGTGCATGCATTGACGACCCCTCCCCTGAACAGGATCCCTTAACGCGGAACCTTCAACCCTAAACCGCGTCCCCCTGAACTCTGAACCAAGACATACAAAAAGCACACCTGCCGGACATGAAACCCTAAGCCCACAACCTTCAACCCTGACCCACCCAACCCCACACCTACTTCAGACCCTCCTTGAATGTGTGCAGGGCTTGGCTGGATCCGGGGAACTTTCTGACATACCGCTCTGAAGAGTCTCACAGCCTCAACGAGGCGATACATGCGGCCAAGGTAGTGCTCAACCACAACAGGATGCAGACGTGCCAGTGCCCATGACGTGGCTGATACAGGAGGCGGAGGGGGCAATGACCCTCCCCACTCACAGGACTCCATGCTCACTTCAAGTCCCGTATGTCCATGTGGGGTTTCCTGCAGCACAACATGCACCTCCGACAAGAAGCGTGCGCTCCAAAAAGTCTGCTCTCACTGAACAAGCAGCAGTGCACCAATAATCAAACCTTCTGCTGGTGGGTTGCAAAAGCCCCAAAAACTCCCATCTCATTGCCGGCCATTGCAGGAGCGGTGTTGAGGGGCCGGTCCACGAGGCCGGTGCTCGCTCTCAGCTTGGCGTAGAAGTCGTGGAAGCCTTGCTCCTGCTTCAGGTCCACCTCGGTGCACTTGCCATAGCTTCTGGCGTTCACGCTCAGCTTGCTACTGGACTTTCGGCCTTTAGGCTGTGCTGTGTCCTCCACCAGCAGCTCGCATTGACTCTCCGCCGCGTCAAGCGGGGAGACCATGCCACCTACATTGAGCAAAGGGCCCGGACGTGGTCAGGTCGGTGGAAGGGCGCAGGGGCCCAGGGGGGCGCACGAGGACATGTAGGAGGGCAGGTCGACAGGCAGGTGCACGCAATGAAATCGGCAGGCGGCTGGTGCGGCACGATTAGGCGCCGCCGCTAAAATTCACACAGGGGCTAGGTGGCATGAGAGGGCCAGTCGCAGTACACTGGAAGGGCAGCAAGCGTAACCAGACAGAGCATGCAATGGGGCCCTTGAGGCACCACTGAGAGGAGGGGCAGGAGTGGACAATGGGGCAAAGGCAGGCGGGAGGGAAGTGGACAGGCGCCACAGCAGCTGCTGCAGCCTCCACTGCAGTCAGCAAGGGAACACATAATTTAAAATACAAATAATAGGGTCCGCGGCGTCACCACTGAGAGGAGGGGCAGGAGTGGACAATGGGGCAAAGGCAGGCGGGAGGGAATGGGACGGGTGCCACAGCAGCTGCTGCAGCCTCCACTGCAGTCAGCAAGGGAACACATAATTTAAAATACAAATAATAGGGTCCGCGGCGGCACCACTGAGAGGAGGGGCAGGAGTGGACAATGGGGCAAAGGCAGGCGGGAGGGAAGGAGGTGGCTGGCAGTTCTTGAACATGACCTCTAGCTTATGCTTCTTCAATAGCTGGCCGTTTCGAGGAAGGAGGTGGATGCCAGTGTATTGCGTGAGTCCCATCGTTGCTGGAGCATGATGGTCTCTAGCAAGGAAAGGTAGCTCGCAGGGGGTACCTAGAGGAATCGTATGGGGGACTTCATTTCTTTGTTTCACCATTGGACACTTTTGAACAAGCTACTTGGACACCATTGGAAGCGCACTGTAAAATATATTGGAATATAACCCTGCCCCCCACCAGATTTATGTTTTTTACGGAGAAATAAAGGTTTGACTAGGTTCTGGAGGCGAAGGGGGGGGGGATCTATCATGGGTCGTTTAACATTTTTGATGATGGATTTTGTTACTTTTGTTTGCCCCCTTCCTCTAATCTTCTATTTGGGACTAGATCTTAAGATAAGTTACCGTATAACCGGATAGGGTTCGCGCACCCCGGATTTGAATATTTCAAGAAATCGTCCGCGTAGCAAAATAAGCTATGTGTCCGCGCACCGCATTTACCACGCAGCAGCCATTTTGAGCAAATAATTGTATTTCCTGAGCGCGCAGCCCTTAAGATCTCCTTAATAAAAGTCTGCGCAGCTACGAACAAACCATCTTCGCGCAGGGTAAATAGCCACTACTAGAGGGGTCCGACCCATAGAACCGCTGTGTCCCTAGGCTACTTTCGACGTACTGTTGAAATCGACAGCGCGCTGTCAATTACTGACTTCCACTGTTGGAAATTGCGTGCGCTGTCGATAACTGTGTTGTACCTTCGAGCACTTTTCAACAGCGAAAAAACAACAGTCGAGTAGCCGAGTAGCGGAATGCACACTCTTTCCGTCATCGCCCCTACATTTAACGCTTTCGCTGGCTTTGTCTGGATTCAAATAAGGACTTCGCGATGTATGCATATTTAAGTTTATTTAACGATGGCGGGTTTCATATGCCCTCACCACAGTTGGATTACCGGAGCTGCTGGCTAAATTGCTTTCGCGTCGGGTTGGACGTACGTATTGCCAAGCTTTCGTGACCGCATGGACATGCTGCCCAACTCGCGCACCAGCCTGGTACTGCTGGCCAGCTTGCTTGCGCGCCAGCCTAGACATGTCGCCAAGCTATCGCGCCAGCATGGACTTGCATTTGAGGCTGTGAGGCATGAGGCTGTGAGGCATTCCTTAGGCTGTGCGGCTTTCCTCCCGGTTGTCAGCAAGTTTTTCAGGCTGAGCAGCATGTCTTCAGATTGTGCGGCATTTCTCCCACCTATGCAGCATTTGCTGAGGCTGTGCGGCATTCCTTCAAGTTGTGCGGCATTCCAACCTGCTGTGTGGCATTTTCTCAGGCTGTGAGGGATTCCTTCAAGTTGTGCAGCATTCCCTCCGGCTGTGAAGCATTTTCTCAGGCTGTAAGACATTCCTTCAGGTTGTGCGGCATTCCAACCTGCTGTGCGGCATTTTGTCAGGCTGTGAGGCATTCCTTCAAGTTGTGCGGCATTCCACCCGGCTGTGAAGCATTTTCTCAGGCTGTAAGACATTCCTTCAGGTTGTGCGGCATTCCTCCCGGCTGTGCGGCATTTTCTCAGGCTGTGCGGCATTCCTCCAGGTTGTGCGGCATTCCTCCCGGCTGTGCAGCACTTTCTCAGGCTGTGAGGTATTCCTTCAGGTTAAGCAACATTCCTCCCGGCTGTGCGGCATTTTCTCAGGCTGTGCAGCATTTCTTCAGGTTGTGCGGCATTCCTCCTGGCTGTGCAGCATTTTCACAGGCTGTGCGGCATTCCTTCAGGTTGTGCGGCATTCCTCCTGGCTGTGCAGCATTTTCACAAGCTGTGTGGCATTCCTTAAGGTTGTGCAGCTTTCCTCCCGGCTGTGCGGCTTTTTCTCAGGCCGTGCGGCATTCCTTCAGGTTCTGTGACATTCCTCCTGGCTGTGCAAGCGGCATTCCTTCCGCATTTCATCAGGTTGTGCGGCATTCCTCCTGGCTGTGAGGCATTTTCTCAGGCTGTGAGGCATTCCTTTAAGTTGTGCGGCATTCCTCCCGGCAGTGAGGCATTTCCTCAGGCTGTGAGGCATTCCTTCAAGTTGTTCAGCATTCCTCCCGGCTGTCAGCAAGTTTCTCAGGCTGTAAGGCATTCCTTCAGGTTGAGCGGCATTCCTCCCGGCTGTGCGGAATTTTCTCAGGTTGTGCAGAATTACTCCAGGTTGTGCGGCATTCCTCCCGGCTGTGCGGCATTTTCTCAGGTTGTGCAGCATTTCTTCAGGTTCTGCGACATTCCTCCTGGCTGTGAGGCATTCCTTAGGCTGTGCGGCATTTCTTCAGGTTGTGCGGCATTCCTCCCGGCTGTCAGCAAGTTTCTCAGGCTGTGCGGCATTTCTTCAGGTTATGCGGCATATCTCCCAGCTGTGCAGCATTTTCTCAGGCTGTGAGGCATTTCTTCAGGTTGTGCGGCATTCCAACCTGCTGTGCGGCAGATTCCCTGGCTGTGAGGCATTTATTTACGTTGTGCGGCATTACTTTTGGCTGTGCAGCATTTTCTCAGGCTGTGCAGCATTTCTTTAGGTTGTGCAATATTCCTCCTGGCTGTGAGGCATTTTCTCTGGCTGTGAGACATTCCTTCATGTTGTGAGGCATGAGGCACGAGGCTTGAGGCATGAGGCATGAGGCTGTGAGGCATGAGGCTGTGAAGCATTCCTTAGGCTGTGCGGCATTCCGTCAGGTTGTGCGGCATTCCTCCCAGCTGTCAGCAAGTTTCTCAGGCTAAGCAGCATTTCTTCAGGTTGTGCAGCATTTCTCCAAGTTGTGCAGCATTTTGTCTGGCTGTGAGGCATTCCTTGAAGCTGCGGCTGTCGGCTGTCGCTCGGCTGTGCGACTGTCAGCAAGTTTCTCAGGCTGTGAAGCATTTTCTCAGGCTGAAAGACATTCCTTCAGGTTGTGAGGCATTCCTCCCTGTTGTGAGGCATTTTCTCAGGCTGTGCGGCATTCCTTCAGGTTGTGTGGCATACCTCCCGGCTGTGCGACATTTTCTCAGGCTGTGAAACATTCCCTCAGGTTGTGCAACATTCCAACCTGTTGTAAGGCATTTTCTCTGGCTGTGAGGCGTTCCTTCAAGTTGTGCGGCATTCCTCCCGGCTGTCAGAAAGTTTCTCAGGCTGTAAGGCATGCCCTCACGTTGTGCATCATTCCTCCCGGCTGTGCGGCATTTTTTCAGGCTGTGAGGCATTCCTTCAAGTTGTGCGGCATTCCTTCCGGCTGTGAAGCAATTTCTCAGGCTGTAAGACATTCCTTCAGGTTGTGCAACATTCCAACCAACTGTGACGCATTTTCTCAGGCTGTGCGGCACTCCTTCAGGTTGTGCGGCATTCCTCCCGGCTGTGCGACATTTTCTCAGGCTGAGCAACATTCCCTCAGGTTAGTTGTGCAACATTCCAACCTGCTGTGAGGCATTTTCTCTGGCTGTGCGGCATTCCTTCAGGTTCTGCGGCATTCCTCCCGGCTGTGCGACATTTTCTCAGGCTGTGCAACATTCCCTCAGGTTGTGCAACATTCCAACCTGCTGTGAGGCATTTTCTCTGGTTGCGAGGCGTTCCTTCAAGTTGTGCGGCATTCCTCCCGGCTGTTAGAAAGTTTCTCAGGCTGTGAGGTATGCCTTCAAGTTGTGCGGCATTCCTCCCGGCTGTCAGCAAGTTTGTCAGCTGTAAGGCATGCCCTCACGTTGTGCGTCATTCCTCCCGGCTGTGCGGCATTTCATCCCGTGCGGCATTTCATCCCGTGCGGCATTTCCTCCCGGCTCTGCAGCATTTCCTCCCGGCTGTGCGTCATTCCTCCCGGCTGTGCGGCATATGCTCAGGCTGTGCAGCATTTCATCAGGTTGTGCAGATTCCTCCTGGCTGTAAGGCATTTTCTCAGGTTGTTAGGCATTCCTTCAAGCTGTGCGGCATTCCTCCCGGCTGTGCAGCATTTTCTTAGGCTGTGCGGCATTCCTTCAGGTTGTGTGGCATAACTCCCGGCTGTGCGGTATTTTCTCAGGCTGTGAGGCATTCCTTCAAATTGTGCGGCATTCCCCCCGGCTGTGAGGCATTTTCTCAGGCTGTGACGCATGCCTTCAGGTTGTGCGGCTTTCCTTAGGCTGGGAGGCATTCCTTCAAGTTGTGTGGCATTCTTCCTGGCTGTGAGGCATTTCTTTTGGTTGTGCGGCATTCCTCCCAGCTGTGATGCATTTGCTCAGGCTGTGCGGTATTCCTTCAGGTTGTGCCGGCAGAAGCAAACCTCACATCCAGGGCTTCCATGTAAGTGAGCTGGACACACTCAGCACTGGAGTCAAGGCAGGCGTCCAGCGTCTTCATCAATTCTTCGTTGACAGCACTGACGTTGTCGTCGTCACGCACTTTAGGAAGCATCAATGCAAAAAACGTGCAACCAGTACTCCTTTGATTTACTTTGCAACAGACTGATCAAGGGTTCATACGTAATATCGTCGACGGAAAGCAATTCGGGCGTCCCTCTAGGCGAGGTCATACGAATGCAATGTATAAGAATTTTGTCGGCGGTGGGCTTCTTATCGCCGCAGTGAGTGTGGGAATCACACACGAAGTGGGGGAATCACACACGAAGTATGGGAATCACACACTGAGAATGGGAATCACTCACTGAGTATGGGAATCACTCACCGAGTATGGAAATTACTCACTAAGTATGAAAAATCACATCAGGGGTATGCGAACTGTCGATTCTCAACAGTGACGGTACTATTTCGACAGCGGCTGTGGCTTTACAACCGTGACTGTTTGTCATTAACATCGTCTGTCGATAATTCGGCAACTTCTACTGTGAAATAGCGACAGTCGCTGTCGAAATAGTACCGCCACTGTTGAGATTCGAAATTATACGGATAAATCACCACAGTCGCTATCGAAATAGTACCGTCCCTGTTGAGAATCGACAGTTCGCATACTCCTGAATCACTCACTGATTTCCCTACTCAGTGAGTGATTCCCATACTCAGTGAGTGATTCCCATACTCAGTGTGTGATTCCCCCACTTCGTGTGTGATTCCCACACTCACTGCGGCGATAAGAAGCCCACCGTCGACAAATGATCTATCATACATTGCAGTCGTATGACCTCGCCTTGAGCGGTGGAAGAAATCCGACCGCCGTCGAATGGAACTCTCGTCTACTAGCACGGCCCGCCATCCCCATCCACATTCCGCATTTAGTGCCCTGTCCGCCTGTCAGCAAGTGCACTACTTCATCCATCGATGGTTCCGCAGTAGCGCATGAAGTCCTCAACATCAAGCCCATATATACGCTTAACGTCAGGTACTAGGCTTAGGGTTGGCAAAAAAATGTACGGACGATGGGGCAGCAGACATTCCCTCAAGATCACATCGCACCTGTCAACGACACAATAATTATTCGTCAAGTCTTAATGATGTCTTCAAACATGAAAATGGTCCCCTGGCTACCCTCAACTATATACATTTGTCATGCTGCCCTGCTTACGCACCATGCTACTACTGCTAGCCAGCTTGCTTGCGCACCCGCCTAGACATGTCGTCAAGTTTCAGCGCCAACATGGACATGCTGCCCAACTTATGCACCAGCCTAGTTCTCCAGGCGAGCTTGCTGCTGGCGCACCAACCTCATACTGCTGGCCAGCTCGCTAGCACACCATTCTAAACCCATTGTCAATCTCAGTCCTACGCCCAGATGGACATGCTGCCCATCTTATGCACAACCCTAGTTCTGTTGCCCAACTTGTTTGCGCACCACTTAAGTACTAATGGCCAGCTTGTTTGCGCACCAGCCTGATACTGTTAGCCAGCTTGCTTGTGCGCCACGCTACACATGTTGCCGTGCTTCCGCACCAACATGGACATCCTAACCTACTTGCGCACTAGCTTGGTAATACATGCCAGTTTGCTTGCACTCCAGTCTGAATATGCTATCAAGCGTCCACGCCCACAAAGACCTGTTGCCCAGCTTACGGACCAGCCTGGCCAGCTGGCTTGCGCACCACCCTAGTACTCATGGCTACCTTGCTTGTGCACTAACCTAGTTATCCTGGCCAGCATGCTTACGCAACACCCTAGTACTGTTGGCCAGCTTGCTTGCGCATCACCCTAGTAATGTTGGCCAGCTTGCTTGCGCATCACCCTAGTACTGTTGGCATGCTTGCTTGCGCATCACCCTAGTACTGTTGGCCAGCTTGCTTGCGCATCACCCTAGTACTGTTGGCCAGCTTGCTTGCGCATCACCCTAGTACTGTTGGCCAGCTTGCTTGCGCATCACCCTAGTACTGTTGGCATGCTTGTTTGCGCACCAGCCTAGTACTGTTGGCCAGCTTGCTTGCGCATCACCCTAGTACTGTCGGCATGCTTGCTTGCGCATCACCCTAGTACTGTTGGCCAGCTTGCTTGCGCATCACCCTAGTACTGTTGGCCAGCTTGCTTGCGCATCACCCTAGTACTGTTGGCCAGCTTGCTTGCGCATCACCCTAGTACTGTTGGCATGCTTGTTTGCGCACCAGCCTAGTACTGTTGGCCAGCTTGCTTGCGCACCTCCCTAGTACTGATGGCTAGCTTGCTTGTGCACCAACCTAGTTCTCCTAGCCAGCATACTTACGCACCACCGTAATACTGTTGGCATGCTTGCTTGCGCACCAGCCTAGTACTGTTGGCCAGCTTGCTTGCGCACCACCCTAGTGCTTCTGACCAGCTTGCTTACGCACCAACCTATTACTGTAATTACTGTTGGTCTGCTTGCTTGCGCACCAGCCTAGTACTGTTGGCCAGGTTGCTTACACACCCTCCTAGGATTGTTGGCCTGGTTGCTTGCAAACCACCCTAATACTGCTGGCCAACTTGCTTGCACAACACGCACCCTGGTACTCATGGCTAGCAAACTTGAGCACCAACCTAGTACTCCTGGCCATGTTGCTTACACACCACCATAGTACTTTTGGCCATCTTGCTTGTGCACCAGCCTAGTATTGCTGTCCAGCTTGCTTGCGCACTACCTTAGTATTACTGTCCAGCTTGCATGCGCACCACCCTAGTATTGCTGGCCTGCTTGCTTGCACACCACCCTAGTATTGCTGTCCAGCTTGCTTGCGCACTACCGTAGTATTGCTGTCCAGCTTGCTTACGCACTACCCTAGTATTGCTGTCCAGCTTGCTTGCGCACCACCCTAGTATTGCTGTCCAGCTTGCTTGCGCACCACCCTAGTATTGCTGTCCAGCTTGCTTGCGCACTACCGTAGTATTGCTGTCCAGCTTGCTTGCGCACTACCCTAGTATTGCTGTCCAGCTTGCTTTCGCACTACCGTAGTATTGCTGTCCAGCTTGCTTGCGCACTACCCTAGTATTGCTGACCAGCTTGCTTGCGCACCACCCTAGTATTGCTGTCCAGCTTGCTTGCGCACTACCGTAGTATTGCTGTATGTCCAGCTTGCTTGCGCACTACCCTAGTATTGCTGTCCAGCTTGCTTGCGCACTACCCTAGTATTGCTGTATTTCCAGCTTGCTTGCGCACCACCCTAGTATTGCTGTCCAGCTTGCTTGCGCACTACCCTAGTATTGTTGTATTTCCAGCTTGCTTTCGCACTACCCTAGTATTGCTGTCCAGCTTGCTTGCGCACTACCCTAGTATTGCTGACCAGCTTGCTTGCGCACCACCCTAGTATTGCTGTCCAGCTTGCTTGCGCACTACCGTAGTATTGCTGTATGTCCAGCTTGCTTGCGCACTACCCTAGTATTGCTGTCCAGCTTGCTTGCGCACTACCCTAGTATTGCTGTATGTCCAGCTTGCTTGCGCACTACCCTAGTATTGCTGTCCAGCTTGCTTGCGCACTACCCTAGTATTGCTGTCCAGCTTGCTTGCGCACCACCCTAGTATTGCTGTCCAGCTTGCTTGCGCACTACCCTAGTATTGCTGTCCAGCTTGCTTGCGCACCACCCTAGTATTGCTGTCCAGGGTGCTTGCATACTACCCTAGTATGCCTGTCCAGCTTGCTTGCGCACTACCCTAGTATTGCTGTATGTCCAGCTTGCTTGCGCACTACCCTAGTATTGCTGTCCAGCTTGCTTGCGCACTACCCTAGTATTGTTGTATTTCCTGCTTGCTTGCGCACCACCCTAGTATTGCTGTCCAGCTTGCTTGCGCACTACCCTAGTATTGCTGTCCAGCTTGCTTGCGCACCACCCTAGTATTGCTGTCCAGGGTGCTTGCATACTACCCTAGTATTGCTGTCCAGCTTGCCTGCGCACTACCCTAGTATTGCTGTCCAGCTTGCTTGCGCACTACCCTAGTATTGCTGGCCTGCTTGTTTGCGCACCACCCTGGTATTGCTGTCCAGCTTGCTTGCGCACTTCCCTAGTATTGCTGTCCAGCTTGCTTGCGCACTACCCTAGTATTGCTGTCCAACTTGCTTTCGCACTACCCTAGTATTGCTGTCCAGCTTGCTTGCGCACTACCCTAGTATTGCTGTATGTCCAGCTTGCTTGCGCACCACCCTAGTATTGCTGTCCAGCTTGCTTGCGCACTACCCTAGTATTGCTGTCCAGCTTGCTTGCGCACTACCCTAGTATTGCTGTCCAGCTTGCTTGCACACCACCCTAGTATTGCTGTCCAGCTTGCTTGCGCACTACCCTAGTATTGCTGTCCAGCTTGCTTGCGCACTACCCTAGTATTGCTGTCCAGCTTGCTTGCGCACTT
This sequence comes from Limnomonas spitsbergensis, assembly GCA_037349105.1. Taxonomy (NCBI): domain Eukaryota; kingdom Viridiplantae; phylum Chlorophyta; class Chlorophyceae; order Chlamydomonadales; genus Limnomonas; species Limnomonas spitsbergensis. Next base: position 1,860,846 of record JAYJMM010000087.1, on the reverse strand, counting down.
CCCTAGTATTGCTGTCCAGCTTGCTTGCGCACTACCCTAGTATTGCTGTCCAGCTTGCTTGCGCACCACACTGGTATTGCTGGCCTGCTCGCTTGCGCACCACCCTGGTATTGCTGTCCAGCTTGCTTGCGCAATACCCTAGTATTGCTGTCCAGCTTGCTTGCGCACCACCCTAGTATTGCTGTCCAGCTTGCTTGCACACTACCCTAGTATTGCTGTATGTCCAGCTTGCTTGCGCACTACCCTAGTATTGCTGTATGTCCAGCTTGCTTGCACACTACCCTAGTATTGCTGTCCAGCTTGCTTGCGCACTACCCTAGTATTGCTGTATGTCCAGCTTGCTTGCGCACTACCCTGGTATTGCTGTCCAGCTTGCTTGCGCACCACCCTAGTATTGCTGTCCAGCTTGCTTGTGCACTACCCTAGTATTGCTGTATGTCCAGCTTGCTTGCGCACTACCCTAGTATTGCTGTCCTGCTTGCTTGCACACCACCCTAGTATTGCTGTCCAGCTTGCTTGTGCACTACCCTAGTATTGCTGTCCAGCTTGCTTGCGCACTACCCTGTATTGCTGTCCAGGGTGCTTGCGCACTACCCTAGTATTGCTGTCCAGCTTGCTTGCACACTACCCTAGTATTGCTGTCCAGCTTGCTTGCGCACTACCCTAGTATTGCTGTCCAGCTTGCTTGCGCACTACCCTAGTATTGCTGGCCTGCTTGCTTGCGCACTACCCTAGTATTGCTGTCCAGCTTGCTTGTGCACTACCCTAGTATTGCTGTCCAGCTTGCTTGCGCACTACCCTAGTATTGCTGTATGTCCAGCTTGCTTGCGCACCACCCTAGTATTGCTGTCCAGCTTGCTTGCGCACTACCCTAGTATTGCTGTCATGCTTGCTTGCACACTACCCTAGTATTGCTGTCCAGCTTGCTTGCGCACTTCCCTAGTATTGCTGTCCAGCTTGCTTGCGCACTACCCTAGTATTGCTGTCCAACTTGCTTTCGCACTACCCTAGTATTGCTGTCCAGCTTGCTTGCGCACTACCCTAGTATTGCTGTATGTCCAGCTTGCTTGCGCACCACCCTAGTATTGCTGTCCAGCTTGCTTGCGCACTACCCTAGTATTGCTGTCCAGCTTGCTTGCGCACTACCCTAGTATTGCTGTCCAGCTTGCTTGCACACCACCCTAGTATTGCTGTCCAGCTTGCTTGCGCACTACCCTAGTATTGCTGTCCAGCTTGCTTGCGCACTACCCTAGTATTGCTGTCCAGCTTGCTTGCGCACTTCCCTAGTATTGCTGTCCAGCTTGCTTGCGCACTACCCTAGTATTGCTGTCCAGCTTGCTTGCGCACCACACTGGTATTGCTGGCCTGCTCGCTTGCGCACCACCCTGGTATTGCTGTCCAGCTTGCTTGCGCAATACCCTAGTATTGCTGTCCAGCTTGCTTGCGCACCACCCTAGTATTGCTGTCCAGCTTGCTTGCACACTACCCTAGTATTGCTGTATGTCCAGCTTGCTTGCGCACTACCCTAGTATTGCTGTATGTCCAGCTTGCTTGCACACTACCCTAGTATTGCTGTCCAGCTTGCTTGCGCACTACCCTAGTATTGCTGTATGTCCAGCTTGCTTGCGCACTACCCTGGTATTGCTGTCCAGCTTGCTTGCGCACCACCCTAGTATTGCTGTCCAGCTTGCTTGTGCACTACCCTAGTATTGCTGTATGTCCAGCTTGCTTGCGCACTACCCTAGTATTGCTGTCCTGCTTGCTTGCACACCACCCTAGTATTGCTGTCCAGCTTGCTTGTGCACTACCCTAGTATTGCTGTCCAGCTTGCTTGCGCACTACCCTGTATTGCTGTCCAGGGTGCTTGCGCACTACCCTAGTATTGCTGTCCAGCTTGCTTGCACACTACCCTAGTATTGCTGTCCAGCTTGCTTGCGCACTACCCTAGTATTGCTGTCCAGCTTGCTTGCGCACTACCCTAGTATTGCTGGCCTGCTTGCTTGCGCACTACCCTAGTATTGCTGTCCAGCTTGCTTGTGCACTACCCTAGTATTGCTGTCCAGCTTGCTTGCGCACTACCCTAGTATTGCTGTATGTCCAGCTTGCTTGCGCACCACCCTAGTATTGCTGTCCAGCTTGCTTGCGCACTACCCTAGTATTGCTGTCATGCTTGCTTGCACACTACCCTAGTATTGCTGTCCAGCTTGCTTGCGCACTACCCTAGTATTGCTGTCCAGCTTGCTTGCGCACTACCCTAGTATTGCTGTCCAGCTTGCTTGCGCACTACCCTAGTATTGCTGTCCAGCTTGCTTGCGCACTACCCTAGTATTGCTGGCCTGCTCGCTTGCGCACCACCCTGGTATTGCTGTCCAGCTTGCTTGCGCAATACCCTAGTATTGCTGTCCAGCTTGCTTGCGCACCACCCTAGTATTGCTGTCCAGCTTGCTTGCACACTACCCTAGTATTGCTGTATGTCCAGCTTGCTTGCGCACTACCCTAGTATTACTGTATGTCCAGCTTGCTTGCACACTACCCTAGTATTGCGGTCCAGCTTGCTTGCGCACTACCCTAGTATTGCTGTATGTCCAGCTTGCTTGCGCACTACCCTGGTATTGCTGTCCAGCTTGCTTGCGCACCACCCTAGTATTGCTGTCGAGCTTGCTTGTGCACTACCCTAGTATTGCTGTCCTGCTTGCTTGCTCACTACCCTAGTATTGCTGTCCTGCTTGCTTGCACACCACCCTAGTATTGCTGTCCAGCTTGCTTGTGCACTACCCTAGTATTGCTGTCCAGCTTGCTTGCGCACTACCCTGTATTGCTGTCCAGGGTGCTTGCGCACTACCCTAGTATTGCTGTCCAGCTTGCTTGCACACTACCCTAGTATTGCTGTCCAGCTTGCTTGCGCACTACCCTAGTATTGCTGTCCAGCTTGCTTGCGCACTACCCTAGTATTGCTGGCCTGCTTGCTTGCGCACTACCCTAGTATTGCTGTCCAGCTTGCTTGTGCACTACCCTAGTATTGCTGTCCAGCTTGCTTGCGCACTACCCTAGTATTGCTGTATGTCCAGCTTGCTTGCGCACCACCCTAGTATTGCTGTCCAGCTTGAATGCGCACTACCCTAGTATTGCTGTCATGCTTGCTTGCGCACCACACTGGTATTGCTGTCCAGCTTGCTTGCGCACTACCCTAGTATTGCTGTCCAGCTTGCTTGCGCACCACCCTAGTATTGCTGTCCAGCTTGTTTGCGCACTACCCTAGTATTGCTGTCCAGCTTGCTTGCACACTACCCTAGTATTGCTGTCCAGCTTGCTTGCGCACTACCCTAGTATTGCTGTATGTCCAGCTTGCTTGCGCACCACCCTAGTATTGCTGTCCAGCTTGCTTGTGCACTACCCTAGTATTGCTGTCCAGCTTGCTTGCGCACTACCCTAGTATTGCTGTCCAGCTTGCTTGCGCACCACCGTAGTATTGCTGTCCAGCTTGCTTGTGCACTACCCTAGTATTGCTGTCCAACTTGCTTGCGCACTACCCTAGTATTGCTGTCCAGCTTGCTTGCGCACTACCCTAGTATTGCTGGCCTGCTCGCTTGCGCACCACCCTGGTATTGCTGTCCAGCTTGCTTGCGCAATACCCTAGTATTGCTGTCCAGCTTGCTTGCGCACCACCCTAGTATTGCTGTCCAGCTTGCTTGCGCACTACCCTAGTATTGCTGTCCAGCTTGCTTGCGCACTACCCTAGTATTGCTGGCCTGCTCGCTTGCGCACCACCCTGGTATTGCTGTCCAGCTTGCTTGCGCAATACCCTAGTATTGCTGTCCAGCTTGCTTGCGCACCACCCTAGTATTGCTGTCCAGCTTGCTTGTGCACTACCCTAGTATTGCTGTCCAGCTTGCTTGCGCACTACCCTAGTATTGCTGTCCTGACAGGGAACATGGATTTTTGGATGGCAGTTGATTGCAGTGATGAGCATAGGGTATTCATCCGCACTCCCATGCGTGCAATCTCTGAACCAGCATGGGATGGGATGGTAGTATTCACATGCCATGGTACGCTGGAGTTGAAGGCATTATTGTTACCTGGTTCTTTAAATCCATTTGTGCGCTGTAGATGATGCGCTCCTCTTATTCCATCTGCCGTCCAGTTCGTGACACGATAAGCGAGGGCTGGTTCACCAGTTGGGGTGTTGCGATTTCCGTCTCAGTCGAATCTACTACGGTAGTAAAAATCGTCCAATCTGAAGTGCGGGGAATGCAATAGCCTGTATGAGAAAAAGATACGTCGGATTCCGAGGAACACCTATGCCGAGGAAAAGTGGGGAGATCCGACGTTCAGCTACAAGAAACGGCTGTTGAGAATGCGGTACAGCGACAGCGAGCTCCACACTGTTCGCTGTTCGTTTTAGCACAAAATCGACAGCCGATCTGCTCATACTGTCGAAAGCGACAGCCTGTCGCTTCCTGCTGTCGAAAGCGACAGCACGCCGAAAGTAGCCTAGGTACACAGCGAAAACGACTTTCCCCCTACCGTCGGACCCCTCTACCACTACGGTACGTACTGTCCACACAATCAAAAATATTGTGTGGTGACTGAATGAGCAGTACATGGTGCCGAACTCGCAACCTGTGCCTTGTCGTTAGGAGAGAATGCAGAGGATAGACGGAAGTTTGGTATTTGGTACAGCTACAGCTAAGAAGTCCACGCACCCCCCCAAACAGTTAGTGTTTGGCCTGTGACTAGAGCGTTCGCGCAACGGAATTGTTTGAATCATTAATACCGCGCATGCTGTCCACGCACCCCAAAAATATTCATTTGAACGCTGAGTGAAACCGGTTCTACGGTACAGTAGATTGACGGCAGCACGTGTACTGAACACTGGACACTACTGTGTGCGTGGATCATAAACGGGCGCACATAGCAAATTGATAGCCCTAATAGTTGGAATTGTGATACACCTCTGGGCCCTGCTTAAAAGGCTAAGCCGCGCGGGCGCCCAACTAGTCGTTTTCGAACAAAATATCATCCCTTTTGGGGTTTTGTTTTTAGCTTCGCTTTTGGAGGAAAGAAAAAAAAGTGGCTTGTGGGCCAGGAAAAACAAGGAACAGGGGGAAATAAGTCAGGTGACACAGAGAAGCTGGGGAAAAGGTAGGCGAAAGGAAGCCCTAGCCTCTGAAACGTCGAAGCCTTAAATCAGTTGGTGTTCACTACCAAAACCCGACATTCCATTCCTCCGACCCCCGCACCTATGTCACGCCCACGCATCACAACATTGTAACACATACTTATACATTTTCACTTAATCTTTCTTGTTTCCTTCTTATTTTTTAAGGTGGCGTCCAACCGAACTCTTTTGCACCCACGTCATGTTTTATGGCTGGGGCTAATCTTCCGCACTATGGGGTTCATTCCCGCGCTACTGCTCGGTGGTTGTGTGTTGGTTGCTTGCTCAGGGGTGTCACAGGTTTTCGTTTGCTGTCCTAGCGTATCTGGTGCCTGGACCGGTTTACGGGCGCAAGTCCCATGCATCAAATGTGATGCCCCGTTGGAATGTTAAAAGTTCACAAAACTTCACATGTGGGCTGAGTCCTGTAATGTGCTTATGTTTGTGTACCGGTATTTGAGTTACTCTGAGTAGGGGGTTTGGAGCGGTGGTCTGGAATACCCCAAGGGTAGTCAGGTACCAGTATTCACAGGGTTACCTAGTACAGCCGTATTGGCAAAAATCCCGTACCAAATTCCGGTATTCCGCACTGTACCGTTTGACCGTACCGTACCGTTGGAACTACCGTATTGTATGCTCCTGGTGTGCGCCGCAGTACAAATCTCAAATCTGAAAGGGTCACTTGGCGGGTCACCCTTTTTGGTGCAAAGGTGCACCTGGCGGTTCACCCTTTTGCGGACCCGATTGGCATGACTGCACTAATGCACCACGGTCCTAACTGTGAATGACAGCTGGAATTGAGGTTTCGCATCCTCTACTAGCCCCACATGGCCGAGCCGCCCAGCAGGGTCCAGCAAGTGTGCACCGTTTTGAACCAGTACACCTGGCTCTGCATCGTACAATGTATGCCAGAGAGCATCTGGATGAGATGATTGGAGTTGTCCCTTCCTCCCCCCGCAAAATCCTTATTTTGGGGAAAATTCAGTTTCACAACAGGTTCCGGAGGCGAAGGGGTGGGGTCAGAGTCTTAAAATTTTCTCGATGATGGAAAGGGTGACTGTTGTTCGAAATCACCGTCCTATCATCCTATGTCAATTGGTTCAAGAAAGTGCAAGACGTTGTAGCTTGGGGCCGGCCCCCCCAAAACAGGCAATGTCCCTGGCTAAGTAACTTCGTTAAGTTTTGTACAACCAAGATGTCGAGCCTGCTGACTGAAATGTTGAGGCAACGATGCAATCCATTCAGGACTCAAGCATGCTCCTTCCGCAACAAAATCCTCTGATACAAAACGACGACACGCGGTTGTTTAAAAAGGGGAGAAGTCAATGACGTTACACCTCTGGGCCCTGCTAAAAAAAGGCTCGGCCGCGTGGGCGCCTTACTTAAAAGGGCAGACAGACAATAAGGAAAAGGGGTAAATAAAGTGAATTAACAGACAAAAAGCTGGAAAGGAAAGGCAGAGGAAGTTCCAGCTTCTGAGAACGTCTACGCCTCAAGGAGCCATGAAGCGAGGCAGGCATGTGCCCGCATTACCAGCCGCATGCAAATGCTGTCAACATAATAGGACAAGTGCACGAGGAGAAAACTGAACAGGATGCACGGTCGAAAGCTGAAATTGAATCTTGCATAACATAAGCAAGCAAGCGCACGGGATGGCCACACATCCCGCCCCGATCTCCCACACACCCCAAGAATCTCCAAACGAGCTCCGGAAAACATGCAATCCAATGACGCCATTGGGAGACATCATGGCTGTGGGGCACCAGCAGCAGCAGCGACAGGGACAGAGCAGCACCAGGGACGGAGGGGAGCGGGTCCGCAACCGAAGGCTCAGAGGGAGCAGTGCCCGACACCAGAGAATCTACGATCATCTGAAAGGGAGCAGCCGGGAGCGGGAGCGGGAGCAGCAGGCGGCGTTGTCGCGTCCAGCTGTTCAGCCGCTATGGAGGCGGGCGGCGCCACATCCTCGTTCGACACCGGCAGGGTGTCGGCGGCCGCAACAGCTCACTTTGCATCGTCAGCCACAACGTCAGGCGCGGGCGCAGCATGCGTGGGCGCTGCCGGTGCAGGGGTAGCAAGCGTGTTCATGTTCATCACAAAGAACACACAATGCAAGGCATACTCTCCCTTGGCATCAGCAATTTCAGTATATTGGTATACCACGCCATGAAGCGTGCTCACAAAATGCACGTGCATGCTATACAACTCATACACAGCATTGTGCAAACGAGACGTAGGAAGTTGAAACGGATATTTCAATGTTTTGATGTTTGGTATACCGGTATTTAAACATAATTTTAAAACGTTTAAGAGTGCTTCCCGGCATCATGAATCACCAATCAACCAGTCAAACATAGCCGAAAGCGCAAGCCACCGTAGTTTTTTTTGACTTTTTTCTTGTTATGATGGTAACGGCGCGGACGAGGCTTCTGCCCAAGCCGCGTTGTTCCCTGCACGCCCCTGTGGACACAGTTTTCTGCTTTTCTCTCTCTCTAAGAGAGGAGAACTTGGAGTGACAAGGCACTCCTGTATTCAACCTACATACCTCTCGCAGTATGGCGGCTTTGGTCCGCACCGCATTGTTTCCTGCCATTCTCAATGAAGCAACCATGCCTGCCATCATCTCCGTCATTCCCACTGACCTTTCTGTAGCACCTCTTGTCCCCTTCAGGCTTATCTCCGTCACACCCATTTCATGACCGCCTCCAGATCATTAGGCAGCTGTTGGCCCCTTGTGCTGTTTGAGCCTCGTCCTCGACCCTGGCCCGCTCCCACACGAGCCGCCCCAGGCGCCGCCAAACAGCCCCTCCCGCCACCACCGCTCCCTCCCCTCCCCTCTGTCCCCCACCCCTTCCCCTCCCCTCCCCACCACCTCTCCCCACTCCATCCCCCCTCCCTGCTCCCCCACCCCTCCCCTCCCCTCCCCCCCCTCCCCCTTCCATGCATCAATAACTGCGGCTCTCCATGCATTACGTGCTGCCGCACTCCTCCCGCAGCCGCAGCCTGCACCCCGCTGCCTGCAGTCCTGGGACGCCGCCCCTGCCCATCCGCTTCCCCTCGGTCACCACCATCGCCGCCCTCTGAGGAATCGCTGGAGCTGGAATCCCCCTCGCTGGACTCCTCTCCCTCGCTGGACTTCTCCCCCTCGCTAGACTCTTCCCCCTCGCTTGACTCCTCCTCCGAGTCCTCACCGCTCATTCCGTGTGGCAGCCATTCCTGCAGGTGCCAGTGGAGCTGACCCGGGCCCACGGGCAGGGCCTCATCCAGCACCAGCTGTAGCAGCGGCTCTGGCAGCAAACCCAACGGACTGCTACTACCTGCGCCCGATCAAAGCAAAGAGGTTGAAACAGGAGTAAATGGTATGACTGTATACTGTATATTTGATACTACCTGCGCCCGTTCAAATAAAATGCAGCAGCAGCCAGCGCTTCAACCCAGCCCCAGCATGCACATCACCCATATAATGGAGCCCAGCTCTTGTCCCACCTGCTCTGGAGTGACACCCCATCAGGACGGACATGCAGGGGGGGGGGGCAGCCGGCCTGGGCTGCAGCAGCAGCCAGCTCATCACCCCAGCCCAGACAAATGCATGTCTCAAACCACAGAGCCCAGCTCATTTCCCACCTGCTCTTGAGTGGCAGCCCATCAGGACGGACATGCGGAGGCGGTGGGAGCGACTGCCGGCCTGGGCTACGGCGGCCGACAGCGCCGAGAAGGCGACATCAGGCAGCAGGTTGGGAGGAGTTCTAAGGTCGAGTCGCCAGAGGGCGGGGCGGGCCTGTGGGGTTGGGGGCGCGGGGTCAGGGGGGGCAGGTGGGGGAGGGTGTCAGCGGGCAGCAGGTTGGGAGGTGATCTAAGGTCAAGGCGCCGGAGGGCAGGGCGGGCATGTGGGGTTGGGGGAGCCAGGTTAGGGGGAGCAGGCGGGGGAGGGCGACATTGGGCAGGAGGTTGGAATGCGTTCCATGGGCAAGGCGATGCAGGTTGGAGCGGGCCTGCTGGGTGCTGAGGTTAAGGTTGATAGGGTTAATGGAGATATGGTTTATGGTGATATGGTTTATGGTGATATGGTTTATGGTGATATGGTTTAGGGTGATATGGTTCAGGGTGATATGGTTCAGGGTGATAGGGTTTAGGGTGATAGGGTTCAGGGTGATATGGTTTAGGGTGATATGGTTCAGGGTGATATGGTTCAGGGTGATAGGGACTAGGGTTATATGGTTTAGGGCAAGAGATTTCAGGGTGATAGGGACTAGGGTTGTAGGGTTAAGGGCAATATGGTTCAGGGTGATAGGGTTTATGGTGCTAGGGTTTATGGTGATAGGGTTTAGGGTGATAGGGTTCTCAGAGTGATAGGGTTACGGGCAATAGGGTTTAAGGTGATAGGGACTAGGGTTATAGGGTTCAGGGTTATAGGGTTTAGGGCTATAGGGTTAAGGACATCAATGTTTATGGGGATAGGGTTTAAAGTGATAGGGTTCAGGGTGATAGGGTTTAAAGCGATAGGGTTTAGGGTGATGGGGTTTAGGGTGATAGGGTTCATGGTGATAGGGTTTGGGGTGGTAGGATTTAGGGTGATGGGGTTTATGGTGATATGGTTCAGGGTGATGGGGTTTAGGACAATAGGGTTTATGGTGATATGGTTCAGGGTGATAGGGTTTAGGGTGATATGGTTCAGGGTGATAGGGCTTAGGGTTTATGGTGATATGGTTCAGGGTGATAGGGTTAAGGGCAATAGGGTTTAGGGTGCTATGGTTCAGGGTTGTATGGTTGAGGGTGATATGGTTCAGGGTGAGAGGGTTCAGGGTGAGAGGGTTTTGGGTGATAGGGTCCAGGGTTGTAGGGTTGAGGGTGATAGGTTTGAGGGTGATAGTGACTAGGGTTATCGGGGTAAGGGCAATAGGGCTCAGGGTGATAGGTTTAAGGGTGATAGGGTTTAGGTTGACAATGTTTAGGTTGATAAGGTTTAGGGTGATAAGGTTGAGGGTTATAGGGTTGAGGGTGATAGGTTTGAGGGTGATAGGGTTTAGGTAAAAGGTATCGGGTTCAGGCATTAGCACAGCCAGTTCCCCCCCCCGCAGCCGGGTTGCCTCGTCCCCCTTTGGCCTCCGGAATCACACAGTTTGAGCGCTAGAATGCGTCATCCTGCGTCATCCTGAACATGAGAGGCCACGATGTGCCTGGAGAGTACTAAAATGCGTCCTGGGCCGTCAGTACAGTGACCCTAGGCATCATTAGAACTCTCCATGTGATGCCTATCCCATTCTTCGACTTCGCCGTTACCTTGAAAACAGTCCACCCGACTGCCGTCCAGCATCTCCCCCTGTTCTCACTGACCCGCCATAGCCCCTTTCTCCCTTTAAGGGTATACAGACCGGGGCTTGGGCGTCTCGTCAACCTGTACTTCCCAAAATCCACGCCGCATCGGCGTTCTCTTTTCTTTTCTTTTCTAACGTTGGCCTCGATGCTAACCGAAGCGGCGTTTGACTGACGTGGCATTGGAAGGCACAAGGACATGAGGTTATTTCAGTGCTAGCCCTGCCTCGAGATTGTAGCGAAACGTCGTGGACATGAAGATCCTCGTAGTTGCGAGATGCAATCTGTCCTCGACGAGTAGGATGAGTCCAAGATTCGGTGCAGTCAGAAGGCATAAAAACACGCCTGGCACCTGGCATGCAGATCGCACGTATTCGCGTAATGTTGTATTCTATATCTGCAGATGATGAGTATGTGGTCCTCCAGATGGGGCCAGCTACGGACAAGAACAAGTTCACCACCAAGCTGCAAGTCTTGGCCCGAGGTGGTCGCTGGTTGCACCCTATTATGGGCAGCGCAGACGCCATCAATCGCATCGCCATGCTTGGGCATGGAGCTCGCGTTAAGTGAGTGTCTATAATTTCAACTCTGAAAATTTGACGTGCTCTTGCGAGTGAAAACACAGCTCGTGTAATGTGTGCTTGGGTGTGCCCAAACAAATATTCATATTATTATCTTTTTGTACAGGATCCTTGGGAAGTGCCATGTTTTGTCTTCCTACCTTCATTATAGTTGCCAACTGGGCTTTGTGTCTCCCACATGATTGAAGGGGTGATCTGTCATACCCATACTTTACCTCGTCGCTAGCAACACTTATGTCACTCAACTTCAAGAATACACAGTGTAGTTAAGCCAGAGTGGTTCCTCGTTCATGCTGTTTTATTTCATGCTGCGACTTTGCCACATTACTACATTGCCGGATTCCATGTACCTGCCAATGGCATGGCTGCACCAAGCCCAGGCCAAGGCATTGTAGCTAACATTGACCCTAGTCATTCCCTACTAGCCCTACACAGCCACGCGTTAAGCATAGCCCAAAAATACCGCAATTCTCAACCCGCCTTACATCCACTCCATCTTTTCTTTACAACTTACACAAAGATTTCAACATCCTCCCCAACCAAACATGCATGACCTTACATTCAAATTTCAGAACACTGTCCACCTCGGCTGCATTTTCAGGATCACAAGGGATCCCCATGTTATTGCGTCCTTCGCCCCTCTCACATTCTCCTCATGCATCCCTCCCTATATTTGGGCGACGTCTTTCCTCCGTTCGTCCGGATAAGTATACAGACACGACGTAACGTAACTAAAACGAAGCGCCCAGTCCAGCCCCGCACGTCGCTCCACCAACCTGCATCACACGCAAATCTCCCCGTGCTGGCGGTACATGTCAAAACAGAAGTTTCTTTGCACGGAATACGGCATTTAAAATCCCGTATTCCTCAAGCCACGCTCAGGCGTTTTCTTTCTTTCTTTCACGGAGATGAGGTGTTCCTAGAATCGACCCGATATCTATACACCGCCCACGGGATCCTTTGCGTGATTCGTCTTGGGTATTCCATTTTCAACGGCCCGTTGTGACATGCCAATGGATGAAGGATTTTCCTCCTCTAGGTTGCGGATAGTGCGTTAAGCCATTCGGACTTTTTCGGCGACATCTAGAACACGGCTTTGACCAAACGGCAGATTATCTTCGCGTGTGTGTCACCATGCCATCTATCTGATCCGGAGCTCTTATGCACTCTCACCGTAACTGGCCGAGATGAGCTCGCGGATAGATGAGGATGTTCAGCTCACATCAGGAATGCACAATCATGGTTCCTGGTTGTATGTGCCGCATAGGATCTGCAGGATCTTGCATATGCGCCACCGGCTGATTCATGGCTTATGCCCCCTGTCAAGAACGCCAGGTATGAAATCGCCATGAATGAAAGGTACAGGTCGCTGAGTCTCACAACTTTTCATATCGCAGAATCGTGTTCCCCTTATTCAATTTGGTATCCTGTTAAATCGGGGTCCGCAGCCTGAGGCTAATCGCTAGCGCCCACCTGATTTCGCACCGGATAACGATGGACGAGCAAAGTAGCCAGGAGCTTAGTGGCATCTTAGCCACGCATCTACATCAGCCATCTTAGCCTCGCATCAGCCCATGTCTACTGCCGGCAGTGTCAGAACCTTGCGCAACCAGAATTTCGTCATACCGCTGGGCTCGGCAAGATGCATCCCGCCTGGAGAAACAACGGACGAGCCAGTTGATCAGAAGTTCGTGGATGCCAGAATTCTGGACGCTGCCTCAACCACGGGCTTCAGGTCAACCGCCAGGGAGGCAGTGAAGAGCCTCTTCGCTGCCCTCATGTCTTTTTGGCCAGCTCACTTCCAGCTTTACTGGCCCACATCTGCAAGACTAGCCTCGTTTGGCCATGTCGGGTCAGCTGGAGCCAGGGTAACACAGTACGGCCGTATTGGCGAAAAAACCCGCACCGTATCCGTACCGTTTGGCCGTACCGTACCGCTCGGAACTACCGTATTGTCCATTTTCTGACTAGCCCATCCAAAAATCCCGTACCGTACCGTACCCGTACCGTACCGTATGACCGTACCGTATTTCCGTACCGGGTTACCCTGGCTGGAGCAGCAGGGACAGGTAGTGCTGTAGGGGCAACAGACACAACGGGGTTGCCAGCTGGGACTTCAGAGACAGCAAGGGCAGCATGGACAGCAGGGCCAGAATGGTGGCCACAACCGTCAAGCCGTGCAGTCCTCATCCAGAGGCCAAGTGAAACCAACCGCACGAAGGCCTTGGGTAAAGCTGTCCATGAGGATGCCCAGTGGTACTTCTGTAGCTGCTGTGTGCAGATGCAAAACGGGTGCCCCGGGGCATGCATGCTCATGCAAACTCGCGATGCTCCAGGCGAGATGCGCGTGGTCTTCAACGGAGACTGCCAGCACACCTCAGGCGGGAGAGTGGTAGGAAGACTCTCTGGGGCAGCACGCCAGGCAGCTGTCACCACAGCGGTAGGCAGAGCACCAGCCTATACGCATGCACTCAGCCTCAGTGCCCGGCCGCTTGTGCACCAGCTTGACAACACAACCAGCTTGGTTGGCACCTCTTCCCAAGTCCTTAGGCAGGCCATCTCGGAGCCAGAGCGGCGTTTCATCCGCCACAAAGACGACGTGCTGTCCCTGATTCTGCTGTCTAAGGATCTGGCAGAGCAGGACATGAATGCCACCCCGGAGGCCGGCAGGATCATGTATGGAGACACACAGCTGGTCGTCAACTTGGAGGATGGGCACTTCCTCATTGTGCGCGCCATTGAGGGGCAAGTCAGACGCTGGAAATTCTGTAAGGCGAGGGGCCGCCATGGTTGGTACATTGACACAGTGGGTGGTTTGGTAAGTTAAATTTCATGCCTCTGCTTGCCAAGGATTATTTAGCACGCTCCAGGAACAATTCAAGTACCCCGCGGCCTTTGGCCGTGGGGGCCTGGTGCAAGGATCCCTGCTGCTCAGGCCACCGGCCATGGGCCTGTCATCGTAGCGTAACTCTGCTTGCCTGCTTTTACTATTGCTTCCTTGTGTCTCCAGAAAATGGGGTGATCAGGGGCCCAAATCAAGTTTGTCATAATTCATCAAGATTTGCAGGATAGTCCTAGCTGCCTATGCTGATGCATAATATTTTGTTCTCCTGTTGAAATCTGACTTTTCTTGGACCACCTGCTGCGTGCTTGCGCTTAAAGCGGGCTTTGAGCGTGCCGGCTTGGGGCAAAATGGGGTGATCTGCGGCCCAAATTGAGTTTGTCAGAATTTATCACGATTTGCAGGATAGTCCTAGCTGCCTATGCTGATGCATAATATTTTGTTCTCCTGTTGAAATCTGACTTTTCTTGGACCACCTGCTGCGTGCCTGCCCTTAAAGCGGGCTTTGAGCGTGCCGGCTTGGGGCAAAATGGGGTGATCTGCGGCCCAAATTGAGTTTGTCAGAATTTATCACGATTTGCAGGATAGTCCTAGCTGCCTATGCTGATGCATAATATTTTGTTCTCCTGTTGAAATCTGACTTTTCTTGGACCACCTGCTGCGTGCCTGCCCTTAAAGCGGGCTTTGAGCGTGCTGGCTTGGGGCAAAATGGGGTGATCTGCGGCCCAAATTGAGTTTGTCAGAATTTATCACGATTTGCAGGATAGTCCTAGCTGCCTATGCTGATGCATAATATTTTGTTCTCATGTTGAAATCTGACTTTTCTTGGACCACCTGCTGCGTGCTTGCGCTTAAAGCGGGGGCAAAATGGGGTGATCTGGGGCCCAAATTGAGTTTGTCAGAATTTATCACGATTTGCAGGATAGTCCTAGCTGCCTATCACGATGCATAATATTTTGTTCTCCTGTTGAAATCTGACTTTTCTTGGACCACCTGCTGCGTGCCTGCCCTTTAAGCGGGCTTTGAGCGTGCCGGCTTGGGGCAAAATGGGGTGATCTGGGGCCAAAATCAAGTTCATCACTTATTATGTTGATTTTCCTCCCCCCTCTATGAAGTTGCGCATCTATGATGATGATGTCAAGACGATGGAGGAGTTGGAGGAGATGGCATGCCCCGACCCGGAGGCTGACCCGGAGGAGGAGCAACAAGAAGAAAACGGCCCTCGACACGACATGTCAGCCTGGTTTGTTGAGGCTGAGGTGGCAGAGGAGGAGTTAGTGCTGGCAGGCATCCTTGTTGTCAATCCGCGTTTTTGCCCTGGAGCAGCGAAGGTTGCGGCAGCGGCCGGCATGCATGCCCCCATGTCTCTACCCATCCTTCACGGGTTCCATGGCGAGCTGTGCAACAATTTCACCGGCACCACTGCTGAAATTCCTGTGACAGCCACGACAAACGTCACAACCGGAAAGTGTGAAGGCACAAACTTCACGATGAAGCATGTTTACACTGACCACAAAGGCCAGCCGGTGGGCTTGGCCCTGTACTGCGGAGAGAGCCTTGTACGGGACAAGGGCCTCTTGTCTGCATGGATCCATAACAGCAGGTACCATATGAATTTTTCACTGCTTGACCACTTGACCATTTGACCGTCCTTCAACATGAAATCTGTGAGAGCCTGCTGTATTCCTCGGCTTTTTAAGGTATTTACTTACTCACTCCTCACTTGTGCATCACTACCAAACATAGGAGCCATGCGACGAGAGACAAGCGGGCAGAGGATGCGATGCTGAAGAATCAGCAATCTTGGGAACACACTCTTGATGTTTTTGTGGGGGCAGCTGTTGAGCAGCAAGCTAAGGAGGATGAGGTCCGGGCTGTTGTCCGGCAGGCTCTGCATTTGCAAGTAAGAGGCCATGTCGCCCCAACCCTGGTGCCCATACCTGCTCTGGGATTGCCTCCCATGTCCACTACTTCCCCGGTCTTTCTTGCTTCTCCGGCAATCGGCCACATCCCGGCCAGTGCGTCATCTCCCCCTGCTAGTCGTCCGGAGATGACTCGCTATGGTGTGACACGGCGAGGCGACAATCTCTTTTGTCTTGCAGTAACATGCCGCACCAAATTAGCTGTGAGGCAAGTGTGTCAGTACTGCCCAGTGCACTGCCCAGCCCCGGCTCTGTGTCTAGCTAACACCCACCGCCAGCATGCATATGTGCAGCAGCAGATGCATCAACAAATGCAGCAACAGATGCAGCAGCAACAGCAACTAATGTTTGCTGCTGCTATCGCATTGCAACAGCACACAGCCCTGCAATACAGACCAGCCGGGATTCAACCAGCTGGAGAAGCCCCAGTGAATGTTCGTGCACCCAAGAGAGTGCAGAGCAGCTCTAGCAACAGCTTTTTCACTCCAAAGCTTGCAGCCTTGGCTGCCCTGCATGATCTGTGAAACTGTTGCTTCTGGAAAGTTAGCCACTCTGAGATTACCCCGGTAGTTGTTATCATGATTTTCTGGAGTTCATTTTCTGGTATTAGAACCGTATTGATTAATTATGTTCACCTTCTAGTGTTTATTTACGGTTTAACAATTATGTTAGTCTTGTATTGTTAGGGTATGGTTGAACAATTACCACTGCTTCATGCTGTGTGCAATCACTGTCGCTAGCGTAGCAACTGCCGGTACCGCTACTTCAGGGTGTGTGCAAACACTGTCACTACCGGTGCGGCTGCATTGTTGCTGCCGGTACCTCTACTTCAGGCTGTTTGCAATCACTGTTTGAAATCACTGAACAGCCAATACCCCTTTGGCTTGGCTTTGGCTGCCTTGCAGAATCTGTGAAACTGCTATTTTAATCTAGGAAACTGCTATCTTTCTGGAACGTTAGGCACGCTTAGGTCACAGTGGGCCCGAAGCATGGACATAGGCTATAGGAATTAGGAATGGGCTCTGAAGGCATTGAGCTGTGGCCCTATGGTCCAGCCGTAGGTTTTGAATTTAATCAGTGACATCGGGCTGAACAGCCGTCATAAGCTCAGGCCAGTGGGCCCAAAGCAATGGGCATAAACTGAAGGAATTAGGAATGGGCTCTGAAGGCATTGAATTGTGGCCCTATTGTCCAGCCCTAGGTTTTGAATTTACTTGTTACATCAGTTTGAACAACCAACAACCTTGTGTCATAGTGCACATAAACTGAGGCCAAGCAAAGGGCACCGCAGCAAAGCCACTGCCGTACCAACCGACAGCTGCCACAACGCTCCGAGATGCGCATTATGTCAGTCACTGCAATATAAAAGGCAAATTGGGCCTCTCAAAATTGTATGGGCCTAGCAGCCTAACAACAGCTTATCGAAGGGGTCACCCCACAAGTCCGCCCAAATGGTACTTGAAATTTGCAAAGCTAGGGGAACTCAGCCTCAATTTGTTTGATCCTGCAAAGCCAGCTCATCTACTTACTCACACGTGGCCCATGCGCTCCAGAATACCGTTAATAAAGGAAGGGTATACCCCCGCGTCCCTCAGCTCAATCCTCAAGGCTGCAACATCGGGCGCCTCATCCACAGAACACTCGGCACAACGGAACTTGGCCACCATGTTGTAGCCGCCCTTCTCCAAGGGGCGACGAGGCGGAATGACGACCTTAATGGCCTCGGCGCCACCCTTGGAGATGGTGGCGTTGCCGCAGTCATGGCACGTGGCAGTCGGGCTGATGCCCTGGGCCACAGCCATGCAGCGGCGCAACCGCCGGATGGGGTACCACTCGCTGGTGGAAACCTCGTGGCCCGGCAGCTGGGCCAGGACAGGCCTCTGGTTGACCTGAAAGGTCACCTTCCGCGCCCTGAGGGCGACAATATAGTCGTCTGCCGGCGTGCATGGTGAGGACCGCTTCCTGCCCCTAGGTGAAACCTGGCTCGGGGCAGCGGTTGCGGATCGAGGGCGAGTCGAGGGGCGGGTGGGGGGGTGAGAGGAGGGGCGGTAGGCACTACTACTCAAACCCCCTGTTTTGGTAGGCAGAAAACCTACCAGTTTCAAGGCAAATGCATCATTTGGACAAGGCCCCTAAAATGATTATGGTAGGTGAATTGGTAGGTTAAAATCGGCCGAAAACGCGACATCTACCGATTTACATTCTGGTAGGTTTAAATTTCGGTAGGCCCATAACCTACCGAAATAGATACTCCTTGGCTACCATTTTTGCCCTGGTTGGCCTACCGATTGCCGTACTGTCGCTACCATATTTACCTACCAGTTATCATCATTTGGTCGACCATTTGTTGCTCAGATTGGCCTACCGATTCCTCTAATGTCGCTACCATATTTACCTGCCAATTAGCATGATTGGTCCACCAGGAGTTGCCCAGACTAGGCCGATTCATTGCGCTCCTTTTGGTATTAATTGGGATCGGCTTGCTGTACCCCCCTATGTAGGTGGGGCTGACTAATGATGTGCTGGCTATTTCAATAAACTGGTTAGCTCATCGCTTGCTGGAGGAATCAATTGGCAGTGAAACAATTGCCAGGAGATCTATACCGGTAGATTATAGAAATTAAATCAATATTTGACAGCAGTGGAATCTATACCGGTTGAAACATTAAATCAATATTTGACGGCCAGGAGATCTATACCGGTAGAATAATTAGATCAATATCAACGGCCACGAAATATATGCTGGTAGAATAATTAAACCAGTATTTGACATTTGGTCTTTGAGGTCCTCAGGTGTTCAATCCTCCAGTCATCAACTACTCATTCAAGAAAGTGCTCCATAATAATGTCAGAATATAAGACAGAATGCTTGCTAGCAAGCAAGGAAATGCATGGCAAAGGAAACGAATAAATCATAAATAAGTGACCATTGTCGGACCATATCAAGCATTCACTTGTCATACGTGTATTGATCAAATTCAAGAACAATCTGCCTAAGACAAAACTGCCATTGGCGCAACACCCCTTGCAGCTCCCTTGACACTTCATCAATGTCCTTCTGGGCCAGCCCCTGAGGGGGCTGGATCTCGTCATAGCCCAAGGTGACCAAGCTGCTCCAGGTTTTGGGGGTGCACCACGCCTGCGATTGGGAAATTAACACTTGATTTAAAGCATGGCTGCCGAGCAATGCATGGAATACGGGCTCATGAAATACGGGTAGGCGGGAAGGGCACCCAGAAACCATCTTCAAACAACGGAAGGGGTCAGCAAGTCAGGCACTGGGGTAGTGGACATCAGTAGGCAGGGCAGGAGGCAGTTCAAGGGTAAGGCAGGATGGCAGTTCATGGGTAGGGGTCAGCAAGGCAGTGCAGGTCATGAGGAAAACTTACCACAAGTGTTGCAACCTGGCCGATGCCAATGAACACTAGTAGCTGTCCCGGCAGGTCGTAGCTCTCTTCCACCGGGAAAACAACCACTCCAAGCTGAAGCAGTCCCTTGACACATGATGCTTGCCCCAGCCAGCCAGCTGGAGCTGCGGGCAGGCCAGGGGGGGGTCACCGAGGGGAGCACCGGTGAGGAAAGACATGCTTTTAGGCGGGCCCTTGTTGAGGCGGCCGTTGTTAGCAATGAGGTTTTCAACCGTAAGCATACAATGTCGGCACGTCGGTATAGCAGGCAGGCAAGTTGAAGGGCAGGTACATTTAAACAGGCACCCTACATGGTAGACAAGCACGCCACATGACACGTTCGTGCGTTGTCATGGCGTGCTTGTCTCATGGTTGGCGTTACATGGCAGTTAGTCAGGTACGCTTACGCTTGTGGCCACCATGTTGCATGGTTAACAGGCACAAAGCCATGGCAAGCATACTTAATAGCATGTACGCTTCATGCACGATACGTTAGGCATGCTTCATATTACGATTTTTAGGGCATGCATGCTCCTTGGCAGGCATGCTCCATGGTTTTCTCGTTCTCAAGCAGATCACTATTCATGATCCATCATATTGTCAAGTAATCCACTTACCAAGTTGTAAGGGATACATGCTAAAAGGCAGTCGGATTGGATCGCTGGATCGAAGGCAGACAAGATACCAGTATCGGGAAACGGCAGCGAAGAAGGAAGCACAGTGTTAGCGTCAGCGAATGGGATCTACAATCGCATGATGCTGTAAAAGCGCAATTCGGGGGCAACTGGGTATAGGCTTTTCGCGTTCATGGCAAGTCAAAGACGCTGGCAATAACCGACCAGCGCTCGTCAAACTTCATGAAAGACGAAGTGTGCGTATGCGTATAAAACGAATCATTGCAAGCTCCCAAGCTGTCCATTCATGACGAACCACTGCGCGTTTGCCCATGCCGGTGATAAAATGTACGGCATAAGGGCATGCCGAACTGGTTTTCACTAAGTCGAAAATATTTGAACTTTCGTCACCCCTGATCGTCACCATGCCGCTCTAATTCCAAGCTCTGTTTGAACCTTTTGTGTGGTGCCTGTCCCACATTTTTCCTCATTGATAAAACCCCTGATAGAACGCAGGCATTCCGCTGGATGGTGGACATACTCAGAAGCTAAGTGTTGTAATGTATTGAGGCGGGTCATGTATACGAACGGTGCCTTGTCATATGTGCATCAAAGCGCATGCCCGACCGCCAATAATCTGGGCTCATGTTTTGATCATTAGATGTGGACCTATTCTCTTCAACGACCAAGCCACCGTATGTTCACGATCTGCATATGCCTCACTGGCAGGCACATGACATATGCATTTGTCAATACCGTATTGTACGGGCCGTTCCCAACACGTTTATTTCTCATGAGAGTCATGACATGATGAGTGATGACTTGATGATCTTGAATGCAAACTTCTTTCTTCCAAGCTCCCACAACCTTCTACCTCCTGGAGTTATTTAAATCACATCAGCCTCCTCAGTATGGTGACATACATACCTTACCATGACATGCCACGCATTTTAGGGTTTGCACTCTGCTTGCATGTAACCTTGCTTGTTCCCTTCATGCATGCAGTCCATGCATGTTTGTACCCTTGCATGCATCCCTTTTCTGCTACCCCTTACATGCAACCCATGCATGCATGTACCCTTGCATTCATGCATGCACCATGTCAGCATGTAGCCCTTACGTGCACCTCTTATATGTACCCATGCATGCGACCCATTCATGCATGCATGTACCCTTGCATGTATTCATGCAAATCAGGTTTCCCCGACAAACCCTTACCCCCTGACGAACCCTTATCCTCCCAATTTCTAGGAGAGTTTGACGCAAGTACCGACATGAGAGCTCGGATAATGAAGAAGATGACGCGTGGACGAACAAGTGATAGATGGCACAAGGAGACCCATGGTTCGTACCCATGGTTCGTACCCATGGTTCATACCCTTGGTTCGTACCCTTGGTTCAGACCCTTGGTTCAGACCCTTGGTTCAGACCCATGGTTCATACCCTTGGTTCAGACCCTTGGTTCAGACCCTTGGTTCAGACCCATGGTTCAGACCCTTGGTTCAGACCCTTGGTTCAGACCCATGGTACAGACCCTTGGTTCAGACCCTTGGTTCAGACCCATGGTTCAGACCCTTGGTTCAGACCCTTGGTTCAGACCCTTGGTTCAGACCCTTGGTTCAGACCCATGGTTCAGACCCTTGGTTCAGACCCTTGGTTCAGACCCATGGTACAGACCCTTGGTTCAGACCCTTGGTTCAGACCCATGGTTCAGACCCTTGGTTCAGACCCTTGGTTCAGACCCTTGGTTCAGACCCTTGGTTCAGACCCTTGGTTCAGACCCATGGTTCAGACCCTTGGTTCAGACCCTTGGTTCAGACCCTTGGTTCAGACCCATGGTTCAGACCCTTGGTTCAGACCCATGGTTCAGACCCTCCTACTCCTGATGTCCTACCACTCATGCTCCGACCGCACCTGCCTCTGCCGCTTCTACTCTTACCGCTTTTGTTCATACCGCTCATGCTCTTGCTCCTACCGCTTATGCATATACCACTCATATTCCTACTATTCCTTCTCCCGCTCCTGCACCTCCTACTACCGCTCCAACTTATACCGCTCCCACTCTTACTGCTCCTCCCTCTCATGCTCTTACCGCTGATGCTCTTGCCGCTCCAGCTCCTGCCGCTCAGTCTACTTCCGTTCATGCTTCTCCCGCTCTCGCTCTTACCGTTCCTTCTCCTACAACTTCTGCTCTTCCCGCTCTTACTCCTACCGATCCTGCTCTTTCTGATCTTGCTCCTCCCTTTTCATGCTCATACCGCTCATGCTCATACCGCTCATGCTCCTCCCGCTCTTGCTTTTACCGCTCTTGCTCTTACCGTTCCTACTCCTACCGTTCCTTCTCATACCGCTCCCATCCCTACATCTCCTAGTACTCAAGCTCATACCGCTCATACTTCTACCGCTCATGCTCCTACCACGTATGCTCATGCCGCTCATGCTTCTGCCTCTACCACCATGCTCATGTCGTTCCTTCTCATGCCGCTCCTACTCTTCCAACCCTTGATCTTACCGCTCATGCACCTACCGCTCATGCTCCTACCGTTCCCGCTCCTCCCGCACCTGCTTTTACCGCCGTTACCATTCATGTTCTTACCGTTCCTACTCAAACTGCTCCTGCTCCTACCACATACTCATGTTCCTGCTCCTCCAGCCCTTGCTCTTACCGCTCATGCTCCTACCGCTCATGCTCCTACCGCTCCACCTCATACCGTTCATGCTCCTGCTGCCCCTGCTTCTGCTCTTACCGCTTCTACTCCTACCGTTCATGACGCTCACGCTCCTACCCCTGATGTCTTGCCACTCATGCTCCTACCGCTCATGCTCCTACTTTATCACGATTTGCAGGATAGTCCTAGCTGCCTATGCTGATGCATAATATTTTGTTCTCCTGTTGAAATCCGACTTTTCTTGGACCACCTGCTGCGTGCCTGCCCTTAAAGCGGGCTTTGAGCGTGCCGGCTTGGGGCAAAATGGGGTGATCTGCGGCCCAAATTGAGTTTGTCAGAATTTATCACGATTTGCAGGATAGTCCTAGCTGCCTATGTTGATGCATAATATTTTGTTCTCCTGTTGAAATCTGACTTTTCTTGGACCACCTGCTGCTTGCCTGCGCTGAAAGCGGGGGCAAAATGGGGTGATCTGGGGCCCAAATTGAGTTTGTCAGAATTTATCACGATTTGCAGGATAGTCCTAGCTGCCTATCACGATGCATAATATTTTGTTCTCCTGTTGAAATCTGACTTTTCTTGGACCACCTGCTGCGTGCCTGCCCTTTAAGCGGGCTTTGAGCGTGCCGGCTTGGGGCAAAATGGGGTGATCTGGGGCCAAAATCAAGTTCATCACTTATTATGTTGATTTTCCTCCCCCCTCTATGAAGTTGCGCATCTATGATGATGATGTCAAGACGATGGAGGAGTTGGAGGAGATGGCATGCCCCGACCCGGAGGCTGACCCGGAGGAGGAGCAACAAGAAGAAAACGGCCCTCGACACGACATGTCAGCCTGGTTTGTTGAGGCTGAGGTGGCAGAGGAGGAGTTAGTGCTGGCAGGCATCCTTGTTGTCAATCCGCGTTTTTGCCCTGGAGCAGCGAAGGTTGCGGCAGCGGCCGGCATGCATGCCCCCATGTCTCTACCCATCCTTCACGGGTTCCATGGCGAGCTGTGCAACAATTTCACCGGCACCACTGCTGAAATTCCTGTGACAGCCACGACAAACGTCACAACCGGAAAGTGTGAAGGCACAAACTTCACGATGAAGCATGTTTACACTGACCACAAAGGCCAGCCGGTGGGCTTGGCCCTGTACTGCGGAGAGAGCCTTGTACGGGACAAGGGCCTCTTGTCTGCATGGATCCATAACAGCAGGTACCATATGAATTTTTCACTGCTTGACCACTTGACCATTTGACCGTCCTTCAACATGAAATCTGTGAGAGCCTGCTGTATTCCTCGGCTTTTTAAGGTATTTACTTACTCACTCCTCACTTGTGCATCACTACCAAACATAGGAGCCATGCGACGAGAGACAAGCGGGCAGAGGATGCGATGCTGAAGAATCAGCAATCTTGGGAACACACTCTTGATGTTTTTGTGGGGGCAGCTGTTGAGCAGCAAGCTAAGGAGGATGAGGTCCGGGCTGTTGTCCGGCAGGCTCTGCATTTGCAAGTAAGAGGCCATGTCGCCCCAACCCTGGTGCCCATACCTGCTCTGGGATTGCCTCCCATGTCCACTACTTCCCCGGTCTTTCTTGCTTCTCCGGCAATCGGCCACATCCCGGCCAGTGCGTCATCTCCCCCTGCTAGTCGTCCGGAGATGACTCGCTATGGTGTGACACGGCGAGGCGACAATCTCTTTTGTCTTGCAGTAACATGCCGCACCAAATTAGCTGTGAGGCAAGTGTGTCAGTACTGCCCAGTGCACTGCCCAGCCCCGGCTCTGTGTCTAGCTAACACCCACCGCCAGCATGCATATGTGCAGCAGCAGATGCATCAACAAATGCAGCAACAGATGCAGCAGCAACAGCAACTAATGTTTGCTGCTGCTATCGCATTGCAACAGCACACAGCCCTGCAATACAGACCAGCCGGGATTCAACCAGCTGGAGAAGCCCCAGTGAATGTTCGTGCACCCAAGAGAGTGCAGAGCAGCTCTAGCAACAGCTTTTTCACTCCAAAGCTTGCAGCCTTGGCTGCCCTGCATGATCTGTGAAACTGTTGCTTCTGGAAAGTTAGCCACTCTGAGATTACCCCGGTAGTTGTTATCATGATTTTCTGGAGTTCATTTTCTGGTATTAGAACCGTATTGATTAATTATGTTCACCTTCTAGTGTTTATTTACGGTTTAACAATTACGTTAGTCTTGTATTGTTAGGGTATGGTTGAACAATTACCACTGCTTCATGCTGTGTGCAATCACTGTCGCTAGCGTAGCAACTGCCGGTACCGCTACTTCAGGGTGTGTGCAAACACTGTCACTACCGGTGCGGCTGCATTGTTGCTGCCGGTACCTCTACTTCAGGCTGTTTGCAATCACTGTTTGAAATCATTGAACAGCCAATACCCCTTTGGCTTGGCTTTGGCTGCCTTGCAGAATCTGTGAAACTGCTATTTTAATCTAGGAAACTGCTATATTTCTGGAACGTTAGGCACGCTTAGGTCACAGTGGGCCCGAAGCATGGACATAGGCTATAGGAATTAGGAATGGGCTCTGAAGGCATTGAGCTGTGGCCCTATGGTCCAGCCGTAGGTTTTGAATTTAATCAGAGACATCGGGCTGAACAGCCGTCATAAGCTCAGGCCAGTGGGCCCAAAGCAATGGGCATAAACTGAAGGAATTAGGAATGGGCTCTGAAGGCATTGAATTGTGGCCCTATTGTCCAGCCCTAGGTTTTGAATTTACTTGTTACATCAGTTTGAACAACCAACAACCTTGTGTCATAGTGCACATAAACTGAGGCCAAGCAAAGGGCACCGCAGCAAAGCCACTGCCGTACCAACCGACAGCTGCCACAACGCTCCGAGATGCGCATTATGTCAGTCACTGCAATATAAAAGGCAAATTGGGCCTCTCAAAATTGTATGGGCCTAGCAGCCTAACAACAGCTTATCGAAGGGGTCACCCCACAAGTCCGCCCAAATGGTACTTGAAATTTGCAAAGCTAGGGGAACTCAGCCTCAATTTGTTTGATCCTGCAAAGCCAGCTCATCTACTTACTCACACGTGGCCCATGCGCTCCAGAATACCGTTAATAAAGGAAGGGTATACCCCCGCGTCCCTCAGCTCAATCCTCAAGGCTGCAACATCGGGCGCCTCATCCACAGAACACTCGGCACAACGGAACTTGGCCACCATGTTGTAGCCGCCCTTCTCCAAGGGGCGACGAGGCGGAATGACGACCTTAATGGCCTCGGCGCCACCCTTGGAGATGGTGGCGTTGCCGCAGTCATGGCACGTGGCAGTCGGGCTGATGCCCTGGGCCACAGCCATGCAGCGGCGCAACCGCCGGATGGGGTACCACTCGCCGGTGGAAACCTCGTGGCCCGGCAGCTGGGCCAGGACAGGCCTCTGGTTGACCTAAAAGGTCACCTTCCGCGCCTTGAGGGCGACAATATAGTCGTCTGCCGGCGTGCATGGTGAGGACCGCTTCCTGCCCCTAGGTGAAACCTGGCTCGGGGCAGCGGTTGCGGATCGAGGGCGAGTCGAGGGGCGGGTGGGGGGGTGAGAGGAGGGGCGGTAGGCACTACTACTCAAACCCCCTGTTTTGGTAGGCAGAAAACCTACCAGTTTCAAGGCAAATGCATCATTTGGACAAGGCCCCTAAAATGATTATGGTAGGTGAATTGGTAGGTTAAAATCGGCCGAAAACGCGACATCTACCGATTTACATTCTGGTAGGTTTAAATTTCGGTAGGCCCATAACCTACCGAAATAGATACTCCTTGGCTACCATTTTTGCCCTGGTTGGCCTACCGATTGCCGTACTGTCGCTACCATATTTACCTACCAGTTATCATCATTTGGTCGACCATTTGTTGCTCAGATTGGCCTACCGATTCCTCTAATGTCGCTACCATATTTACCTGCCAATTAGCATGATTGGTCCACCAGGAGTTGCCCAGACTAGGCCGATTCATTGCGCTCCTTTTGGTATTAATTGGGATCGGCTTGCTGTACCCCCCTATGTAGGTGGGGCTGACTAATGATGTGCTGGCTATTTCAATAAACTGGTTAGCTCATCGCTTGCTGGAGGAATCAATTGGCAGTGAAACAATTGCCAGGAGATCTATACCGGTAGATTATAGAAATTAAATCAATATTTGACAGCAGTGGAATCTATACCGGTTGAAACATTAAATCAATATTTGACGGCCAGGAGATCTATACCGGTAGAATAATTAGATCAATATCAACGGCCACGAAATATATGCTGGTAGAATAATTAAACCAGTATTTGACATTTGGTCTTTGAGGTCCTCAGGTGTTCAATCCTCCAGTCATCAACTACTCATTCAAGAAAGTGCTCCATAATAATGTCAGAATATAAGACAGAATGCTTGCTAGCAAGCAAGGAAATGCATGGCAAAGGAAACGAATAAATCATAAATAAGCGACCATTGTCGGACCATATCAAGCATTCACTTGTCATACGTGTATTGATCAAATTCAAGAACAATCTGCCTAAGACAAAACTGCCATTGGCGCAACACCCCTTGCAGCTCCCTTGACACTTCATCAATGTCCTTCTGGGCCAGCCCCTGAGGGGGCTGGATCTCGTCATAGCCCAAGGTGACCAAGCTGCTCCAGGTTTTGGGGGTGCACCACGCCTGCGATTGGGAAATTAACACTTGATTTAAAGCATGGCTGCCGAGCAATGCATGGAATACGGGCTCATGAAATACGGGTAGGCGGGAAGGGCACCCAGAAACCATCTTCAAACAACGGAAGGGGTCAGCAAGTCAGGCACTGGGGTAGTGGACATCAGTAGGCAGGGCAGGAGGCAGTTCAAGGGTAAGGCAGGATGGCAGTTCATGGGTAGGGGTCAGCAAGGCAGTGCAGGTCATGAGGAAAACTTACCACAAGTGTTGCAACCTGGCCGATGCCAATGAACACTAGTAGCTGTCCCAGCAGGTCGTAGCTCTCTTCCACCGGGAAAACAACCACTCCAAGCTGAAGCAGTCCCTTGACACATGATGCTTGCCCCAGCCAGCCAGCTGGAGCTGCGGGCAGGCCAGGGGGGGGTCACCGAGGGGAGCACCGGTGAGGAAAGACATGCTTTTAGGCGGGCCCTTGTTGAGGCGGCCGTTGTTAGCAATGAGGTTTTCAACCGTAAGCATACAATGTCGGCACGTCGGTATAGCAGGCAGGCAAGTTGAAGGGCAGGTACATTTAAACAGGCACCCTACATGGTAGACAAGCACGCCACATGACACGTTCGTGCGTTGTCATGGCGTGCTTGTCTCATGGTTGGCGTTACATGGCAGTTAGTCAGGTACGCTTACGCTTGTGGCCACCATGTTGCATGGTTAACAGGCACAAAGCCATGGCAAGCATACTTAATAGCATGTACGCTTCATGCACGATACGTTAGGCATGCTTCATATTACGATTTTTAGGGCATGCATGCTCCTTGGCAGGCATGCTCCATGGTTTTCTCGTTCTCAAGCAGATCACTATTCATGATCCATCATATTGTCAAGTAATCCACTTACCAAGTTGTAAGGGATACATGCTAAAAGGCAGTCGGATTGGATCGCTGGATCGAAGGCAGACAAGATACCAGTATCGGGAAACGGCAGCGAAGAAGGAAGCACAGTGTTAGCGTCAGCGAATGGGATCTACAATCGCATGATGCTGTAAAAGCGCAATTCGGGGGCAACTGGGTATAGGCTTTTCGCGTTCATGGCAAGTCAAAGACGCTGGCAATAACCGACCAGCGCTCGTCAAACTTCATGAAAGACGAAGTGTGCGTATGCGTATAAAACGAATGCTTTCATTGCAAGCTCCCAAGCTGTCCATTCATGACGAACCACTGCGCGTTTGCCCATGCCGGTGATAAAATGTACGGCATAAGGGCATGCCGAACTGGTTTTCACTAAGTCGAAAATATTTGAACTTTCGTCACCCCTGATCGTCACCATGCCGCTCTAATTCCAAGCTCTGTTTGAACCTTTTGTGTGGTGCCTGTCCCACATTTTTCCTCATTGATAAAACCCCTGATAGAACGCAGGCATTCCGCTGGATGGTGGACATACTCAGAAGCTAAGTGTTGTAATGTATTGAGGCGGGTCATGTATACGAACGGTGCCTTGTCATATGTGCATCAAAGCGCATGCCCGACCGCCAATAATCTGGGCTCATGTTTTGATCATTAGATGTGGACCTATTCTCTTCAACGACCAAGCCACCGTATGTTCACGATCTGCATATGCCTCACTGGCAGGCACATGACATATGCATTTGTCAATACCGTATTGTACGGGCCGTTCCCAACACGTTTATTTCTCATGAGAGTCATGACATGATGAGTGATGACTTGATGATCTTGAATGCAAACTTCTTTCTTCCAAGCTCCCACAACCTTCTACCTCCTGGAGTTATTTAAATCACATCAGCCTCCTCAGTATGGTGACATACATACCTTACCATGACATGCCACGCATTTTAGGGTTTGCACTCTGCTTGCATGTAACCTTGCTTGTTCCCTTCATGCATGCAGTCCATGCATGTTTGTACCCTTGCATGCATCCCTTTTCTGCTACCCCTTACATGCAACCCATGCATGCATGTACCCTTGCATTCATGCATGCACCATGTCAGCATGTAGCCCTTACGTGCACCTCTTATATGTACCCATGCATGCGACCCATTCATGCATGCATGTACCCTTGCATGTATTCATGCAAATCAGGTTTCCCCGACAAACCCTTACCCCCTGACGAACCCTTATCCTCCCAATTTCTAGGAGAGTTTGACGCAAGTACCGACATGAGAGCTCGGATAATGAAGAAGATGACGCGTGGACGAACAAGTGATAGATGGCACAAGGAGACCCATGGTTCGTACCCATGGTTCGTACCCATGGTTCATACCCTTGGTTCGTACCCTTGGTTCAGACCCTTGGTTCAGACCCTTGGTTCAGACCCATGGTTCATACCCTTGGTTCAGACCCTTGGTTCAGACCCTTGGTTCAGACCCATGGTTCAGACCCTTGGTTCAGACCCTTGGTTCAGACCCATGGTACAGACCCTTGGTTCAGACCCTTGGTTCAGACCCATGGTTCAGACCCTTGGTTCAGACCCTTGGTTCAGACCCTTGGTTCAGACCCTTGGTTCAGACCCATGGTTCAGACCCTTGGTTCAGACCCTTGGTTCAGACCCATGGTACAGACCCTTGGTTCAGACCCTTGGTTCAGACCCATGGTTCAGACCCTTGGTTCAGACCCTTGGTTCAGACCCTTGGTTCAGACCCTTGGTTCAGACCCTTGGTTCAGACCCATGGTTCAGACCCTTGGTTCAGACCCTTGGTTCAGACCCTTGGTTCAGACCCATGGTTCAGACCCTTGGTTCAGACCCATGGTTCAGACCCTCCTACTCCTGATGTCCTACCACTCATGCTCCGACCGCACCTGCCTCTGCCGCTTCTACTCTTACCGCTTTTGTTCATACCGCTCATGCTCTTGCTCCTACCGCTTATGCATATACCACTCATATTCCTACTATTCCTTCTCCCGCTCCTGCACCTCCTACTACCGCTCCAACTTATACCGCTCCCACTCTTACTGCTCCTCCCTCTCATGCTCTTACCGCTGATGCTCTTGCCGCTCCAGCTCCTGCCGCTCAGTCTACTTCCGTTCATGCTTCTCCCGCTCTCGCTCTTACCGTTCCTTCTCCTACAACTTCTGCTCTTCCCGCTCTTACTCCTACCGATCCTGCTCTTTCTGATCTTGCTCCTCCCTTTTCATGCTCATACCGCTCATGCTCATACCGCTCATGCTCCTCCCGCTCTTGCTTTTACCGCTCTTGCTCTTACCGTTCCTACTCCTACCGTTCCTTCTCATACCGCTCCCATCCCTACATCTCCTAGTACTCACGCTCATACCGCTCATACTTCTACCGCTCATGCTCCTACCACGTATGCTCATGCCGCTCATGCTTCTGCCTCTACCACCATGCTCATGTCGTTCCTTCTCATGCCGCTCCTACTCTTCCAACCCTTGATCTTACCGCTCATGCACCTACCGCTCATGCTCCTACCGTTCCCGCTCCTCCCGCACCTGCTTTTACCGCCGTTACCATTCATGTTCTTACCGTTCCTACTCAAACTGCTCCTGCTCCTACCACATACTCATGTTCCTGCTCCTCCAGCCCTTGCTCTTACCGCTCATGCTCCTACCGCTCATGCTCCTACCGCTCCACCTCATACCGTTCATGCTCCTGCTGCCCCTGCTTCTGCTCTTACCGCTTCTACTCCTACCGTTCATGACGCTCACGCTCCTACCCCTGATGTCTTGCCACTCATGCTCCTACCGCTCATGCTCCTACTTTATCACGATTTGCAGGATAGTCCTAGCTGCCTATGCTGATGCATAATATTTTGTTCTCCTGTTGAAATCCGACTTTTCTTGGACCACCTGCTGCGTGCCTGCCCTTAAAGCGGGCTTTGAGCGTGCCGGCTTGGGGCAAAATGGGGTGATCTGCGGCCCAAATTGAGTTTGTCAGAATTTATCACGATTTGCAGGATAGTCCTAGCTGCCTATGTTGATGCATAATATTTTGTTCTCCTGTTGAAATCTGACTTTTCTTGGACCACCTGCTGCTTGCCTGCGCTGAAAGCGGGGGCAAAATGGGGTGATCTGGGGCCCAAATTGAGTTTGTCAGAATTTATCACGATTTGCAGGATAGTCCTAGCTGCCTATCACGATGCATAATATTTTGTTCTCCTGTTGAAATCTGACTTTTCTTGGACCACCTGCTGCGTGCCTGCCCTTTAAGCGGGCTTTGAGCGTGCCGGCTTGGGGCAAAATGGGGTGATCTGGGGCCAAAATCAAGTTCATCACTTATTATGTTGATTTTCCTCCCCCCTCTATGAAGTTGCGCATCTATGATGATGATGTCAAGACGATGGAGGAGTTGGAGGAGATGGCATGCCCCGACCCGGAGGCTGACCCGGAGGAGGAGCAACAAGAAGAAAACGGCCCTCGACACGACATGTCAGCCTGGTTTGTTGAGGCTGAGGTGGCAGAGGAGGAGTTAGTGCTGGCAGGCATCCTTGTTGTCAATCCGCGTTTTTGCCCTGGAGCAGCGAAGGTTGCGGCAGCGGCCGGCATGCATGCCCCCATGTCTCTACCCATCCTTCACGGGTTCCATGGCGAGCTGTGCAACAATTTCACCGGCACCACTGCTGAAATTCCTGTGACAGCCACGACAAACGTCACAACCGGAAAGTGTGAAGGCACAAACTTCACGATGAAGCATGTTTACACTGACCACAAAGGCCAGCCGGTGGGCTTGGCCCTGTACTGCGGAGAGAGCCTTGTACGGGACAAGGGCCTCTTGTCTGCATGGATCCATAACAGCAGGTACCATATGAATTTTTCACTGCTTGACCACTTGACCATTTGACCGTCCTTCAACATGAAATCTGTGAGAGCCTGCTGTATTCCTCGGCTTTTTAAGGTATTTACTTACTCACTCCTCACTTGTGCATCACTACCAAACATAGGAGCCATGCGACGAGAGACAAGCGGGCAGAGGATGCGATGCTGAAGAATCAGCAATCTTGGGAACACACTCTTGATGTTTTTGTGGGGGCAGCTGTTGAGCAGCAAGCTAAGGAGGATGAGGTCCGGGCTGTTGTCCGGCAGGCTCTGCATTTGCAAGTAAGAGGCCATGTCGCCCCAACCCTGGTGCCCATACCTGCTCTGGGATTGCCTCCCATGTCCACTACTTCCCCGGTCTTTCTTGCTTCTCCGGCAATCGGCCACATCCCGGCCAGTGCGTCATCTCCCCCTGCTAGTCGTCCGGAGATGACTCGCTATGGTGTGACACGGCGAGGCGACAATCTCTTTTGTCTTGCAGTAACATGCCGCACCAAATTAGCTGTGAGGCAAGTGTGTCAGTACTGCCTAGTGCACTGCCCAGCCCCGGCTCTGTGTCTAGCTAACACCCACCGCCAGCATGCATATGTGCAGCAGCAGATGCAGCAACAAATGCAGCAACAGATGCAGCAGCAACAGCAACTAATGTTTGCTGCTGCTATCGCATTGCAACAGCCCACAGCCCTGCAATACAGACCAGCTGGGATTCAACCAGCTGGAGAAGCCCCAGTGAATGTTCGTGCACCCAAGAGAGTGCAAAGCAGCTCTAGCAACAGCTTTTTCACTCCAGAGCTTGCAGCCTTGGCTGCCCTGCATGATCTGTGAAACTGTTGCTTCTGGAAAGTTAGCCACTCTGAGATTACCCCGGTAGTTGTTATCATGATTTTCTGGAGTTCATTTTCTGGTATTAGAACCGTATTGATTAATTATGTTCACCTTCTAGTGTTAATTACGGTTTAACAATTATGTTAGTCTTGTATTGTTAGGGTATGGTTGAACAATTACCACTGCTTCATGCTGTGTGCAATCACTGTTGCTAGCGTAGCAACTGCCGGTACCGCTACTTCAGGGTGTGTGCAAACACTGTCACTACCGGTGCGGCTGCATTGTTGCTGCCGGTACCTCTACTTCAGGCTGTTTGCAATCACTGTTTGAAATCATTGAACAGCCAATACCCCTTTGGCTTGGCTTTGGCTGCCTTGCAGAATCTGTGAAACTGCTATTTTAATCTAGGAAACTGCTATCTTTCTGGAACGTTAGGCACGCTTAGGTCACAGTGGGCCCGAAGCATGGACATAAGCTATAGGAATTAGGAATGGGCTCTGAAGGCATTGAGCTGTGGCCCTATGGTCCAGCCGTAGGTTTTGAATTTAATCAGTGACATCGGGCTGAACAGCCGTCATAAGCTCAGGCCAGTGGGCCCAAAGCAATGGGCATAAACTGAAGGAATTAGGAATGGGCTCTGAAGGCATTGAATTGTGGCCCTATTGTCCAGCCCTAGGTTTTGAATTTACTTGTTACATCAGTTTGAACAACCAACAACCTTGCGTCATAGTGCACATAAACTGAGGCCAAGCAAAGGGCACCGCAGCAAAGCCACTGCCGTACCAACCGACAGCTGCCACAACGCTCCGAGATGCGCATTATGTCAGTCACTGCAATATAAAAGGCAAATTGGGCCTCTCAAAATTGTATGGGCCTAGCAGCCTAACAACAACTTATCGAAGGGGTCACCCCACAAGTCCGCCCAAATGGTACTTGAAATTTGCAAAGCTAGGGGAACTCAGCCTCAATTTGTTTGATCATGCAAAGCCAGCTCATCTACTTACTCACACGTGGCCCATGCGCTCCAGAATACCGTTAATAAAGGAAGGGTATACCTCCGCGTCCCTCAGCTCAATCCTCAAGGCTGCAACATCGGGCGCCTCATCCACAGAACACTCGGCACAACGGAACTTGGCCACCATGTTGTAGCCGCCCTTCTCCAAGGGGCGACGAGGCGGAATGACGACCTTAATGGCCTCGGCGCCACCCTTGGAGATGGTGGCGTTGCCGCAGTCATGGCACGTGGCAGTCGGGCTGATGCCCTGGGCCACAGCCATGCAGCGGCGCAACCGCCGGATGGGGTACCACTCGCCGGTGGAAACCTCGTGGCCCGGCAGCTGGGCCAGGACAGGCCTCTGGTTGACCTGAAAGGTCACCTTCCGCGCCCTGAGGGCGACAATATAGTCGTCTCCCGGCGTGCATGGTGAGGACCGCTTCCTACCCCTAGGTGAAACCTGGCTCGGGGCAGCGGGTGCGGATCGAGGGCGAGTCGAGGGGCGGGTGGGGGGGTGAGAGGAGGGGCGGTAGGCAGGTGGAGGGGCGGGTTGAGGTGTTCATGTGTGGCTGGGTGGAAGGGCCAGCCGGAGGGCCAGCAACTGGGCGACATGGGCCACGTGACAAGGCAACGGCCGGCGTTGCTGCATTGAGGTTGTTGGCGGGGAGGGCTGAGGGGCCAGCAGAGGGGCCGGCAGCGGGGCCCGCATATGACAGCCGAGATGGCACAGCCGCCCTGGAATGTACCTCGTGACGCCGCGGCGAGCGTCTCGCAAGCACTGTCGGAGCCAAGGCCTCCTCCTCCTCTTCCTCCCCCTCCTCCTCCTCAGAGAGCTCATCCGAATCGTTGTCCTCCTCCTCCCAGGCCTCTTCGTCCTAGGGTGGCAAGGGGAATCCAGGGATCAAGTCAAGATGTATGTGGTACAAAAGAAGTAGTTGCATCTCATGCCGGTCCAAGGAGTTAAGCAATGAACATACTCCCTAAACTATACCGCCTAACTCTGACAACATGGTACTGGCCAGCCATCATTGAGCCAATGCATAAAAAACTTTGGCCGGCCAGTGGTCCTAACAGCATGGCATGTTGCAAGGTAGATGAAACACCCTGAATGAACTATTATGAGCGCACCATGTCCATGGGCTGCGCAACGGCGTGCAGCTTCTCCAAACATGTAGTGTTAGTGTGACTGGTCTTGTGGCAGAGAAAGCAAAACAAGTCAGCGAGTCTGCCGTACTATGAGGAGCAAAGGACATGATATGTTACAAGAAATGATGTTCTGACTTTTGAGAAAATAAATTAGTTGGCAGTTAGATGATTGTTTATGAACGAATACCGTAGAACCACTTTAGCTCCGCTCGTAATTAAATAATTAATGGGGTGCGCGGACATGGCTGCGCGCTGATATTAATTCAAAAATTGCCGCTGCGCGGAGCGTCAGTCAGGTGCCCAAACAATTATTTTGGGGGTTGCGCGGTATGAAGTGAAAACAGCATTTTTTACAAAATTTTGTGCGCTAGCGCGTGACTGTTTGATTCGACATCCGCTGTATACCAAAGGTGTATGAATTTTGACTACCGTTTGATGACTTTTGCTGACCGTGAGGGTGTTCACTAAGTATTGATGTTCTGGCTGAAAGTGCTGAACATTGACAGGATTCGAACTGCAGACCTCAGGGTGGACAGCTAAGTTACGTAATACCACTGAGCCCCCCGGGCCCCAATAGCCACACGTTTCCTGAGGCCAGGAATCGGCAGAGGAGGGGGATGACGACTACGGTATGCGAGTCCTGCTAGCATCAAACAAAGTCGTAACTGAGTTTGACTGTACTGGCTGAAAGTGCTGCGCGGACGAAAATTTTAATTATTTCCAGTGATGCGCGATGTTTAATTAAATTTAGTGCTGCGTGGCGTTAAATTAAATTAAAATTTCGTCGCTGCGCGACCGTTTTTAAAATTCTTTTTGGGGTGCGCGGCCGAAAATTAAATTCTTTGTTTTGGGGGTGCGCGGAGTTAAAGTGGTTTTACGGTACGCCGGACTTCCGTCGACTGATCATCGTATGGTACTCTACTTTTTTTCGCCAGAAGCATTTTAATTTTGGATGGCTCCGAGGGCGTAGCCTGTTTGAAAAGGGGGGAAAATGTAATAGAGCCGGCACCTAGCAAGTGCCATGCTAATGCCTGTCAGAGATGGTAGCTAGGATGCCATGCTTTAGCCATGGTAGTTCGCATATTACTCTGTGCGGATTGAAGCTCGTTTCCGTTTGTGTTTGTTCTCATGAACTTCCTTCCGAAGTTAAGTGTTTACTTTAGTTGCCATGACTAGTGACACGTTAGCCATGACACTATGACTGTGCTCATGACTCTGCTATGCATGGTAGTAATTCTGATTTGTCATAGACTAGGGCATGCCTTGTTTGCCTAGCCTTCTTATACTGAGACTCTGTTGATTCGTGATCTTATTGTACGCCGACTTTGTTGCTTTACCGATTGTATCAAGATGTAACCAGCGATTCTCCACCGTGTTCCCGACTCCCCGGTCTTCGCTTCCCCTCTCAGCATTGACAGATAAGAGATACAAGTAAGGGCATTATTGTCTATACTACCTCTTTCTCCTACAAGGTGTCCTCAAGTCGGCAATGGCAATGTTCGAAGCATGTTCCCCTCGTATTACAATTTTAAATTCATGCACAATTCAGGACCGGCGCCCAACAAGAGCCCTTGCAAGTAAAGAAAAACATAAGAAGCAAAACCCGGGTATTTAGGGCCAGTAGTCGGTGGCCACACGGCGAGCCTCATTCATCACTTCGCCATTGCTAGTCTCCCCCAGCTTGCCCCTCTTTACCATGCTTTCAATACCCTGCAACAACCACCTTCTTGAGTCAATAATGACCTCTGCTGCGCCAAGGGCACGCAAGAGCATGTTGCCCCCGGAGGACATCGCCCCCAAAATTGCTGTCCATAGCACATATTGTGCAGGCCATGCCAGCAAGCGGAGGTGCCACCGGCACCTGTTATAAAGCACACACGCTTGTCACATTGGCAGTATCCAACGAAGCCATGCGGGGCCTACACAAGCAACAACAGTCTGATTTGGATAGGAAATATGTCTAGGCATGCCAAGGACAGGTTACAAGCAGCTCCATAACTCACCCTGCATGTGCTTGTCAATCTTGATCCAAAGGTGTTCTCCTAGCTTCATATGAAGCTCCTGGAAATCCATATCCCGGTATTCGCGTTGCATGGGCGTGCTGCCGGCTTCCTTCTTTGCGAAGCGAAGTCGGTTGTTTGGATTGTTGAACAAGTTGTCCGGAAGTTGGACAACTCCCTTCGAAAGAGACAACTCGGTTTCATGGCAAGCCTTGCCTTTGAGGTAGTGTACTGTGATGGCTGAGTGGGGCAATAGGACATGTCGGTACAAGTATAGCGGCATCAAACCCTCCCATATCTTCACGTCTGCACTGCATGGATGCTTAGTATTGCTTACGAATTCGCAAACAAAATGAAAGTGATGAGCCTGGTCAGCTCAATGAGCCGGAGCAACAGCAACAACAACACCAACAACTGTAGCAACAACAACCGGAGGAAAAGCAGTAACGAAAGCAAACATTAAAAATTGAGGCGCAGCTGCAGGGGGGACTGTGTCCGGAGAGGAAGCTGTTGTTTAAGCTGTTGCTGCATGAGCCAAAGCAGGAACAACCACAACAACAGCAACAACAGCCGGAGCAGCATCAACAACCGCATCATCAACAACAAAAGCATCAACAACAGTAGCTACAGCAACAATCACAGCAGCGGTGATACATTCTGCAGGAAGTGCATAAGGGTGGGAGGGGGGCGGTGATGTATTCTGCATGCAGTGCATTAGGGTGGGAGGGGGCGGTGATGTATTCTGCAAGCAGTGCATTAGGATGGGAGGGGGGCGGTAGTTCAGCATGCAGGCAGTGCATTAGGGTGGGAGAGGAGCGGTGATGCATTCTGCAGGTAGTGCATTAGGGTGGGAGGGGGGCGGTGATACATTCTGCATGCAGTGCATTAGGGTGGGAGAGGAGCGGTGATGCATTCTGCAGGAAGTGCATAAGGGTGGGAAGGGGGGGGTGATGCATTCTGCAGGCAGTGCATTAGGGTGGGAGGGGGGCGGTGATGCATTCTGCATGCAGTGCATTAGGGTCGGAGGGAGGCGGTAATGTATTCTGCATGCAGTGCATTAGGGTGGGAGGGGGCGGTGATGCATTCTGCAGGCAGTGCAATAGGATGGGAGGGGGGCGGTGATGCATTAAGCTGGCATTGCATTAGCGTGGGAGGGGGGCGGTGATGTTTTGTGCATGCAGTGCATTAGGGTTGGGGGGGGGCGGTGATATATTCTGCATGCATTGCAATAGGGTGGGAGGGGGCGGTGATGCATTCTGCAGGCAGTGCATTAGGGTAGGAACGGAGGGGTGATGCATTCTGCAGGCAGTGCATTAGGGTCCGAGGGGGGCGGTGATGCATTCTGCAGGCAGTGCATTAGGGTGGGAGGGGGCGGTGATGCATTCTGCAAGCAGTGCATTAGGATGGGAGGGGGGCGGTGATGCAGCATGCAGGCAGTGCATTAGGGTGGGAGGGGGCGGTGATGCATTAAGCAGGCAGTGCATTAGCGTGGGAGGGGGGCGGTGATGTTTTGTGCATGCAGTGCATTAGGGTGGGAGGGGGGCGGTGATGTATTCTGCATGCATTGCAATAGGGTGGGAGGGGGCGGTGATGCATTCTGCAGGCAGTGCATTAGGGTAGGAAGGGAGGGGTGATGCATTATGCAGGCAGTGCATTAGGGTCCGAGGGGGGCGGTGATGCATTCTGCAGGCAGTGCATTAGGGTGGGAGGGGGCGGTGATGCATTCTGCAGACAGTGCATTAGGGTGGGAGGGGGGCGGTGATGCAGCATGCAGGCAGTGCATTAGGGTGGGAAGGGGGCGTTGATGTATTCTGCAGGCAGTGCATTAGGGTGGGAGGGGGGCGGTGATGCAGCATGCAAGCAGTGCATTAGGGTGGGAGGGGGGCGGTGATGCATTCTGCAGGCAGTGCATTAGGGTGGGAGGGGGGCGGTGATGCATTCTGCAGGTAGTGCATTAGGGTGGGAGGGGGGCGGTGATGTATTCTGCATGCAGTGCATTAGGGTGGGAGGTGGCGGTGATGCATTCTGCAGGCCGTGCATTAGGGTGGGAGGGGGGCGGTGATGTATTGTGCAGGCAGTGCATTAGGGTGGGAGGGGGCGGTGATGCATTCTGCAGGCAGAGCATTAGGGTGGGAGGGGGGCGGTGATGCATTCTGCAAGCAGAGCATTAGGGTGGGAGGGGGGCGGTGATGCATTCTGCAAGCAGTGCATTAGGGTGGGAGGGGGAAGATGATGCATTCTGCAGGCAGTGCATAAGGGTGGGAGGGGGCAGTAATGTATTCTGCAAGCAGTGCATTAGAGTAGGAGGGGGCGGTGATGTATTCTGCAGGCAGTGCATTAGGGTGGGAGGGGGGCGGTGATGCATTCTGCAGGCAGTGCATTAGCGTGGGAGGGGGGCGGTGATGTATTGTGCATGCAGTGCATTAGGGTGGGAGGGGGCAGGGATGTAGCATGCATGTAGTGCATTAGGGTGGGAGGGGGCGGTGATGCATTCTGCAGGCAGTGCATTAGGGTAGGAAGGGAGGGGTGATGCATTCTGCAGGCAGTGCATTAGGATGGGAGGGGGGCGGTGATGCAGCATGCATGCAGTGCATTACGTGGGAGGGGGGCAGTGATGTATTGTGCAGGCAGTGCATTAGGGTGGGAGGGGGGCGGTGATGTATTCTGCATGCAGTGCCTTAGGGTGGGTGGGGGCGGTGATGCATTCTGCAGGCAGTGCATTAGGATGGGAGGGGGGCGGTGATGTAGCATGCATGCAGTGCATTAGGGTGGGAGGGGGGCGGTGATGTATTCTGCAGGCAGTGCATTAGGGTGGGAGGGGGCGGTGATGCATTCTGCAAGCAGTGCATTAGGATGGGAGGGGGGCGGTGATTCAGCATGCAGGCAGTGCATTAGGGTGGGAGGGGGGCGGTGATGTATTCTGCAGGCAGTGCATTAGGGTGGGAGGGGGCGGTGATGCATTCTGCAGGCAGAGCATTAGGGTGGGAGGGGGGCGGTGATGCATTCTGCAGGCAGTGCATTAGGGTGGGAGGGGGGCGGTGATGCATTTTGCAGGCAGTGCATTAGGGTGTGAGGGGGGGGTGATGCATTCTGCATGCAGTGCATAAGGATGGGAGGGGGGCGGTGATGCATTCTGCAGGCAGTGCATTAGCGTGGGAGGGGGGCGGTGATGTTTTGTGCATGCAGTGCATTAGGGTGGGAGGGGGGCGGTGATGTATTCTGCAGGCAGTGCAGTAGGGTGGGAGGGGGGCGGTGATGCATTCTGCAGGCATTGCATTAGGGTAGGAAGGGGGGCGGTGATGTTTTGTGCATGCAGTGCATTAGGGTGGGAGGGGGGCGGTGATGTATTCTGCAGGCAGTGCAATAGGGTGGGAGGGGGCGGTGATGCATTCTGCAGGCAGTGCATTAGGGTGGGAAGGGAGGGGTGATGCATTCTGCAGGCACTGCATTAGGATGGGAGGGGGGCGGTGATGCAGCATGCAGGCAGTGCATTAGGGTGGGAGGGGGGCAGTGATGCATTCTGCAGGCAGTGCATTAGGGTGGGAGGGGGGCAGTGATGTATTCTGCATGCAGTGCCTTAGGGTGGGAGGGGGCGGTGATGCATTCTGCAGGCAGTGCATAAGGGTGGGAGGGGGGCGGTGATGCATTCTGCAGCCAGTGCATTAGGGTAGGAGGGTGGCGGTGATGCATTCTGCAGGCAGTGCATTAGGGTCAGAGGGGGGCGGTAATGTATTCTGCATGCAGTCCATAAGGGTGTGAGGGGGCGGTGATGCATTCTGCAGGCAGTGCATAAGGATGGGAGGGGGGCGGTGATGCATTATGCAGGCAGTGCATTAGCGTGGGAGGGGGGCGGTGATGTATTGTGCATGCAGTGCATTAGGGTGGGAGGGGGCAGGGATGTAGCATGCATGTAGTGCATTAGGGTGGGAGGGGGCGGTGATGCATTCTGCAGGCAGTGCATTAGGGTAGGAAGGGAGGGGTGATGCATTCTGCAGGCAGTGCATTAGGATGGGAGGGGGGCGGTGATGCAGCATGCATGCAGTGCATTACGTGGGAGGGGGGCAGTGATGTATTGTGCAGGCAGTGCATTAGGGTGGGAGGGGGGCGGTGATGTATTCTGCATGCAGTGCCTTAGGGTGGGTGGGGGCGGTGATGCATTCTGCAGGCAGTGCATTAGGATGGGAGGGGGGCGGTGATGTAGCATGCATGCAGTGCATTAGGGTGGGAGGGGGGCGGTGATGTATTCTGCATGCAGTGCATTAGGGTGGGAGGGGGCGGTGATGCATTCTGCAAGCAGTGCATTAGGATGGGAGGGGGGCGGTGATTCAGCATGCAGGCAGTGCATTAGGGTGGGAGGGGGGCGGTGATGTATTCTGCAGGCAGTGCATTAGGGTGGGAGGGGGCGGTGATGCATTCTGCAGGCAGAGCATTAGGGTGGGAGGGGGGCGGTGATGCATTCTGCAGGCAGTGCATTAGGGTGGGAGGGGGGCGGTGATGCATTTTGCAGGCAGTGCATTAGGGTCAGAGGGGGGCGGTAATGTATTCTGCATGCAGTGCATTAGGGTGTGAGGGGGGGGTGATGCATTCTGCATGCAGTGCATAAGGATGGGAGGGGGGTGGTGATGCATTCTGCAGGCAGTGCATTAGCATGGGAGGGGGGCGGTGATGTTTTGTGCATGCAGTGCATTAGGGTGGGAGGGGGGCGGTGATGTATTCTGCATGCAGTGCAGTAGGGTGGGAGGGGGGCGGTGATGCATTCTGCAGGCAGTGCATTAGGGTAGGAAGGGGGGCGGTGATGTTTTGTGCATGCAGTGCATTAGGGTGGGAGGGGGGCGGTGATGTATTCTGCAGGCAGTGCAATAGGGTGGGAGGGGGCGGTGATGCATTCTGCAGGCAGTGCATTAGGATGGGAGGGGGGCGGTGATGCAGCATGCAGGCAGTGCATTAGGGTGGGAGGGGGGCAGTGATGCATTCTGCAGGCAGTGCATTAGGGTGGGAGGGGGGCAGTGATGTATTCTGCATGCAGTGCCTTAGGGTGGGAGGGGGCGGTGATGCATTCTGCAGGCAGTGCATAAGGGTGGGAGGGGGGCGGTGATGCATTCTGCAGCCAGTGCATTAGGGTAGGAGGGTGGCGGTGATGCATTCTGCAGGCAGTGCATTAGGGTCAGAGGGGGGCGGTAATGTATTCTGCATGCAGTCCATAAGGGTGTGAGGGGGCGGTGATGCATTCTGCAGGCAGTGCATAAGGATGGGAGGGGGGCGGTGATGCATTATGCAGGCAGTGCATTAGCGTGGGAGGGGGGCGGTGATGTTTTGTGCATGTAGTGCATTAGGGTGGGAGGGGGGCGGTGATGTATTCTGCATGCAGTGCATTAGGGTGGGAGGTGGCGGTGATGCATTCTGCAGGCAGTGCATTAGGGTGGGAGGGGGGTGGTGATGTATTCTGCAGGCAGTGCATTAGGGTGGGAGGGGGCGGTGATACATTCTGCAAGCAGAGCATTAGGGTGGGAGAGGGGCGGTGATGCATTCTGCAGGCAGTGCATTAGGTTGGGAGGGGGGCGGTGATGCATTCTGCAGGCAGTGCATTAGGGTGGGAGGGGGGCGGTGATGTATTCTGCATGCAGTGCATAAGGATGGGAGGGGGGCGGTAATGTAGCATGCATGCAGTGCATTAGATTGGGAGGGGGGCGGTGATGCATTCTGCAGGCAGTGCATTAGAGTAGGAGGGGGCGGTGATGTATTCTGCATGCAGTGCATTAGGGTGGGAGGGGGGCGGTGATGCATTCTGCATGCAATGCATTAGGGTGGGAGGGGGCGGTGATGTATTCTGCAGGCAGTGCATTAGGGTTGGAGGGGGCGGTGATGCATTCTGCAGGCAGTGCACTAGGGTGGAAGGGGGGCAGTGATGTATTCTGCAGGCAGTGCATTAGGGTGGGAGGGGGCAGTGATGCGTTCTGCAGGCCGTGCATAAGGATGGGAGGGGGGCGGTGATGCATTATGCAGGCAGTGCATTAGCGTGGGAGGGGGGCGGTGATGTTTTGTGCAGGCAGTGCATTAGGGTGGGAGGGGGGCGGTGATGTATTCTGCATGCAGTGCATTAGGGTGGGAGGGGGCAGTGATGCGTTCTGCAGGCCGTGCATAAGGATGGGAGGGGGGCGGTGATGCATTATGCAGGCAGTGCATTAGCGTGGGAGGGGGCGGTGATGCATTCTGCAGGCAGTGCATTAGGTTGGGAGGGGGGCGGTGATGCATTCTGCAGGCAGTGCATTAGGGTGGGAGGGGGGCGGTGATGTATTCTGCATGCAGTGCATAAGGACGGGAGGGGGGCGGTGATGTAGCATGCATGCAGTGCATTAGGTTGGGAGGGGGGCGGTGATGCATTCTGCAGGCAGTGCATTAGAGTAGGAGGGGGCGGTGATGTATTCTCAGGCAGTGCATTAGGGTGGGAGGGGGGCGGTGATGCATTCTGCATGCAATGCATTAGGGTGGGAGGGGGCGGTGATGTATTCTGCAGGCAGTGCATTAGGGTTGGAGGGGGCGGTGATGCATTCTGCAGGCAGTGCACTAGGGTGGAAGGGGGGCAGTGAAGTATTCTGCAGGCAGTGCATTAGGGTGGGAGGGGGCAGTGATGTATTCTGCAGGCAGTGCATTAGGGTGGAAGGGGGGCGGTGATGTATTCTGCAGGCAGTGCATTAGGGTTGGAGGGGGCGGTGATGCATTCTGCAGGCAGTGCACTAGGGTGGAAGGGGGGCAGTGAAGTATTCTGCAGGCAGTGCATTAGGGTGGGAGGGGGGCGGTGATGTATTCTGCATGCAGTGCATTAGGGTGGGAGGTGGCAGTGATGCGTTCTGCAGGCCGTGCATAAGGATGGGAGGGGGGCGGTGATGCATTATGCAGGCAGTGCATTAGCGTGGGAGGGGGGCGGTGATGTTTTGTGCAGGCAGTGCATTAGGGTGGGAGGGGGGCGGTGATGTATTCTGCATGCAGTGCATTAGGGTGGGAGGGGCGGTGATACGTTCTGCAGGCAGT
Organism: Limnomonas spitsbergensis; assembly: GCA_037349105.1. Classification (NCBI taxonomy): domain Eukaryota; kingdom Viridiplantae; phylum Chlorophyta; class Chlorophyceae; order Chlamydomonadales; genus Limnomonas; species Limnomonas spitsbergensis. Next base: position 1,816,918 of record JAYJMM010000087.1, on the reverse strand, counting down.
GCATTAGCGTGGGAGGGGGGCGGTCATGTATTCTGCATGCAGTGCATTAGGGTGGGAGGTGGCAGTGATGCATTCTGCATGCAGTGCATAAGGATGGGAGGGGGGCGGTGATGCATTCTGCAGGCAGTGCATTAGGGTGGGAGGTGGCGGTGATGCATTCTGCAGGCAGTGCATTAGGTTGGGAGGGGGGCGGTGATGCAGCATGCAGGCAGTGCATTAGGGTGGGAGGGGGCGGTGATGTATTCTGCAGGCAGTGCATTAGGGTGGGAGGGAAGCGGTGATGTATTCTGCAGGCAATGCATAAGGGTGGGAGGGGGGCGGTGATGTAGCATGCATGCAGTGCATTAGGGTGGGAGGGGGGCGGTGATGTATTCTGCAGGCAGTGCATTAGGGTGGGAGGGGGCGCTGATACATTCTGCAGGCAGAGCATTAGGGTGGGAGGGGGGCGATGATGTATTCTGCAGGCAGTGCATTAAGGTGGGAGGGGGGCGGTGATGCAGCATGCAAGCAGTGCATTAGGGTGGGAGGGGGGCGGTGCTGTATTCTGCATGCAGTGCATTAGGGTGGGAGGGGGTGGTGATGCATTCTGCAGGCAGTGCATTAGGATGGGAGGGGGGCGGTGATGTAGCATGCATGCAGTGCAGTAGGGTGGGAGGGGGGCGGTGATGTATTCTGCAGGCAGTGCATTAGGGTGGGAGGGGGCGGTAATGTATTCTGCATGCAGTCCATAAGGGTGTGAGGGGGCGGTGATGCATTCTGCAGGCAGTGCATAAGGATGGGAGGGGGGCGGTGATGCATTATGCAGGCAGTGCATTAGGGTGGGAGGGGGGCGGTGATGTTTTGTGCATGCAGTGCATTAGGGTGGGAGGGGGGCGGTGATGTATTCTGCATGCAGTGCATTAGGGTGGGAGGTGGCGGTGATGCATTCTGCAGGCAGTGCATTAGGGTGGGAGGGGGGCGGTGATGTATTCTGCAGGCAGTGCATTAGGGTGGGAGGGGGGCGGTGATGTATTCTGCATGCAGTGCATTAGGGTGGGAGGTGGCGGTGATGCATTCTGCATGCAGTGCATTAGGGTGGGAGGGGGGCCGTGATGTATTCTGCAGGCAGTGCATTAGGGTGGGAGGGGGCGGTGATACATTATGCAAGCAGAGCATTAGGGTGGGAGGGGGGCGGTGATGCATTCTGCAGGCAGTGCATTAGGGTGGGAGGGGGGCGGTGATGCATTCTGCAGGCAGTGCATTAGGGTGGGAGGGGGCGGTGATGTATTCTGCATGCAGTGCATTAGGTTGGGAGGGCGCGGTGATGCATTCTGCAGGCAGTGCATTAGGGTGGGAGGGGGGCGGTGATGCATTCTGCATGCAGTGCATTAAAGTGGGAGGGGGCGGTGATGCATTCTGCAGGCAGTGCATTAGGGTGGGAGGGGGGCGGTGATGAATTCTGCATGCAATGCATTAGGGTGGGAGGGGGCGGTGATGCGTTCAGCAGGCAGTGCATTAAAGTGGGAGGGGGCGGTGATGCATTCTGCAGGCAGTGCATTAGGTTGGGAAGGGGGCGGTGATGCATTCTGCAGGCAGTGCATTAGGGTGGGAGGGGGGCGGTGATGTTTTGTGCAGGCAGTGCATTAGGGTGGGAGGGGGGCGGTGATGTATTCTGCATGCAGTGCATTAGGGTGGGAGGGGGCGGTGATACGTTCTGCAGGCAGAGCATTAGGGTGGGAGGGGGGCGGTGATGAATTCTGCATGCAATGCATTAGGGTGGGAGGGGGCGGTGATGCGTTCAGCAGGCAGTGCATTAAAGTGGGAGGGGGCGGTGATGCATTCTGCAGGCAGTGCATTAGGTTGGGAGGGGGGCGGTGATGCATTCTGCAGGCAGTGCATTAGGGTGGGAGGGGGGCGGTGATGTATTCTGCATGCAGTGCATAAGGATGGGAGGGGGGCGGTAATGTAGCATGCATGCAGTGCATTAGGTTGGGAGGGGGGCGGTGATGCATTCTGCAGGCAGTGCATTAGAGTAGGAGGGGGCGGTGATGTATTCTGCAGGCAGTGCATTAGGGTGGGAGGGGGGCGGTGATGCATTCTGCATGCAATGCATTAGGGTGGGAGGGGGCGGTGATGTATTCTGCAGGCAGTGCATTAGGGTTGGAGGGGGCGGTGATGCATTCTGCAGGCAGTGCACTAGGGTGGAAGGGGGGCAGTGATGTATTCTGCAGGCAGTGCATTAGGGTGGGAGGGGGCAGTGATGCGTTCTGCAGGCCGTGCATAAGGATGGGAGGGGGGCGGTGATGCATTATGCAGGCAGTGCATTAGCGTGGGAGGGGGGCGGTGATGTTTTGTGCAGGCAGTGCATTAGGGTGGGAGGGGGGCGGTGATGTATTCTGCATGCAGTGCATTAGGGTGGGAGGGGGCGGTGATGCATTCTGCAGGCAGTGCATAAGGATGGGAGGGGGGCGGTGATGCATTCTGCAGGCAGTGCATTAGGGTGGGAGGTGGCGGTGATGCATTCTGCAGGCAGTGCATTAGGGTGGGAGGGGGGCGGTGATGCAGCATGCTGACAGTGCATTAGGGTGGGAGGGGGCGGTGATGTATTCTGCAGGCAGTGCATTAGGGTGGGAGGGAAGCGGTGATGTATTCTGCAGGCAATGCATTAGGGTGGGAGGGGGGCGGTGATGTAGCATGCATGCAGTGCATTAGGGTGGGAGGGGGGCGGTGATGTATTCTGCAGGCAGTGCATTAGGGTGGGAGGGGGCGGTGATACATTCTGCAGGCAGAGCATTAGGGTGGGAGGGGGGCGATGATGTATTCTGCAGGCAGTGCATTAAGGTGGGAGGGGGGCGGTGATGCAGCATGCAAGCAGTGCATTAGGGTGGGAGGGGGGCGGTGCTGTATTCTGCATGCAGTGCATTAGGGTGGGAGGGGGCGGTGATGCATTCTGCAGGCAGTGCATTAGGATGGGAGGGGGGCGGTGATGTAGCATGCATGCAGTGCAGTAGGGTGGGAGGGGGGCGGTGATGTATTCTGCAGGCAGTGCATTAGGGTGGGAGGTGGCAGTGATGCATTCTGCATGCAGTGCATAAGGATGGGAGGGGGGCGGTGATGCATTCTGCAGGCAGTGCATTAGGGTGGGAGGTGGCGGTGATGTATTCTGCAGGCAGTGCATTAGGGTGGGAGGGGGCGGTGATGCATTCTGCAGGCAGTGCACTAGGGTGGGAGGGGGGCGGTGATGCATTCTGCAGGCACTGCATTAGGGTGGGAGGGGGTGGTGATGTATTCTGCAGGCAGTGCATTAGGGTGGGAGGGCGCGGTGATGCATTCTGCAGGCAGTGCATTAGGGTGGGAGGAAGGCGGTGATACGTTCTGCAGGCAGCGCATTAGGGTGGGAGGGGGGCGGTGATGCATTCTGCAGGCAGTGCATTAGGGTGGGAGGGGGGCGGTGATGTATTCTGCATGCAGTGCATTAGGGTGGGAGGGGGCGGTGATACGTTCTGCAGGCAGAGCATTAGGGTGGGAGGGGGGCGGTGATGCATTCTGCAGGCAGTGCACTAGGGTGGAAGGGGGGCAGTGATGCATTCTGCATGCAGTGCATAAGGATGGGAGGGGGCAGTGATGCATTCTGCAGGCAGTGCATTAGGGTGGGAGGTGGCGGTGATGCATTCTGCAGGCAGTGCATTAGGGTGGGAGGGGGCGGTGATGCATTCTGCAGGCAGTGCACTAGGGTGGAAGGGGGGCGGTGATGCATTCTGCAGGCAGTGCATTAGGGTGGGAGGGGGGCGGTGATGTATTCTGCAGGCAGTGCATTAGGGTGGGAGGGGGCGGTGATGCATTCTGCAGGCAGTGCACTAGGGTGGGAGGGGGGCGGTGATGTATTCTGCAGGCAGTGCATTAGCGTGGGAGGGGGGCGGTGATGCATTCTGCAGGCAGTGCATTAGGGTGGGAGGGGGGCGGTGATGTATTCTGCATGCAGTGCATTAGGGTGGGAGGGGGCGGTGATACGTTTTGCAGGCAGAGCATTAGGGTGGGAGGGGGGCGGTCATGTATTCTGCATGCAGTGCATTAGGGTGGGAGGTGGCAGTGATGCATTCTGCATGCAGTGCACTAGGGTGGAAGGGGGGCGGTGATGCATTCTGCAGGCAGTGCATTAGGGTGGGAGGGGGTGGTGATGTATTCTGCAGGCAGTGCATTAGGTTGGGAGGGCGCGGTGATGTATTCTGCAGGCAGTGCATTAGGGTGGGAGGGGGCGGTGATACATTCTGCAGGCAGAGCATTAGGGTCGGAGGGGGGCGATGATGTATTCTGCAGGCAGTGCATTAAGGTGGGAGGGGGGCGGTGATGCAGCATGCAGGCAGTGCATTAGGGTGGGAGGGGGGCGGTGATGTATTCTGCATGCAGTGCATTAGGGTGGGAGGGGGCGGTGATGCATTCTGCAGGCAGTGCATTAGGATGGGAGGGGGGCGGTGATGTAGCATGCATGCAGTGCATTAGGGTGGGTGGGGGCGGTGATGTATTCTGCAGGCAGTGCATTAGGTTGGGAGGGCGCGGTGATGCATTCTGCATGCAGTGCATTAGGGTGGGAGGGGGGCGGTGATGCATTCTGCAGGCAGTGCATTAGGGTGGGAGGGGGGCGGTGATGTATTCTGCAGGCAGTGCATTAGGGTGGGAGAGGGCGGTGATGCATTCTGCATGCAATGCATTAGGGTGGGAGGGGGCGGTGATGCATTCTGCAGGCAGTGCACTAGGGTGGGAGGGGGGCGGTGATGCATTCTGCAGGCAGTGCATTAGGGTGGGAGGGGGGCGGTCATGTATTCTGCAGGCAGTGCATTAGGTTGGGAGGGCGCGGTGATGCATTCTGCAGGCAGTGCATTAGGGTGGGAGGGGGGCGGTGATGCATTTTGCATGCAGTGCATTAAAGTGGGAGGGGGCGGTGATGCATTCTGCAGGCAGTGCATTAGAGTGGGAGGGGGGCGGTGATGTATTCTGCATGCAGTGCATTAGGGTGGGAGGGGGCGGTGATGCGTTCTGCAGGCAGTGCATTAAAGTGGGAGGGGGCGGTGATGCATTCTGCAGGCAGTGCATTAGGGTGGGAGGGGGGCGGTGATGCATTCTGCAGGCAGTGCATTAGGGTGGGAGGGGGGCGGTGATGTATTCTGCATGCAGTGCATAAGGATGGGAGGGGGGCGGTAATGTAGCATGCATGCAGTGCATTAGGTTGGGAGGGGGGCGGTGATGCATTCTGCAGGCAGTGCATTACAGTAGGAGGGGGCGGTGATGTATTCTGCAGGCAGTGCATTAGGGTGGGAGGGGGGCGGTGATGCATTCTGCATGCAATGCCTTAGGGTGGGAGGGGGCGGTGATGTATTCTACAGGCAGTGCATTAGGGTGGGAGGGGGCGGTGATGCATTCTGCAGGCAGTGCACTAGGGTGGAAGGGGGGCGGTGATGTAGCATGCATGCAGTGCATTAGGGTGGGAGGGGGCGGTGATGCATTCTGCAGGCAGTGCACTAGGGTGGATGGGGGGCGGTGATGCATTCTGCAGGCAGTGCATTAGGGTGGGAGGTGGCGGTGATGCATTCTGCAGGCAGTGCATTAGGATGGGAGGGGGGCGGTGATGTATTCTGCAGGCAGTGCATTAGGGTGGGAGGGGGCGGTGATACGTTCTGCAGGCAGAGCATTAGGTTGGGAGGGGGGCGGTGATGCATTCTGCAGGCAGTGCATTAGGGTGGGAGGGGGGCGGAGATGTATTCTGCAGGCAGTGCATTAGGGTGGGAGGGCGCGGTGATGCATTCTGCATGCAGTGCACTAGGGTGGAAGGGGGGCGGTGATGCATTCTGCAGGCAGTGCATTAGGGTGGGAGGGGGTGGTGATGTATTCTGCAGGCAGTGCATTAGGTTGGGAGGGCGCGGTGATGTATTCTGCAGGCAGTGCATTAGGGTGGGAGGGGGCGGTGATACATTCTGCAGGCAGAGCATTAGGGTCGGAGGGGGGCGATGATGTATTCTGCAGGCAGTGCATTAAGGTGGGAGGGGGGCGGTGATGCAGCATGCAGGCAGTGCATTAGGGTGGGAGGGGGGCGGTGATGTATTCTGCATGCAGTGCATTAGGGTGGGAGGGGGCGGTGATGCATTCTGCAGGCAGTGCATTAGAATGGGAGGGGGGCGGTGATGTAGCATGCATGCAGTGCATTAGGGTGGGAGGGGGGCGGTGATGTATTCTGCAGGCAGTGCATTAGGGTGGGAGGGGGCGGTGATGCAGCATGAAGGCAGTGCATTAGGTTGGGAGGGGGGCGGTGATGCATTCTGCAGGCAGTGCATTAGAGTAGGAGGGGGCGGTGATGTATTCTGCAGGCAGTGCATTAGGGTGGGAGAGGGCGGTGATGCAGTCTGCATGCAATGCATTAGGGTGGGAGGGGGCGGTGATGCATTCTGCAGGCAGTGCATTAGGGTGGGAGGGGGGCGGTGATGCATTCTGCAGGCAGTGCATTAGGGTGGGAGGGGGCGGTGATGTATTCTGCAGGCAGTGCATTAGGTTGGGAGGGCGCGGTGATGCATTCTGCAGGCAGTGCATTAGGGTGGGAGGGGGGCGGTGATGCATTTTGCATGCAGTGCATTAAAGTGGGAGGGGGTGGTGATGCATTCTGCAGGCAGTGCATTAGGGTGGGAGGGGGGCGGTGATGTATTCTGCATGCAGTGCATTAGGGTGGGAGGGGGCGGTGATGCGTTCTGCAGGCAGTGCATTAAAGTGGGAGGGGGCGGTGATGCATTCTGCATGCAGTGCATTAGGGTGGGAGGGGGGCGGTGATGCATTCTGCAGGCAGTGCATTAGGGTGGGAGGGGGGCGGTGATGTATTCTGCATGCAGTGCATAAGGATGGGAGGGGGGCGGTAATGTAGCATGCATGCAGTGCATTAGGTTGGGAGGGGGGCGGTGATGCATTCTGCAGGCAGTGCATTAGAGTAGGAGGGGGCGGTGATGTATTCTGCAGGCAGTGCATTAGGGTGGGAGGGGGGCGGTGATGCATTCTGCATGCAATGCCTTAGGGTGGGAGGGGGCGGTGATGTATTCTACAGGCAGTGCATAAGGGTGGGAGGGGGGCGGTGATGTATTCTGCAGGCAGTGCATTAGGGTGGGAGGGGGGCGGTGATGTATTCTGCAGGCAGTGCATTAGGGTGGGAGGGGGCGGTGATACGTTCTGCAGGCAGAGCATTAGGTTGGGAGGAGGGCGGTGATGCATTCTGCAGGCAGTGCATTAGGGTGGGAGGGGGGCGGAGATGTATTCTGCAGGCAGTGCATTAGGGTGGGAGGGGGCGGTGATGCATTCTGCAGGCAGTGCACTAGGGTGGAAGGGGGGCGGTGATGCATTATGCAGGCAGTGCATTAGGGTGGGAGGGGGTGGTGATGTATTCTGCAGGCAGTGCATTAGGTTGGGAGGGCGCGGTGATGTATTCTGCAGGCAGTGCATTAGGGTGGGAGGGGGCGGTGATACATTCTGCAGGCAGAGCATTAGGGTCGGAGGGGGTGATGATGTATTCTGCAGGCAGTGCATTAAGGTGGGAGGGGGGCGGTGATGCAGCATGCAGGCAGTGCATTAGGGTGGGAGGGGGGCGGTGATGTATTCTGCATGCAGTGCATTAGGGTGGGAGGGGGCGGTGATGCATTCTGCAGGCAGTGCATTAGAATGGGAGGGGGGCGGTGATGTAGCATGCATGCAGTGCATTAGGTTGGGAGGGGGGCGGTGATGCATTCTGCAGGCAGTGCATTAGAGTAGGAGGGGGCGGTGATGTATTCTGCAGGCAGTGCATTAGGGTGGGAGAGGGCGGTGATGCATTCTGCATGCAATGCATTAGGGTGGGAGGGGGCGGTGATGCATTCTGCAGGCAGTGCATTAGGGTGGGAGGGGGGCGGTGATGCATTCTGCAGGCAGTGCATTAGGGTGGGAGGGGGCGGTGATGTATTCTGCAGGCAGTGCATTAGGTTGGGAGGGCGCGGTGATGCATTCTGCAGGCAGTGCATTAGGGTGGGAGGGGGGCGGTGATGCATTTTGCATGCAGTGCATTAAAGTGGGAGGGGGCGGTGATGCATTCTGCAGGCAGTGCATTAGGGTGGGAGGGGGGCGGTGATGTATTCTGCATGCAGTGCATTAGGGTGGGAGGGGGCGGTGATGCGTTCTGCAGGCAGTGCATTAAAGTGGGAGGGGGCGGTGATGCATTCTGCAGGCAGTGCATTAGGGTGGGAGGGGGGCGGTGATGCATTCTGCAGGCAGTGCATTAGGGTGGGAGGGGGGTGGTGATGTATTCTGCATGCAGTGCATAAGGATGGGAGGGGGGCGGTAATGTAGCATGCATGCAGTGCATTAGGTTGGGAGGGGGGCGGTGATGCATTCTGCAGGCAGTGCATTAGAGTAGGAGGGGGCGGTGATGTATTCTGCAGGCAGTGCATTAGGGTGGGTGGGGGGCGGTGATGCATTCTGCATGCAATGCCTTAGGGTGGGAGGGGGCGGTGATGTATTCTACAGGCAGTGCATTAGGGTGGGAGGGGGCGGTGATGCATTCTGCAGGCAGTGCACTAGGGTGGAAGGGGGGCGGTGATGTAGCATGCATGCAGTGCATTAGGGTGGGAGGGGGCGGTGATGCATTCTGCAGGCAGTGCACTAGGGTGGATGGGGGGCAGTGATGTATTCTGCAGGCAGTGCATTAGGGTGTGAGGGGGCAGTGATGCGTTCTGCAGGCCGTGCATAAGGATGGGAGGGGGGCGGTGATGCATTATGCAGGCAGTGCATTAGCGTGGGAGGGGGGCGGTGATGTTTTGTGCAGGCAGTGCATTAGGGTGGGAGGGGGGCGGTGATGTATTCTGCATGCAGTGCATTAGGGTGGGAGGGGGCGGTGATACGTTCTGCAGGCAGAGCATTAGGGTGGGAGGGGGGCGGTGATGCATTCTGCAGGCAGTGCATTAGGGTGGGAGGTGGCGGTGATGCATTCTGCAGGCAGTGCATTAGGGTGGGAGGGGGGCGGTGATTCAGCAAGCCGGCAGTGCATTAGGGTGGGAGGGGGCGGTGATGTATTATGAAGGCAGTGCATTAGGGTGGGAGGGGGGCGGTGATGTATTCTGCATGCAGTGCATTAGGGTGGGAGGGGGCGGTGATGCATTCTGCAGGCAGTGCATTAGAATGGGAGGGGGGCGGTGATGTAGCATGCATGCAGTGCATTAGGGTGGGAGGGGGGCGGTGATGTATTCTGCAGGCAGTGCATTAGGGTGGGAGGGGGCGGTGATGCAGCATGAAGGCAGTGCATTAGGTTGGGAGGGGGGCGGTGATGCATTCTGCAGGCAGTGCATTAGAGTAGGAGGGGGCGGTGATGTATTCTGCAGGCAGTGCATTAGGGTGGGAGAGGGCGGTGATGCATTCTGCATGCAATGCATTAGGGTGGGAGGGGGCGGTGATGCATTCTGCAGGCAGTGCATTAGGGTGGGAGGGGGGCGGTGATGCATTCTGCAGGCAGTGCATTAGGGTGGGAGGGGGCGGTGATGTATTCTGCAGGCAGTGCATTAGGTTGGGAGGGCGCGGTGATGCATTCTGCAGGCAGTGCATTAGGGTGGGAGGGGGGCGGTGATGCATTTTGCATGCAGTGCATTAGGGTGGGAGGGGGCGGTGATGCATTCTGCAGGCAGTGCATTAGGGTGGGAGGGGGGCGGTGATGTATTCTGCATGCAGTGCATTAGGGTGGGAGGGGGCGGTGATGCGTTCTGCAGGCAGTGCATTAAAGTGGGAGGGGGCGGTGATGCATTCTGCAGGCAGTGCATTAGGGTGGGAGGGGGGCGGTGATGCATTCTGCAGGCAGTGCATTAGGGTGGGAGGGGGGTGGTGATGTATTCTGCATGCAGTGCATAAGGATGGGAGGGGGGCGGTAATGTAGCATGCATGCAGTGCATTAGGTTGGGAGGGGGGCGGTGATGCATTCTGCAGGCAGTGCATTAGAGTAGGAGGGGGCGGTGATGTATTCTGCAGGCAGTGCATTAGGGTGGGAGGGGGGCGGTGATGCATTCTGCATGCAATGCCTTAGGGTGGGAGGGGGCGGTGATGTATTCTACAGGCAGTGCATTAGGGTGGGAGGGGGCGGTGATGCATTCTGCAGGCAGTGCACTAGGGTGGAAGGGGGGCGGTGATGTAGCATGCATGCAGTGCATTAGGGTGGGAGGGGGCGGTGATGCATTCTGCAGGCAGTGCACTAGGGTGGATGGGGGGCAGTGATGTATTCTGCAGGCAGTGCATTAGGGTGTGAGGGGGCAGTGATGCGTTCTGCAGGCCGTGCATAAGGATGGGAGGGGGGCGGTGATGCATTATGCAGGCAGTGCATTAGCGTGGGAGGGGGGCGGTGATGTTTTGTGCAGGCAGTGCATTAGGGTGGGAGGGGGGCGGTGATGTATTCTGCATGCAGTGCATTAGGGTGGGAGGGGGCGGTGATACGTTCTGCAGGCAGAGCATTAGGGTGGGAGGGGGGCGGTGATGCATTCTGCAGGCAGTGCATTAGGGTGGGAGGTGGCGGTGATGCATTCTGCAGGCAGTGCATTAGGGTGGGAGGGGGGCGGTGATGCAGCAAGCCGGCAGTGCATTAGGGTGGGAGGGGGCGGTGATGTATTCTGCAGGCAGTGCATTAGGGTGGGAGGGAAGCGGTGATGTATTCTGCAGGCAGTGCATTAGGGTGGGAGGGGGGCGGTGATGTAGCATGCATGCAGTGCTTTAGGGTGGGAGGGGGGCGGTGATGTATTCTGCAGGCAGTGCATTAGGGTGGGAGGGGGCGGTGATACATTCTGCAGGCAGAGCATTAGGGTGGGAGGGGGGCGATGATATATTCTGCAGGCAGTGCATTAAGGTGGGAGGGGGGCGGTGATGCAGCATGCAGGCAGTGCATTAGGGTGGGAGGGGGGCGGTGATGTATTCTGCATGCAGTGCATTAGGGTGGGAGGGGGCGGTGATGCATTCTGCATGCAGTGCATTAGGATGGGAGGGGGGCGGTGATGTAGCATGCATGCAGTGCATTAGGGTGGGAGGGGGGCGGTGATGTATTCTGCAGGCAGTGCATTAGGGTGGGAGGGGGGCGGTGATGTAGCATGCATGCAGTGCTTTAGGGTGGGAGGGGGGCGGTGATGCATTCTGCATGCAATGCCTTAGGGTGGGAGGGGGCGGTGATGTATTCTACAGGCAGTGCATTAGGGTGGGAGGGGGCGGTGATGCATTCTGCAGGCAGTGCACTAGGGTGGAAGGGGGGCGGTGATGTAGCATGCATGCAGCGCATTAGGGTGGGAGGGGGCGGTGATGCATTCTGCAGGCAGTGCACTAGGGTGGATGGGGGGCAGTGATGTATTCTGCAGGCAGTGCATTAGGGTGTGAGGGGGCAGTGATGCGTTATGCAGGCCGTGCATAAGGATGGGAGGGGGGCGGTGATGCATTATGCAGGCAGTGCATTAGCGTGGGAGGGGGGCGGTGATGTATTGTGCAGGCAGTGCATTAGGGTGGGAGGGGGGCGGTGATGTATTCAGCAGGCAGTGCATTAGGGTGGGAGGGGGCGGTGATACGTTCTGCAGGCAGAGCATTAGGGTGGGAGGGGGGCGGTCATGTATTCTGCATGCAGTGCATAAGGGTGGTCGGTGGCAGTGATGCATTCTGCATGCAGTGCATAAGGATGGGAGGGGGGTGGTGATGCATTCTGCAGGCAGTGCATTAGGGTGGGAGGTGGCGGTGATGCATTCTGCAGGCAGTGCATTAGGGTGGGAGGGGGGCGGTGATGCAGCAAGCCGGCAGTGCATTAGGGTGGGAGGGGGCGGTGATGTATTCTGCAGGCAGTGCATTAGGGTGGGAGGGAAGCGGTGATGTATTCTGCAGGCAGTGCATTAGGGTGGGAGGGGGGCGGTGATGTAGCATGCATGCAGTGCTTTAGGGTGGGAGGGGGGCGGTGATGTATTCTGCAGGCAGTGCATTAGGGTGGGAGGGGGCGGTGATACATTCTGCAGGCAGAGCATTAGGGTGGGAGGGGGGCGATGATGTATTCTGCAGGCAGTGCATTAAGGTGGGAGGGGGGCGGTAATGTAGCATGCATGCAGTGCATTAGGTTGGGAGGTGGGCGGTGATGTTTTGTGCATGCAGTGCATTAGGGTGGGAGGGGGGCGGTGATGCATTCTGCATGCAATGCCTTAGGGTGGGAGGGGGCGGTGATGTATTCTACAGGCAGTGCATAAGGGTGGGAGGGGGGCGGTGATGTATTCTGCAGGCAGTGCATTAGGGTGGGAGGGGGGCGGTGATGTATTCTGCAGGCAGTGCATTAGGGTGGGAGGGGGCGGTGATACGTTCTGCAGGCAGAGCATTAGGGTGGGAGGGGGGCGGTGATGTATTCTGCAGGCAGTGCATTAGGGTGGGAGGGGGGCGGTGATGTATTCTGCAAGCAGTGCATTAGGGTGGGAGGGGGCGGTGATGCATTCTGCAGGCAGTGCACTAGGGTGGGAGGGGGGCGGTTATGCATTCTGCAGGCAGTGCATTAGGGTGGGAGGGGGTGGTGATGTATTCTGCAGGCAGTGCATTAGGTTGGGAGGGGGCGGTGATGCATTCTGCAGGCAGTGCATTAGGGTGGGAGGGGGGCGGTGATACGTTCTGCAGGCAGCGCATTAGGGTAGCAGGGGGGCGGTGATGCATTCTGTAGGCAGAGCATTAGGGTGGGAGGGGGCGGTGATGCATTCTGCAGGCAGTGCATTAGGGTGGGAGGGGGGCGGTGATGTATACTGCATGCAGTGCATTAGGGTAGGAAGGGGGGGGTGATGCATTCTGCAGGCAGTACATTAGGATGGGAGGGGGGCGGTGATGCAGCATGCAGGCAGTGCATTAGCGTGGGAGGGGGGCAGTGATGTATTGTGCAGGCAGTGCATAAGGGTTGGAGGGGGGCGGTGATGTATTCTGCATGCAGTTTATTAGGGTGGGATGGGGTGGTGATGCATTCTGCAGGCAGTGCATTAGGGTCGGAGGGGCGGTGATGCATTCTGTAGGCAGTGCATTAGGGTGGGAGGGGGTGGTGATGCAGCATGCATGCAGTGTATTAGGGTGGGAGGGAGGCGGTGATGTATTCTGCAGGCAGTGCTTTAGGGTGGGAGGGGGGCGGTGATGCTGCATGAAGGCAGTGCATTAGGGTGGGAGGGGGGCGGTGATGCATTATGCAGGCAGTGCATTAGGGTGGGAGGGGGTGGTGATGTATTCTGCAGGCAGTGCATTAGGGTGGGAGGGGGCGGTGATGCATTCTACAGGCAGTGCATTAGGGTGGGAGGTGGCGGTGATGCATTCTGCAAGCAGTGCATTAGGGTGGGAGGGGGCGGTGATGCATTCTGCAGAAAGTGCATTAGGGTGGGAGGGGGGCGGTGATGTATACTGCATGCAGTGCATTAGGGTAGGAAGGGGGGGGTGATGCATTCTGCAGGCAGTGCATTAGGGTAGGAAGGGGGGGGGTGATGCATTATGCAGGCAGTACATTAGGATGGGAGGGGGGCGGTGATACAGCATGCAGGCAGTGCATTAGCGTGGGAGGGGGGCAGTGATGTATTGTGCAGGCAGTGCATAAGGGTTGGAGGGGGGCGGTGATGTATTCTGCATGCAGTTTATTAGGGTGGGAGAGGGTGGTGATGCATTCTGCAGGCAGTGCATTAGGGTGGGAGGGGGCGGTGATGTATTATGCATGCAGTGCATTAGGGTGGGAGGGGGCGGTGATGCATTCTGCAGGCAGTGCTTTAGTGTGGGAGGGGGGCGGTGATGCTGCATGAAGGCAGTGCATTAGGGTGGTAGGGGGTGGTGATGCATTCTGCAGGCAGTGCATTAGGGTGGGAGGGGGTGGTGATAGATTCTGCAGGCAGTGCATTAGGGTGGGAGGGGGCGGTGATGCATTCTGCATGCAGTGCATTAGGATGGGAGGGGGCAGTGATGTATTCTGCATGCAGTGCATTAGGGTGGGAGGGGGCGGTGATGCATTCTGCAGGCAGTGCATTAGGATGGGAGGGGGGCGGTGATGCAGCATGCAGGCAGTGCGTTAGCTTGGGAGGGGGGCAGTGATGTATTGTGCAGGCAGTGCATTAGGGTGGGAGGGGGGCGGTGATGTATTCTGCATGCAGTGCATTAGGGTGGAAGGGGGCGGTGATGCATTATGCAGGCAGTGCATTAGGGTGGGAGGGGGCGGTGATGTATTCTGCATGCAGTGCATAAGGGTGGGAGGGCGCGGAGATGTATCCTGCATGCAGTGCATTAGGGTGGGAGGGGGGTGGTGATGTATCCTGCAGGCAGTGCATTAGGGTGGGAGGGGGGCGGTGATGTATTCTGCAGGCAGTGCTTTAGGGTGGGAGGGGGGCGGTGATGCTGCATGAAGGCAGTGCATTAGGGTGGTAGGGGGTGGTGATGCATTCTGCAGGCAGTGCATTAGGGTGGGAGGGGGTGGTGATAGATTCTGCAGGCAGTGCATTAGGGTGGGAGGGGGCGGTGATGCATTCTGCATGCAGTGCATTAGGATGGGAGGGGGCAGTGATGTATTCTGCATGCAGTGCATTAGGGTGGGAGGGGGCGGTGATGCATTCTGCAGGCAGTGCATTAGGATGGGAGGGGGGCGGTGATGCAGCATGCAGGCAGTGCGTTAGCGTGGGAGGGGGGCAGTGATGTATTGTGCATGCAGTGCATTAGGGTGGGAGGGGGCGGTGATGTATTCTGCATGCAGTGCATAAGGGTGGGAGGGCGCGGAGATGTATCCTGCATGCAGTACATTAGGGTGGGAGGGGGCGGTGATGTATCCTGCAGGCAGTGCATTAGGGTGGGAGGGGGGCGGTGATGTATTCTGCATGCAGTGCATTAGGGTGGGAGGGGGGTGGTGATGTATCCTGCAGGCAGTGCATTAGGGTGGGAGGGGGCGGTGATGCATTCTGCAGGCAGTGCATTAGGGTGGGAGGGGGGCGGTGATGCATTCTGCAGGCAGCGCATTAGGGAGGGAGGGGGGTGGTGATGTATTCTGCAGGCAGTGCATTAGAGTGGGAGGGGGTGGTGATGTATTCTGCAGGCAGTGCATTAGGGTGGGAGGGGGGTGGTGATGTATTCTGCATGCAGTGCATTAGGGTGGGAGGGGGGCGGTGATGTATTCTGCAGGCAGTGCATTAGGGTGGGAGGGGGGCGATGATGTATTCTGCAGGCAGTGCATTAGGGTGGGAGGGGGGCGGTGATGTATTCTGCATGCAGTGCATTAGGGTGGGAGGAGGGCAGTGATGCATTCTGCAGGCAGAGCATGAGGGTGGGAGGGGGGCGGTGATGTATTCTGCAGGCAGTGCATTAGGGTGGGAGGGGGGCGGTGATACATTCTGCAGGCAGTGCATTAGGGTGGGAGGGGGCGGTGATGCAGCATGAAGGCAGTGCATTAGGGTGGGAGGGGGGCGGTGATGTATTCTGCAGGCAGTGCATTAGGGTCAGAGGGGGGCGGTGATACATTCTGCAGGCAGTGCATTAGGGTGGGAGGGGGCGGTGATGCAGCATGAAGGCAGTGCATTAGGGTGGGAGGGGGGCGGTGATGCATTCTGCAGGCAGTGCATTAGGGTGGGAGGGGGGCGGTGATGCAGCATGAAGGCAGTGCATTAGGGTGGAAGTGGGGCGGTGATGTATTCTGCAGGCAGTGCATTAGGGTGGGAGGGGGGCGGTGATGCAGCATGAAGGCAGTGCATTAGGGTGGGAGGGGGGCGGTGATGTATTCTGCAGGCAGTGCATTAGGGTGGGAGGGGGGCGGTGATGCAGCATACATGAAGGCAGTGCATTAGGGTGGGAGGGGGGCTGTGATGTATTCTGCAGGCAGTGCATTAGGGTGGGAGGGGGGCGGTGATGCAGCATGAAGGCAGTGCATTAGGGTGGGAGGGCGCGGTGATGTATTGTGCAGGCAGTGCATTAGGGTGGGAGGGGGGCGGTGATGTATTCAGCAGGCAGTGCATTAGGGTGGGAGGGGGGCGGTGATGTATTCTGCAGGCAGTGCACTAGGATGGAAGGGGGGCAGTGATGCATTCTGCAAGCAGTGCCTTAGGGTGGGAGTGGGGCGGTGATGCATTCTGCATGCAGTGCATTAGGGTGGGAGGGGGGCGGTGATGCATTCTGCAGGCAGTGCATTAGGGTGGGAGAGGGCGGTGATGTATTCTGCATGCAGTGCATTAGGGTGGGAGGGGGGCGGTGATGCATTCTGCAGGCAGTGCATTAGGGTGGGAGGGGGGCGGTGATGTATTCTGCAGGCAGTTTATTAGGGTGGGATGGGGTGGTGATGCATTCTGCAGGCAGTGCATTAGGGTCGGAGGGGCGGTGATGCATTCTGTAGGCAGTGCATTAGGGTGGGAGGGGGTGGTGATGCAGCATGCATGCAGTGTATTAGGGTGGGAGGGAGGCGGTGATGTATTCTGCAGGCAGTGCTTTAGGGTGGGAGGGGGGCGGTGATGCTGCATGAAGGCAGTGCATTAGGGTGGGAGGGGGGCGGTGATGCATTATGCAGGCAGTGCATTAGGGTGGGAGGGGGTGGTGATGTATTCTGCAGGCAGTGCATTAGGGTGGGAGGGGGCGGTGATGCATTCTACAGGCAGTGCATTAGGGTGGGAGGTGGCGGTGATGCATTCTGCAAGCAGTGCATTAGGGTGGGAGGGGGCGGTGATGCATTCTGCAGAAAGTGCATTAGGGTGGGAGGGGGGCGGTGATGTATACTGCATGCAGTGCATTAGGGTAGGAAGGGGGGGGTGATGCATTCTGCAGGCAGTGCATTAGGGTAGGAAGGGGGGGGGTGATGCATTATGCAGGCAGTACATTAGGATGGGAGGGGGGCGGTGATACAGCATGCAGGCAGTGCATTAGCGTGGGAGGGGGGCAGTGATGTATTGTGCAGGCAGTGCATAAGGGTTGGAGGGGGGCGGTGATGTATTCTGCATGCAGTTTATTAGGGTGGGAGAGGGTGGTGATGCATTCTGCAGGCAGTGCATTAGGGTGGGAGGGGGCGGTGATGTATTATGCATGCAGTGCATTAGGGTGGGAGGGGGCGGTGATGCATTCTGCAGGCAGTGCTTTAGTGTGGGAGGGGGGCGGTGATGCTGCATGAAGGCAGTGCATTAGGGTGGTAGGGGGTGGTGATGCATTCTGCAGGCAGTGCATTAGGGTGGGAGGGGGTGGTGATAGATTCTGCAGGCAGTGCATTAGGGTGGGAGGGGGCGGTGATGCATTCTGCATGCAGTGCATTAGGATGGGAGGGGGCAGTGATGTATTCTGCATGCAGTGCATTAGGGTGGGAGGGGGCGGTGATGCATTCTGCAGGCAGTGCATTAGGATGGGAGGGGGGCGGTGATGCAGCATGCAGGCAGTGCGTTAGCTTGGGAGGGGGGCAGTGATGTATTGTGCAGGCAGTGCATTAGGGTGGGAGGGGGGCGGTGATGTATTCTGCATGCAGTGCATTAGGGTGGAAGGGGGCGGTGATGCATTATGCAGGCAGTGCATTAGGGTGGGAGGGGGCGGTGATGTATTCTGCATGCAGTGCATAAGGGTGGGAGGGCGCGGAGATGTATCCTGCATGCAGTGCATTAGGGTGGGAGGGGGGTGGTGATGTATCCTGCAGGCAGTGCATTAGGGTGGGAGGGGGGCGGTGATGTATTCTGCAGGCAGTGCTTTAGGGTGGGAGGGGGGCGGTGATGCTGCATGAAGGCAGTGCATTAGGGTGGTAGGGGGTGGTGATGCATTCTGCAGGCAGTGCATTAGGGTGGGAGGGGGTGGTGATAGATTCTGCAGGCAGTGCATTAGGGTGGGAGGGGGCGGTGATGCATTCTGCATGCAGTGCATTAGGATGGGAGGGGGCAGTGATGTATTCTGCATGCAGTGCATTAGGGTGGGAGGGGGCGGTGATGCATTCTGCAGGCAGTGCATTAGGATGGGAGGGGGGCGGTGATGCAGCATGCAGGCAGTGCGTTAGCGTGGGAGGGGGGCAGTGATGTATTGTGCATGCAGTGCATTAGGGTGGGAGGGGGCGGTGATGTATTCTGCATGCAGTGCATAAGGGTGGGAGGGCGCGGAGATGTATCCTGCATGCAGTACATTAGGGTGGGAGGGGGCGGTGATGTATCCTGCAGGCAGTGCATTAGGGTGGGAGGGGGGCGGTGATGTATTCTGCATGCAGTGCATTAGGGTGGGAGGGGGTTGGTGATGTATCCTGCAGGCAGTGCATTAGGGTGGGAGGGGGCGGTGATGCATTCTGCAGGCAGTGCATAAGGGTGGGAGGGGGGCGGTGATGCATTCTGCAGGCAGCGCATTAGGGAGGGAGGGGGGTGGTGATGTATTCTGCAGGCAGTGCATTAGAGTGGGAGGGGGTGGTGATGTATTCTGCAGGCAGTGCATTAGGGTGGGAGGGGGGTGGTGATGTATTCTGCATGCAGTGCATTAGGGTGGGAGGGGGGCGGTGATGTATTCTGCAGGCAGTGCATTAGGGTGGGAGGGGGGCGATGATGTATTCTGCAGGCAGTGCATTAGGGTGGGAGGGGGGCGGTGATGTATTCTGCATGCAGTGCATTAGGGTGGGAGGAGGGCAGTGATGCATTCTGCAGGCAGAGCATTAGGGTGGGAGGGGGGCGGTGATGTATTCTGCAGGCAGTGCATTAGGGTGGGAGGGGGGCGGTGATACATTCTGCAGGCAGTGCATTAGGGTGGGAGGGGGCGGTGATGCAGCATGAAGGCAGTGCATTAGGGTGGGAGGGGGGCGGTGATGTATTCTGCAGGCAGTGCATTAGGGTCAGAGGGGGGCGGTGATACATTCTGCAGGCAGTGCATTAGGGTGGGAGGGGGCGGTGATGCAGCATGAAGGCAGTGCATTAGGGTGGGAGGGGGGCGGTGATGCATTCTGCAGGCAGTGCATTAGGGTGGGAGGGGGGCGGTGATGCAGCATGAAGGCAGTGCATTAGGGTGGAAGTGGGGCGGTGATGTATTCTGCAGGCAGTGCATTAGGGTGGGAGGGGGGCGGTGATGCAGCATGAAGGCAGTGCATTAGGGTGGGAGGGGGGCGGTGATGTATTCTGCAGGCAGTGCATTAGGGTGGGAGGGGGGCGGTGATGCAGCATACATGAAGGCAGTGCATTAGGGTGGGAGGGGGGCTGTGATGTATTCTGCAGGCAGTGCATTAGGGTGGGAGGGGGGCGGTGATGCAGCATGAAGGCAGTGCATTAGGGTGGGAGGGCGCGGTGATGTATTGTGCAGGCAGTGCATTAGGGTGGGAGGGGGGCGGTGATGTATTCAGCAGGCAGTGCATTAGGGTGGGAGGGGGGCGGTGATGTATTCTGCAGGCAGTGCACTAGGATGGAAGGGGGGCAGTGATGCATTCTGCAAGCAGTGCCTTAGGGTGGGAGTGGGGCGGTGATGCATTCTGCATGCAGTGCATTAGGGTGGGAGGGGGGCGGTGATGCATTCTGCAGGCAGTGCATTAGGGTGGGAGGGGGGCGGTGATGTATTCTGCATGCAGTGCATTAGGGTGGGAGGGGGGCGGTGATGCATTCTGCATGCAGTGCATTAGGGTGGGAGGGGGGCGGTGATGTATTCTGCAGGCAGTGCATTAGGATGGGAGGGGGGCGATGATGTATTCTGCAGGCAGCGCATTAGTGTGGGAGGGGGGCGGTGATGTATTTTGCAGGCAGTACATTAGGGTGGGAGGGGGGCGGTGATGTATTCTGCAGGCAGTGCATTAGGGTGGGAGGGGGGCGGTGATGCATTCTGCAGGCAGTGCATTAGGGCGGGAGGGGCGCGGTGATGTATGCTGCAGGCATTGCATTAGGGTGGGAGGGGGACAATGATGTTTTCTGCAGGCAGTGCATTAGGGTGGGAGGGGGGCGGTGATGCATTCTGCAGGTAGTGCATAAGGGTGGGAGGGGGGCGGTGATGTATTCTGCAGGCAGTGCATTAGGGTGGGAGGGGGGCGGTGATGTATTCTGCATGCATTGCATTAGGGTGGGAGGGGGGCGGTGATGTATTCTGCAGACAGTGCATTAGGGTGGGAGGGGGGCGGTGATGTATTCTGCATGCAGTGCATTAGGGTGGGAGGGGCGAGGTGATGTATTCTGCAGGCAGTGCATTAGGGTGGGAGGGGGGCGGTGATCTATTCTGCAGACAGTGCATTAGGGTGGGAGGGGGGTGGTGATGTATTCTGCATGCATTGCATTAGGGTGGGAGGGGGGCAGTGATGTATTCTGCATGCAGTGCATTAGGGTGGGAGGGGCGAGGTGATGTATTCTGCAGGCAGTGCATTAGGGTGGGAGGGGGGGGGGGGTGATGTATTCTGCAGGCAGTGCATTAGGGTGGGAGGGGGCGGTGATGCATTCTGCAGGCAGTGCATTAGGGTGGGAGGGGGGCGGTGATGTATTCTGCAGGCAATGCATAAGAGTGGGAAGGGGGGGGGGGGGGGGGGGGGGGGGGGGGGGGGGGGGGGCGGTGATGTATTCTGCAGGCAGTGCATTAGGGTGGGAGGGGGCGGTGATGCATTTTGCAGGCAGTGCATTAGGGTGGGAGGGGGGCGGTGATGTATTCTGCAGGCAGTGCATTAGGGTGGGAGGGGGGCGGTGATGTATTCTGCAGGCAGTGCATTAGGGTGGTAGGGGGGCGGTGATGTATTTTGCAGGCAGTGCATTAGGGTGGGAGGGGGGTGGTGATGTATTCTGCAGGCAGTGAATCAGGGTGGGAGGGGGGCGGTGATGTATTCTGCAGGCAGTGCATTAGGGTGGGAGGGGGGTGGTGATGTATTCTGCAGGCAGTGCATTAGGGTGGGAGGGGGGTGGTGATGTATTCTGCAGGCAGTGCATCAGGGTGGGAGGGGGGCGGTGATGTATTCTGCAGGCAGTGCATTAGGGTGGGAGGGGGCGGTGATGTATTCTGCATGCAGTGCATTAGGGTGGGAGGGGGCGGTGATGTATTCTGTAGGCAGTGCATTAGGGTGGGAGGGGGCGGTGATGTATTCTGTAGGCAGTGCATTAGGGTGGGAGGGGGGCGGTGATGCATTCTGCAAGCAGTGCATTAGGGTGGGAGGGGGGCGGTGATGCATTATGCAGACAGTTCATTAGGGTGGGAGGGGGGCGGTGATGCATTCTGCAGGCAGTGCATTAGGGTGGGAGGAGGGAGATGATGTATTCTGCATGCAGTGCATTAGGGTGGGAGGTGGCGGTGATGCAGCATGCAGGTAGTGCATTAGGGTGGGAGGGGGGCGGTGATGTGTTCTGCAGGCAGTGCATTAGGGTGGGAGGGGGGCGGTGATGCAGCATGAAGGCAGTGCATTAAGGTGGAAGGGGGGCGGTGATGTATTCTGCAGGCAGTGCATTAGGGTGGGAGGGGGGCGGTGATGCAGCATGCAGGCAGTGCATTAGGGTGGGAGGGGGGCGGTGATGTATTCTGCATGCAGTGCATTAGGGTGGGAGGGGGCGGTGATGCATTCTGCATGCAGTGCATTAGGGTGGGAGGGGGCGGTGATGCATTCTGCAGGTAGTGCATTAGGGTGGGAGGGGGGCGGTCATGCATTCTGCATGCAGTGCATTAGGGTGGGAGGGGGGCGGTGATGTATTCTGCATGCAGTGCATTAGGGTGGGAGGGGGGCGGTGATGCAGCATGCAGGCAGTGCATTAGGGTGGGAGGGGGGCGGTGATGTATTCTGCATGTAGTGCATTAGGGTGGGAGGGGCGCGGTGATGTATTCTGCATGCAGTGCATTAGGGTGGGAGGGGCGCGGTGATGTATTCTGCAGGCAGTGCATCAGGGTGGGAGGGGGGCGGTGATGTATTCTGCAGGCAGTGCATTAGGGTGGGAGGGGGGTGGAGATGTATTCTGCAGGCAGTGCATTAGGGTGGGAGGGGGGCGGTGATGTATTCTGCAGGCAGAGCATTAGGGTGGGAGGGGGGTGGAGATGCATTCTGCAGGCAGTGCATTAGGGTGGGAGGGGGGTGGTGATGCATTCTGCAGGCAGTGCATCAGGGTGGGAGGGGGGTGGTGATGCATTCTGCAGGCAGTGCATTAGGGTGGGAGGGGGGCGGTGATGTATTCTGCAGGCAGAGCATTAGGGTGGGAGGGGGGTGGAGATGCATTCTGCAGGCAGTGCATTAGGGTGGGAGGGGGGTGGTGATGTATTCTGCAAGCAGTGCATTAGGGTGGGAGGGGGGCGGTGATGCATTCTGCAGGCAGTGCATTAGGGTGGGAGGGGGCGGTGATGTATTCTGTAGGCAGTGCATTAGGGTGGGAGGGGGGCGGTGATGTATTCTGCAGGCAGTGCATCAGGGTGGGAGGGGGGCGGTCATACATTCTGCACGCCGAGCATTAGGGTGGGAGGGGGGCGGTGATGCATTCTGCAGGCAGTGCATTAGGGTGGGAGGGGGGCGGTGATGTATTCTGCAGGCAGTGCATTAGGGTGGGAGGGGGGCGGTCATACATTCTGCATGCCGAGCATTAGGGTGGGAGGGGGGCGGTGATGCATTCTGTAGGCAGTGCATTAGGGTGGGAGGGGGGCGGTGATGCATTCTGCAGGCAGTGCATCAGGGTGGGAGGGGGGCGGTCATACATTCTGCACGCCGAGCATTAGGGTGGGAGGGGGGCGGTGATGCATTCTGCAGGCAGTGCATTAGGGTGGGAGGGGGCGGTGATGTATTCTGTAGGCAGTGCATTAGGGTGGGAGGGGGGCGGTGATGCATTCTGCAGGCAGTGCATCAGGGTGGGAGGGGGGCGGTCATACATTCTGCACGCCGAGCATTAGGGTGGGAGGGGGGCGGTGATGCATTCTGCAGGCAGTGCATTAGGGTGGGAGGGGGGCGGTGATGTATTCTGCAGGCAGTGCATTAGGGTGGGAGGGGGGCGGTCATACATTCTGCACGCCGAGCATTAGGGTGGGAGGGGGGCGGTGATGCATTCTGTAGGCAGTGCATTAGGGTGGGAGGGGGGCGGTGATGTATTCTGCAGGCAGTGCATTAGGGTGGGAGGGGGGCGGTGATGTATTTTGCAGGCAGTGCATTAGGGTGGGAGGGGGGCGGTGATGTATTCTGCAGGCAGTGCATTAGGGTGGGAGGGGCGCGGTGATGTATTATGCAGGCAGTGCATTAGGGTGGGAGGGGGGTGGTGATGTATTCTGCAGGCAGTGCATTAGGGTGGGAGGGGGGCGGTGATGTATTTTGCAGGCAGTGCATTAAGGTGGGAGGGGGGCGGTGATGCATTCTGCATGCAGTGCATTAGGGTGGGAGGGGCGCGGTGATGTATTCTGCAGGCAGTGCGCGAGGAGGCAGCCGCGCTCACGCCATGCCCTTCCCTGCACCCAGCCCCGCCCTGTCCATATGTGAGATGAGGCTGTGGCTCCATACGTGCATGAAGACAACATATGGACAACATACATGGGAGCACTGCATGCAACGGGGAGGCGCGGGAAATAATACGCCATGAGGCGTCGATTGAGGGAACCACATTGTGCTTCAGCACAAAAATAAAAATATAGCTTCCCAGGGCCGCGCATGAGATGGCAAAGCTGGCAGAGGGGGGCTCATAGGCCACAGCAGAATCCCTGTTCAAGGGCCCTTGGGCCCCCTACACTAGCCTCATACGCGGGCTTCGGTGGAATCCATGATGAGTCATAATCGTAACCTTCCTCGCTCCACACCTGTCCCTCCCACCAAACAACCCACCTCCCCCTGCTCCCCCTGCCGCCGCCGCCCCTGCCGCCGCCGCTGCAGGCAAAAAAGAACAAACTATCTGACAGAAGATGATTCAATATACCGGTATCAAGTGGGGTAGGAGACATTATGGGCAGCAGGCAATGACCTCCAGGGGCCGGGGGGCTCCTCGGAGGGGAGGGGGCAGCAAATATAATTGCAGAGAGGTGCGCCAAGGCACAGGAGTAACAAGACGGGGCGCAGCATCGGAGGGGCTCGGGGAGCAAATGGGGTAAGCATTACCGGACGGGGGCAGTGATGTATTCTGCATGCAGTGCACTAGGGTGGGAGGGGGGCAGTGATGCATTCTGCAGGCAGTGCATTAGGGTGGGAGGGGGGCGGTCATGCATTCTGCAGGCAGTGCATTAGGGTGGGAGGGGGGCGATGATGTATTCTGCAGGCAGTGCATTAGGTTGGGAGTGCGCGGTGATGCATTCTGCAGGCAGTGCATTAGGGTGGGAGGGGGGCGGTGATGCATGCTGCAGGCAGTGCATTAGGGTGGGGGGGGCGGTGATGCATTCTGCATGCAGTGCATTAGGGTGGGAGGGGGGCGGTCATGTATTCTGCATGCAGTGCATTAGGGTGGGAGGGGGGCGGTGATGCATTCTGCAGGCAGTACATTAGGATGGGAGGAAGGCGGTGATGCAGCGTGCAGGCAGTGCATTAGCGTGGGAGGGGGGCGGTGATGTATTCTGCAGGCAGTGCATTAGGGTGGGAGGGGGCGGTGATGCATTCTGCAGGCAGTGCATTAGGATGGGAGGGGGCGGTGATGCAGCATGCAGGCAGTGCATTAGGGTGGGAGGGGGGCGGTGATGTATTCTGCAGGCAGTGCATTAGGGTGGGAGAGGAGCGGTGATGCACTCTGCATGCAGTGCATTAGGGTGGGAGGGGGGCGGTGATGTATTCTACAAACAAACAAGCTGTCAGAAAACGACTAAATATATTGAGGTGGGGTAGGAGACACATTCTGGGAATGAGGTTCAGCTATATGTCAGCTACTAAATTCCGTGAGGTCTTAAGCCAGAGGCCAGTGATGTCCTATTCCGTGATTGAGCGCCATATGGCGATTGCATGGCGATTCAAAAGTAAGTCGGTTTTGCGATTTTGGCCTAATCAATCGCCATAAGAAGTCGCCGCGCCGAAGGCGCAACACCCACTTTCCAGGGTTTGTCACCGGGTTCAAACTCGAACAAACAGAAAATTCGGAATCGCTAAGGAACATAAAGCATAATTAGCTATGTCCCTCCCACCACAGTGCATGAGGAGAGCCTTAAGGGGACGGGTGCAAAGGCGGGCGGGAGGGAAGGGGACAGGCGCCACAGCAGCTGCTGCAGCCTCCACTGCAGTCAGCAAGGGAACAAATAATTTAAAAATAAAAGAATGGGGTCCGCGGCGGCAACACTGAGAGGAGGGGAAGGAAGGGACAATGGGGCAAAGGCGGGCGGGAGGGAAGGGGACGGGCAACGCAGCTGTTGCAGCCTCCATTGCAGCCTCCATTGGAAGGCCAAATGCAATGCCCCTCTCCCAAAAGGAGCAGGGTTCGGGGAGCGCACAGGTCAGCAACATGACGGAGCACGGAAAGGGAGTGAATGCGGCCTCCGGCCGGTGGTCCAGGCAGCATGTCCCGGGACCTCCAGATGGAGGCCAGAGCGTAGCTAAAATGTAGCTTAAGGTCGATAAAAGAAGCACTACATGGGAACGCGAGGAGCATGCGCGCATGGCCATATGGTGGCACTGGCTGAGCACTTGGCCCCGCCTTCCACTGTCAACAACGTGTGACTTGGCACATGTTGGACCAGGCACATGCAGGTTGAAAGCGGAGCGCACTACTGCAGCCCCCTCAACACTAGGAATCCCCACTGAGGGCCTTTGGCTCCGCAACGCATTGCATAGCATTGCACCGGGGCAGAAACGGGAGCAGCCGCACAAACTCCCGTCCAACCCCAGCCCCGTTGCAGCCCTAAGAGTCATGTCAGCAAGCATGACATTGTGTGCAGGCTCCGGCAGGGCCCATGTGAAGATTATAAATTGGACGAGAGGCAGGGGGGGCAGCAGCAAGGGAAGGGCGAGGAGTGCAGACCCCAGTCCATGCAAGACTACCGTCCATGCAATGGCGTCCATGAGAGATGTGGTGGCACCCTTTGATGACTCACCATGCGCAGCCAGTATGTCGTCAATGCGGGCCGGGAGAAGGTCACAGTGTCCGAGCCCTTCCCTCGTGGCATTTCCCATGCTCCGTGCGCTTCGGTAGCCCTTCTGCCAGAGGCTCTTGACCTCGTCGGTGGAAAAATCAGCAGCAGCATCCGCGCCCAAGAATAGGGTCAAAGCGTTTCTGGTTTCTTCTGCTTCCATCTGCGGCAGAGCAATGCAGAAACACAAGCCAGAAAACCAGTCTCGGAATGCAAAGGAGAGGCCAAGCAACCGCGGTTAAGTCGACGCTACATGTTCGTCAAATGCAAGAAGCGAGCAGCGAAAGCACATGCAAGAGTCAGCTTCTGTCCCATCCCTCACAGAAACCGTCGGCTCTAACCATTCCCCAACTCACTCACGTAATGGATTGGGACTTCAAATAACTTCGAAATAACTTTCAGAGAATGAATGAAAAAAAATGGGTATGGTTTCGGAATTGGGTGGACTTGATCCGGAGCCGCCAATTTCGAGAAGCGTTACACTTCTGTGGATTCCTTCTAGCTCCTCGCCCCAGTGGCTTGTTAAGGTGTAATCAATTCAGGAATTCGAGGGAGCAGGAGGAGAGCGGTATCTCAGGCCATGCTGGACGTGGCGAAGCGATAGTTTATACAGGGCGCTGCGTGACTGCGTCGCATGGGGCCTCCACCTTTGCGCCAGCCGAGCTGGCTGCGTTGGCCGCTGCCTCTGGGGGGGGGCATCTGTTGGCAGCAGCGGCTGCTGTTTCTGAGGTCAGGGTTGAGAGGCTTTTGAGGAGGCAGATGTCCCAATATAGTCCCAATCTGCATGGTTGCGAAATGTCAGTGGGGACATGGCTGTAAAGGCAGGGTCTTAACGACGGTGCAGGTGAGAGGATACAGTAGCCGATTCTTGCCGCAGGGAAGGAGGGGAGGGGGGCGGAATCATTCATGTCGGCTGCGGGTCTTGACCAGGCATGGCGACCGGCTGACACAGACAGTGAGAATTACAAAATACTGTTCGCCTTGTCATCAACTTCTTCCATGCGCCCACACACGCAGGCCGTGACGTGTGCCCCCCCATCATCAAACCCTTCTCCCGTACCCCTGCCCCATCCCCCCCATCCTCGCACTCTTTCCCTGCCCTTGCCCCCGCTTCTCGCCGCAGATTCCGCTGGACTTCTGCCCGCTGTAACTCAAGGCCGCCACTGGGGAGGTGCTGGTCACGGCCACAGCGCCACTTGGCCCGAGGCGCTGCTCTGGCATCTGCCGCTGCACGGCGTCGCTGAGGCGAGGCAGGCCGCCGGCAGGGCCCTCAAGTTTCCGGTGGAAGGCACGCTCAGATGGAGCAGGTGGCACGCGCAGGCTGATTGATAGGTGGGCGAGGGGCGGGCCATGCTGACTCCCTCATCCGCGCCCTCCCTGAACCCACACACAGCCTATTGTTGTTGGAAGCTTGATAGCAGCTCGGACCTTGCTCCATGTTGCCGATGCTGTCCATGCTGCTCTGCCTGACCCCTAGACCCCCCCCTCCCTGTGCCATTTGCTACCGACCCCTCCCATTCTTGTGCAGAGTGTGGAGATCGTGCTGAACGGCCTTGCGGGCATGAGACCTAACGAAGACTCCACGCAAGAGTTGGTGGTGCACGCAGTCGCGCGGCTAAACATTGATAAGGGGCTGCAAGTGGGGTTGTTAGGAACTGGGGCCAGAGTAGGCAGGACGACAGAGGAGATTCTGCACAAGGGCGACCAGCCAGACGCAAGCGCTTGCTTGCTTCACCATCTCCCGAGGATGGCTTACGGAGTCTGCCTGTGCAGGGGAGGTGCATGCCAAGGGACCTGCATCTCAGGCTAAGCCTGCCCTCTGCCTCTCAGATGGCGCATGCTGTGCCACCACCATTTTGATTTCCCCCCACTCGCGAGCTGTTTCTCGAGTGCATCCTGAAGGCGAGAACGGACTGCTGCGTGCTACTCACACTCGCAGATGACAGCCGTCAGCATGCGACTCACGAGCCCCGAGCAGCTGCACGTGTAACGCGTCGTCTCTGCCCTACTGAGCACGCTCAAGGATATTGAGTTTTTCACAAGAGCTCCTGCAGGCGCTGGCGATTTGACACCTGCAGGTGCGTGGGGAAGAGAAGGGGGGTGGCGGAGACAGAGGGGGGCAGCTGGGGGCAGGCACTCTCGAGGGGCCCCACTTGGAGAGGGGAGGGGAGGCATGTGCAGGAGGTGCTAGGTTTGCTCCTGACAGCGCTCCTTATGGTCAGAGCTGCCTTTGATCGGGGCTGCCCCGCGGCCACCCCAGGGCAGGGTCTTGAACCCTATACCCTAGATAACCTGTGGCTGAGAATGGGAGGAGCATATGGCTTGTTGGATTCACAATGCCTGGCATTCCATGCTGGCAAGGCAACATGCAGCATGCGAGTTCACATGGGAAAGCGGGGCCACTGGTTGTTTGACCGCCCTGTGTGCAAAATGTCCTCAGTGCCGGAAAATGACATCCGAAGGCTGTCATCCCCAAGTTCACAAATCACCTTTCTTCCTCTCAATTGCCTTGTTCAAGTACTGAAACAGATCTTCCGCAGAGTTATCGTCCTCCTTTCCAGCATACGTGCACACATTTGGGTCTAGGCCAGCCACATCCAGATCAAAATCAATCCGCTCATGCGCCGGGACGAGTGTCCTGGCCTTCACAATTCCAACACCTCCGATTGGCATCCTATTAGCATCAAGAGGGGGAATATTGATAAAAAGGGAGCCACTTGCTGCAGGCAAAAATCTAGCAATCCATCAACTCGACTCTTAAGACACCTCTTGTGACAAGAGCCTCATGCAGGAAATGAGGCCAGGCAAGCGAGGGTGTGACACAGTACCGGTACCTCGAAAATGGTCGACGTAGGCATGGACAAGAACAAGAAGTAAACCAGCAAGCAAAGAACATAAAAGGGGTAGCGCTTGCTATTTGCGCCGACTCGGCAGCGTCACCCAATTCGAGGCCTCTCCTTGCAAGGTCTTCATTCCAGAAGCTTATCACCTCCTGCTTCTGTCCCTCTCAAATCTCACCTAAACTGGCAAACACAAGGCTTCCCAAGAAGCTCGTCCGGTCAAGGAATCTTTAGATAACAGAGCCACAGAGAATCGCCGAGGGAAAGAAAAATATTGCTGAGGTCAATCAAAAGAGATAATGGGTAAAAATGAGGGAGGAGCTGAAGGGAATGGAAGGGGCCAAGAAAGAATGTGTCATGTGAACATAGGGCTTGTCCAAGCTTGGAGTACCTGATTTCAGAGTCAGGTCACCAGTAATTGTCCATCCACACAAGGGGGGATGCCGATGGGGGGAAAAGAGGGGGACGACGGATATTCACATACTCATTTAATTATACTCCATGATTCTAAACGCTACTGCTATTGTATTGACTAGCATTCCTAATATATAATACTCTAGTCACTGTCAGTCTCTTACAGCCACTTGCACAGGGAAAGAAAGAAAGAAACGCCTGAGCGTGGCTTGAGGAATACGGGATTTTAAATGCCGTACACCGGGAGACAAAAAACTTTGTGGTTAAGGAGGGTCGTCAAGGGGTACCGGACAATAATGGGCAGGGGAGTTTTCCAGATGGCGACGCTGACGAAGGATGTTTATATGGCAGCGTATGGTATGCTTCGTGAGACGGCTGAGGACGGAGGAGATGTCGTGTTTGGAGATACCGAGCATGCTGAGGATTTTATCGGCAGGACGAAAGAGGAAGCCTGCGGTTCCCAGAAGGATGATATGTGTATGAGAAGAAGGCGGGGAAGGATGAGGGAGGGGGATGGGCACGGTCGGCGAAGGATCAGGTGGAAGGGCATGATGGAGAACGGGTGCCAAGGAAACTGTCCAACCATTATGTTTGAGGAGAAGGATAAGTTGTAAATGTTGTTCTGATTTACGGGCATGGCATTGTTCGAAAGAAAATTCGGAGGTGTAACCGACTTCAACAACGTGTACAGTGCAAGTCCTCTGGAGCCGAGACATAGTTTGTGAGCTAGAGAGTTGACCAGCGCGGGAAAGACGAAGGAATTCGGAATGTGGGAGACCTTGGACAATAAGCAAATCCGGTCGCAGTTTGTCACAGTAATCAAAGGTGTCAGGGAAAGTGGGGGGTCGTCGGGGTACTAGCCAGCGTGGAAGACGGGTGTCATAGACCCCGAAGGGGAGGTTAGCACGGGAAGTGGCATCCATGATAGTAAAAGAGGAGCCTAGGGAGCCATTAGCAATAGCAGTTTGGATGATGCATACAGCTCAGTTGTGTCGAGCAATGTACGAGGCGGACATGGAGGAATGAGCACAACCGCCTAAAAGATGGCCAGAGGTATCATTGGGATGGGAGCATATGGGACAGTGGGGGGTCGTGCGAGTGCCTACAGCTGTTTTGTAAGGGCGGTTCATATGCATGGCTGTAGATGCAGTCCACAGGGTATTGGTGCGCGATTTGAGGATGTTGCGAATACCACTAAAGGGCAGACCCATTGGGTGACCAGTGCTCGCGATATAGAATGTCTGTCAGACCGAAAGGATCTTTACGAATCTCATATTCTGTACACAGACAAGACTGGCAAACTCTCTCCAGCACGCCGCACCGAGGATTGGCTGATCGAAGGAAAGCGGCTCAGCAGGTGCCTCGCGATCGACGCAGCAACATGGCACAACAGCTGTAACAACAGAAAGGAAAAAGCAGCAGAAGAAGAAGCAGAGGTAGCAGAAGCAGCTCGCTATGACGAAGCAGAGGATGATGTGGAAGAGCCCTCAACGTGGGGGCAATGCTGTGGCCGGGGACTCTGAATGAAGCATGGAAGTTTGGCATGTCAGATTACAGAGGCAAGTACTGTGACAGCCTGCCAGCCAATCTGACCAGGAGTAAGAGGGAAGCAGAAGGCCTGAGGGGAAGCAGAAGGCCTGAGGGGGAGACTGCAAGATGAGGAAAACAACTGGCAGCCACATGCATGTAGCGATTGCGAGCTCGCCTCGCTGCGGGGCTTCACCCTCTTGCCTGCTGGGGAGGTTACTTGCTATGGCCGGACCTGTGTCTTCAAGCTCACTCTCCATGACTGGCAGTGCACATGCTGCAGCAAGAAGATCACTCCCTCTCATCTAACCTTTGATTGCTTCCCTAGCACTTCAACGCTGCCCCAAGTCTGAATTGAGTTGCAGCCCCTCTAGCGGCACAGGCACTATGAGACGGCCTGGGGGGAGCCTTCCTAGTAACCATGGTAACCAGGCAGCCTAGTAAGCTTTACCATGGGCTAACACGTGCCTAGTAAGCTATACCATGGTCGCTTTTCCCCTACCATGATACAAGGTGAGCAATCATGGTACCGCGACCTTGGCATCGAACTTGGTATGCATCACCGGATCACGACTTTGCAGCTTAAGACTTGAAGTCTACATCCCTTATTGCCCAACAAGTACTCGTCGCCACACGGTTGTCATTGATATATTATCTAGGTTGTGCTTTACGACGCCTGCAGGGGTCATCGGCATGCAACCTTGCTCGTCCTCCTGATTTACCTCCCACCGCGCATGTGCAATGTCTTCAACTTGTGATTGACCCTACCTCTTGCTTCGAGGACCACATACACATATTCTAACTCTGCGACCAGGTGACCAACAGTCAATTTCGCACCGCTGGAAAATTACCTAAGTCAAGTAGGATTTCGAATGATTGTTTGATACCATGTACACAACGAGCTTGATACTATGCTCGTCATGGCTAGAAGTTGAGAGAGCGGGAGTGTGACGACAGAGCTAGGTGGTCGCGTATGCGCACATACGCGTGTTTATTAATATGATAGTGCGCTATGCCATTAATTGCCATCCCTAGGTGGCCGACCTTCTTGTTTGTTCTGGATGGAGTTCACACAATTCGCACCCCGATATAGACATGGAATTCCATGTCTATATCCGAATACCAGGCCGTACCCTGGTACCCTGTTTGCTACATCGGCGATGCCACATCTTTGCTCATTTCATTTAAATAAAGTAAACAAGCCGTTGCCCGGTGCATCACGTCACACCGGTACCCAATTGTTTACTTCTTGATCATGTGATAGTCGATGTTTCTCGTCGGACGAGGCAGCGTGGCTCAGGATATACCGATTCACGAGTACCGATAAAGCAATTCCGAGTCAGAAGTACCGGTGGCTATCGATATCCCCCCAGACAGCTGCTTGGATATCCATGTATGTCTTATGCCATGTGCTCAGCATGGGCATGGCGCCATGGCCCCAGTGTGGATTGCCAGGCTTGCCCGTGGCTCAAATGGCACCATCACCCTCCTAGACGTCTACCCCGCATATGCGGTGGCAGCCTCAGCTATGGCCACTCTTCCCCGGAGCAAGGAGGGCGACTCCGTCATGCTGGCCAGCCAAGGCCGACCCATCATCACAACATGGGCCATACCCTTAACCATGGTTGGGGTGAAGCACCCGCATGCATGCCATGCCTCTCTCTCGATCGCAACCGTGACATGCAATCACACCATTGCATGACCATGCAATATTGAGGTCGAGGCTAAGCTTATATCAACGCTCTCGGCGCGTACTTAAAGGCTAGCCAATGTTATCTAAGTGAATGGTGTAGAATGCGTATCGCATGCCCATACCTTTAGCCATCAATTTAGTAGTAAACCACCCCGCATGCAACCGTGACATGCAATCACCCCAATGCATGATCATGCAACTATGAAGGCTGACGTTAAGCTTATACCATCACTCTTGGCGCGCGTTTCAAAGCTAGCCTATGTTATCTCAGTGAATGGTGTAGAATGCTAATTGCATGACTATTTCTAAAACGATAGGGTGAACCACTTGGCATGCCTCTCTCCCACGCACAGTCGTCACGTGCAATCACACCATTGAATGAAAATACCATGGCACAAAAACGAAAGGCATGCAACAATATTTCCACCCCCTCTGATAGAGGGTAGCCTTCAACAAGTCAAGACACTTCAGAGAGAGGAGAGAGAAAGCAAGATAGAGCGTATTAGAGAAAGCATGCATGAGAGCTTCCCCCCTATCATAAGTAAATAAATGGAAATAAATCACAATCCCCTCGCCCTCTAGAAACTGTCCCTCAGCAATGTTTTCCACCTAGCCACATCATCCACAAAAAGATTGAAACAATTTTCCAGCGGTGCGAAATTGACTGTTGGTCACCTGGTCTACCTGGTCGCAGAGTTAGAATATGTGTATGTGGTCCTCGAAGCAAGAGGTAGGGTCAATCACAAGTTGAAGACATTGCACATGCGCGGTGGGAGGTAAATCAGGAGGACGAGCAAGGTTGCATGCCGATGACCCCTGCAGGCGTCGTAAAGCACAACCTAGATAATATATCAATGACAACCGTGTGGTGACGAGTACATGTTGGGCAATAAGGGATGTAGACTTCAAGTCTTAAGCTGCAAAGTCGTGATCTGGTGATGCATACCAAGTTCAATGCCAAGGTCGCGGTACCATGATTGCTCGCCTTGTATCATGGTAGGGGAAAAGCGACCATGGTATAGCTTACTAGGCACGTGTTAGCCCATGGTAAAGCTTACTAGGCTGCCTGGTTACCATGGTTACTAGGAAGGCTCCCCCCATGCCGTCTCATAGTGCCACACGTGTAGGATACTGCATAGTTAATGGACACTACAGTAATAACAGGGTACCGTAACCAAGGTAACGGACATGGCATAACAAGGTACCGTCACCATGGTAATGAACCAAAATACCAAGGTATAATAGGTAGAACATGAGTGGTATTGTAACCATAGTATCGGACAGGGTATAACCGGGTAATGTAACCATAGTATCGGACATGGTCTACCATGGTATAACATGGTATTGTGACCATAGTATCGGACACGGTATACCAGGGTATAACATGGTTTTGTTCCCATAGTAACGGACAGGGCATACCAGGGTATTGGTACCTAGTATCGGACATTTGTACCATGGTATGGTTATCATAGTTACGGACACACGTACCATGGTACAACCAGGGTATTGTTACCATAGTAACGGACACAAGTACCGGGGTATTGTTACCAGGGTACCACCATGGTAACATTTCCTTTACCAGGGTACTCTTACCCTTACCAGGGTAAACGACTTTTACCATGGTAAACGCGTTTACCTAGTATCGGACATTTCCACCCTAGTAAAAAGCCGTTTTACCCTGGTAACGCCCCCCACGCCGTATTGTGATACCTCTCGCGCCAGCCGGACCGATGATGACTTCGAAATCAGCCCGATTCGCAGCAAGGGGTGGACCAGCATCACAGGTCACATCGTCAGAGGGGCCCAGCTGGCGCAGTTCGAGCGCCACATGGCGCTCTTCGCCATCACCAGCGAAACTCGCTTCCTTAGGATGAACAATAACTGGTACTAGAACTGAACTACCGGACCAGACCTGCCCCATTTTGCGAACCCGCGAACCGCGTCAAACAAATACGGTGTTTTTATGTTTTGGGGTCTTGGCTCTCTGGGATGGGACGAGTTAGCTGCACATTCTGAACGCCCTGATTAAGCTGAATCCCTACCCCAATTTTTTTGACTTTGGGCAACTTTTTCCTGACTTTATATACTATATGCCGTACCATCCATCTCAATTGGTATTCTTTACCTTTGGTTCCATGTTTTGGCCTTGAATGAAGCCAAATTTTATCCAGCATTGGCATGGAGACTTTTTTTTTAACCCGAATTTGGTTCATCGAAAACACTTTTAAAATTGGTTCTTGTGAAATACAGCCATCTCAGTCAAGGGCCATGCCACACTGCACTACCGGTACGGTACTTGTTTCTAAGCTGTTGCTGCCTTATTATAGCCTCAACTTGCTCTGGCGGCCCAGTGTGGGGGAATCCTCTCACTTGGACCCACCGTGGGAGTATCCCATCAGACATACCCCACTGATGCCAACCCATGACGTAGCCCTACGACATGTATCCCCACGGTGGGGATACCCACTGGGTTTGGCCAATTCCCAGTGGGGCGGCCCACGGTGGCCGGCGCCACACCAATGTCCCCCACGTGCACTTTTTCCGACGGAAGTCAATGTACAAGGCATATATATTGCGGTTATGAGCACGAGCGTCTTCAAGGGCATGGACATATCGTTGGAGGTGCCGCATGGTGTGGTGCCCTGCACGAAAGCCCTCTTGAGATTGGCTAAGGATACCAAAATCTTCGGAGTAATCGGTGAGAACGGCAGTGACTGACCGTGTTCAAAGTTTGTAGATAGTGTTGTGCATGCCAATTGGACGTTTGTTTGTTAACTGACTGACATCCCCCCGTTTGTGGAGGAGGGTAGTAGTGGAAGACTTCCATGAGGTGGGAGTGGTGCCTAAGATCCACATGAGGATAAACAGATTGTGCAAGGATGATTGGAAAGAATGTGGCATGATACGGAGAAGTTCATTGGGGATGCCGTCAGGGCCAAAAGCTTTTTTATTTTTCAGGGATTTGATGGCTTGATTAAATGTACTGGGCCGAAGGACGTAAGGAATAAGGGTGGTCGAAGTGGTGCGAGCGGACTTGGCCTTTGTATCGAGTTGGAAATTGTCAAGGTTTGGTATGGATTCATGCGGGTAGGGTTGTGTGGGAAGAACGTGGGGGTCGGCCGACCATTCCTTGCTGAAATAAGCATGTGTCACATTGGTCAAGCCCGTAGGGTCCGTGACAAGAAGAGAGGTGGTGGGGTCCCATAAAGAGGTAATATGAGAGGAGGAGGCAGAATGGGCTGAGGAGGTATCAATGGGAAGGAGGGGGTCGGTGTCGGGTTCGTCCTAGAAAATACGTTGGTGCGCCTTGCAAGCATTAGTGTAAAGTAGCTTGATAAATTTTTTGCGATTTTTTGTGGTAACGGAATGTTTGCGAAAAGTTTTTCGAATGTCAACTCGGATGAGCCGAAGTTTTTGATCGCAGAGTGAGAGCCATTGGATCCATGGTGGAGAGAGGGTGGGGGGCAAAGCAACTGGAAAGGGAGGAAGGAGGAGTAGTAGTGCGGAAGTAGGAGGGCATGGGGTGTAAGTATCATGGGAGACAGAGTGTGGTGGAGATAGGAGGTGGTGAGAGGCGAGAGCGGAGAGAAGGGAGTCCAAGATCGGAGAAAAGGGTAAAAGGGGAGTGGCGTTAGGGGGGGGGGCGGAAGTGAGTTGTTTAATGAAGTTGCGGGCAAAGTGGAGGATAGCCCGTTCCTGGGTTTTTACTGTGATGTGTTGTTGTGCCACGCGAGGGAGGAAGCATGGTTTACCAGAAGGGTGGGGGGCGATAGTGTCCCGATGGGACGAGGTGGGGCAGTGTAGTTTCATGACGGTGAGGGCAGGTGTACATATGTCGGAGTGGCGGGAGACTATGGTGGGAATGTCGATATGGAGGGACACAAGGTGTTCGCGGAAAGTTGTCCATTCTGGAGGGGGGGCATGGGGTGAGGAGTGTGGTTGATAGTGGTGTTGGACGCATGAGTCGTTGATGAGGGCGGAAGTGTGGGCGAGCAAGGCATCGGAGGCAGTGGAGAGGTCAGAGAAAATAGCCTCCCGTGTAAGCTGTAAGGTGTGGGAGGGTGTAGGCTGTTTGATGGTGGTTGGGGGGGGAGGTGTAGCGTTGGAAGGGCGAGGAGGTGTGTTGCGGAGGCGTGACGAGGTGAGGGGTTG
This sequence comes from Limnomonas spitsbergensis, assembly GCA_037349105.1. NCBI lineage: Eukaryota > Viridiplantae > Chlorophyta > Chlorophyceae > Chlamydomonadales > Limnomonas > Limnomonas spitsbergensis. Next base: position 1,780,393 of record JAYJMM010000087.1, on the reverse strand, counting down.
CAAGGGAGGACGGGGGTGCATGGGGAGTTGAAAGAGGTTTGGAGGGCACTTGAAGGTGAGGGGGAGGTGGTCAGGAGCGTAGAGGGATTGAAGAGGGACAGAGCACTCAACTGCGGTTACTGCGGTGGGGAGTAGGCCAGAGAGGTGAAAAGCATTATCAGAGATGAGGATATCATCCAACATGGAGGCTTGCATTGTAGAGGAGTGCGGCATGTGTGTGAGATGTTTGGATGTGGTAGCATTAATGGGGATAAGTCTGTTGGAGGCAAGGAAGGAGAGGAACGTGCGATCAGGTCGAGTAGATTGGAGGTGGCGGTTGAAGTCCCCACCAATGAGGAAGATGTCACAGGCGGGGTCACTATCATGGATAGTGTCTGCCATGTATTTTTGACAAGCAGGTGAAATGAGGTTAGAGCCCGGAGGGAAGTAAACACTAAGGACATGAAGGGCGCGGCCAGCGACCATGGGAAGTTGGAGATGGATGCAATATCCTTCGATAAGAGGGGGTACCGGTTGGCGGATGAAGGTATGGGGGTGGGCGTCATTATGGATGGCGAGGAAGACACCCCCGGGTGCACAGATATTTGGCCGGGCGTAAGCAAGAGTAGGGGGTGTAGGCACGCTGCTCAGGTAAACATGATAGTGAGGGAAGGCTTGGCGGATTTCAGGAAGGAAGGTGGATTGTTGGGAGGCAAAGAGGTGAGTTTCTTGGCCAAATTTTTTTTTGGGGCGGTGTGTGTTGACAAAGGTGCTGACATCGGCAGTGTTGGCACGGAGGCCAGCGATATTGAAAGTGGAGATAATATCGAGAGGGTGGGGGACATGTCGGGGTGGGGAGGGGAGTGGGGGGGGAGGTAAAGAGGGGTATTGGGGTGTGGGCTGGGCAGCGGGGGGAGCCAAAGAGACGTGGGGGCGAGGGGTATAGACAGGGGGTGGAGGCGCGAGCGGGGCATGGTCTGGGAAAGTGTGTTCGATGGAAGTGTGGTAGGGGTTAGTGAGGAGGGAAGGGGGGATTGGGTGTGGCGGGGGAGAATCAGGAATGGTGATGTGGGTGTTTGGCTGAGGGAGGGTAAAGGGGAAAGCAAGGCAAGCGGTAAGGGAAGAGGTAGGGACGAGAGCAAAGGCATGCCTGCCGAGCTGGCGGAGGAGTTGGAGGTTGTGATCAGAAGTAAGGTCCATGTGGGATGGGGAGTCTGAGTCGACCCAGAGCCAAGGTTTGCCAACTCCAGGTTTTAAGAGCACGGAGGCATGGAAGTAGTCACCAGGTTCATGTGTGTGAAGGATGAAACCGGGATAGGCATATGTGGGGTCTTTTAGTTGGAGGGAAGTAAGGGCATGATCCAGATCTTGAAGGGTGATGGAGGCGAGATTGGCCAAGTGTGAGGGGGAGAGAGGGAGATTGGTGCGATCCATGATGTCGAGTTTGTGGAGTTGGTGAGTATCAAAAAGCCATAAAGCAAAGAGGGCATCAGTGAAGTTACCCCGAGAAGTGTGGAATTGTGGATGAGGCACTGATGGGTTGAGGAGTTGGGCATGGTGTGGTAGAATGGGATTGGTGGACCGGTAGCGACACCATGCCAAGACATCGAGGGGGGTCGTGACATCACCACCACTAAGGTTATTGAAAGCGTGGACTTGGCAGAATCCAAGAGATTGTCGCTCAAAGAAAGCAAGGCCGTGGGGGAGGGGGTCGTGTGAAGGCGTGAGAGGCGGGTGGTTTGCTGAAACGTCTCCACCCCGTTGTGGAGGTCGGGGGTGTTGTGAAGGATGCTTGGGAGAGGTGCGAGAGGAGGTGTGGCGGGCCTTTTGGATGCGTGAGATGGCTTGTATTAGTGGGATGTGGAGGTGGTGTGTGTGGGGGAAACGTCTTTGGGTGCGTGTGAGGAGACGTCGCAAGTGGCTGAGGAGGTATTGGCCATGATGACGTTGAATGAGAGTTAGCTTTAAAATATTTTTGATGTGGAGGAAACGGTGCCACGTGGTAGCAGTGGCTTTGAGGGTGGTAGTGGATGTTGTAGCTGAGGGGATGGCTGGTGGTGGGGGCGTCGTGCTGGAAGTAGTAGGAGTGGTAGGGTGCGAAGCCGTAAGACATGGTGAGGCAAGTGTTTTGTGGAGGAGCATGAATACAACAATGGAGGTGGCTAGAATCGAACATGCAAATGCAGTATAAAGTAGGTCCTTGGAAGAGTCAGGGATGCCAAGTGCAAGATGTCGTAGAGATGTGTCCATATAAAGTGAACTAAGATTTAACATAGAGTGTATTTTGGGGCAGAATGAAGAAGCTGAACTTGATTTGTGGGAGTCGGGCAATGGGTCTGATGCAAAACTTGTGTGTGAAGCAGAGGTACTAGGTGAGGCATAAAATGGGAGGGATGTGCGTCCGAAGGCAGAAGTGTAGGTGGGAAAATAAACCGGGAATGAGCAGAGTGGTGGGGGGTGATCTAGCCTGATAAGCCATGGGGGCGAAAGGTATGCAGAATTAAGAGAGGGAAAATTTGCGAGAGGTTCCTCTAGGCCGCTTAGGCAGAAAAAAATGTTTTGGTCTAAATGATGGGAGCAGTAGGGGGGCGTCTGCAGACAGCATAAGAGGGAGGGAGGGTACGTTTGAAAGCAAGAAGTGTGGGGGAAATGTGGAGACAAGAGGCGTAGGGAGGGGGGATATGCGGAGGGCATGGTGTCATGGGGCATAGGTGTGGCCGGAAATTCGAAGGGTGTGCGTCTGATGGCCTAAGTGTAGAAGGATGAAAAACCGGGAAGGAGTAGAGTGATGGGGGGGGATGGAGCCGGATAGGCCATGGAGGCAGGAGGTATGCAGAATTGGGAAAGGGAAAATTTGCGAGAGGTTCCCCTAGGCCGCTTAGGCAGAAAATTTTGTTTTGGTCTAAATGATGGGAGCAGTAGAGGGGCGTCTGCAGACAGCATAAGAGGGAGGGAGGGTAAGATTTAAAGCAAGAGAACAGGAGGAGGAGTGTATAGAAAAGGCGTTGCATGGCTGCATGGCAGGGAAGAAAAGTGGAGGCCAAGGAAGGTGCAGTTGGGGTGGGGGTGGAGGATAGGACCATGCACCAAAAGCGAGAAAAGTGGAGGAGGGAGAGGACTGGTAGATACGTAAGAGTTGGAAATGGTGCAGGTGAGATCAATGCTGCTGGGTGCTGGAGGCGGAGGGGGGTGGGTGATGGGTTGGAATCAGAGGCAAGTACAGGAGGTGTGGGAGGGAGAAGATGCGAAAGAGAAATGCAGGATTATTTAAGAAGGAAAGGGTAGCGTTTTGGTGGACGAGGAGAAGTTACCAGTCCTGGAACGTGGGGGTGACGCGCCGTGGGAGAAGCAGAAGTTTTGGGAGAGGACAATTGGTTTGAAGGGTCCTAAAAGCCCCTCTCAGAAGAGAGAGGGGGACCCAGTCGCGAAAGGTTTGCGAGGAGGGTCGAAACAATTATCCCGTGGACGACCGAGGAGTGCAGCTCAGCTTTGGGCCCACGTTAGTGTCCTAGACACAGATAATGTTTGAAAGGAGTGGCGGTGAAAGAGATAGATAGGGGAGGACGGAAATGGATTGGTGCGGGGGAAGTGGGTGAAGATGTTGGCTGGGCGGAGGAGGCTGAAAGATGCCGAGGCCCGGATGGTGAGCAGATGTGGTTGTGCCGAAGTGATATCCTTGTCCATCACGTTTATGACATAGTGATTTTAACGCGCTCGTAGTCACACTACATTACTCCTTTCGACGACAATTTCCATTTAGGTTTTGCCATTTTCGCCACTCCCGCATCGCCGGGGACTGATTCGCGGACAGGCCGACGTGGCCAGACCGAGCTCTGTCAAAGCGCGAACGCAATGAAGGGCATGCCAGCCGCCGGTACGCCAGCTGCTGCTTTGCTGCTACTGCGCCGAGGCACTGCGATGTCTGCGACTGCGACGTTCCGGCCCAGGCAGGGGCATGGGACGTGCACATTGGCGGTGCGTCAGGCGACTGGAGGCCGTGTGCCCGTGTTCAGGTTTCAGATAGCACGGATCACTGTATTTTCGAAATCCTGCTTAGGACAGCAGCCTCCAGGACATGTCAAGCGTCAAAAGGAATAGGGGTGTCAGCATTGTACAGAGGGGCGCATGGCGCTGCATGAAGGGTCGCATGGCAGGAATGGTATCCCATCGTCGCGTGCATGCTGCACAAAAATCGATAAAGCCATGCGCTCAGGCAAAGCTTCCGAGCAGCGTTGTTGCGAGAGGTATCTTTTCCATTGTGGACAATGTTTGTTTTGTTCCTGTTTGATTATGGTCAGCGGTTTCTGGTATCGCCGGTCGCTGACACTTATTTTGCTTGTACAGTGTGACAGAGTGCAACGGTGGCGAGTTGGTTATTTTTAAATTCTGAAATGCCGTGAGGGGGGACGAGGGTCAGGGATAAAAACAGCGCAGCACATTTGTGGTGATCCACGCCTTAAACGGAGTTCCTTCCTTTCCTTTCCTTTCATCAAGTCTCTTGCATTAATGTCTGAGTCCTTGACCTTATATCCTACACCTCATTCTGCTCGGCCTGTGCGTTATCCCATTTTGATTGGGTTGTGTGTACCGATTCCTGCAGGAATCCGCCACCGGCGGCGCTCCCTGAGCCAGTCCCTACACGGCTGGCCCGACGCCATCGTGCTCAGCGTCTTTGAAGACCCTATTCGGCAGGACGATGCGCCCCGATTTCGCTCCCGTGACCCAGCAGCAAGTCCGGCACTGGCGGCTGCTGCCTGGCGGGGAGTGTTTGGCACCAGGGTGGTAGGCGCCATCACCTCAGGATCTTGGGCGGGGACGGGCGTCCCGGCCGCTCCGCCAGATTCTTTGCTGGGCGGCGGTGCGGCATGGTCGCTGTGCAGCGTAGCGGAGCTGGCGGTGGCGCGTCAGGCGCTGATGCGTGAGCTGCCACATCACCTGGGGGTCACGTGGCCCTCGTATCAGGTAAGGTGTTGGTGGCTGGCAGATGGCTGCAGCGTGTAAGGCGCTGAAGCGTGAGCTGCCACATCACTTGGGCCTTCGGGGTCATGTGGCCCTCGCACCAGGTAAGGAGTTGGCGGATGGAGGTTGTGGCGGTGCGGCAGGCGCTGATGCGTGAGCTGCCACATTACTTGGGGGTCAGATGGCCCTCGCGTTTGGTAAGCAGTTGGCGGTCGGCGGTTGCCGATTTTGAACCCAGAGGGCAGCATACAAATTAGCAATAAATTCATGCTTGTGGGCAGGCAAATCATTTTTTTTTGTATTATACCAAATGATAAATTGTTTGGTAAGGTGTACCGGTACCGGTAAGTCTAACAATGTTATAAGCAGGTCATGCACGGGAACGGCACGAATACTATTCAGCCGCCCTCTTCCTGTCCTGTCTTGTTCCGGTGGCCCTTTGTCCCTGAACCCTTGATTCTAAACCCTCAATTGCAAACCCTTAGCCCTGTACACTGAATTTGCGACCCTAGAATCTGAACTCTACACCCTCAACCCTAAATCCTGATGTCCGAACCGGCTGAACCAAAAGTCCTGAACCCAGGCTAAGAACATCATGACCCCTTTCCAATAAGTCCTGATTCCCTGACAACCTGCAGCTTTAACCCTGGGCCCACGACAGTGATAATTTTCAACCCTTCCAACTTTTCAACAGCATTGAATTTAGCCCTTACCCAGCAGTGGGATCCGTAGGCCATGGTATCTCCCTGTTGATCCCCCAGACTCATCCCCCCCCTCTTCCATCTCCCCTGGACACTCCCCCCAGTCCCCCCCTCCTTCCTTGTCGGACACGTCATTCCCCTCCTCGGCATGCCCCTCGCCTTTGATGATATCTCCCTCGCTACTTCAGCTCCACATCTCCTGCATGATTCATTTTGATCCCACGGGGCTGGACATGATCGGAGCCAGCCGAGGTTGGCCGAGGCAGTAGCGACGCCTAGCCCCGAGCATTGAAATGGATCGCACCTTTCAGGCAGCGTAGGTGAAGCCCCTTGGCGAGCAGTGCTTGAAAGCTCATGCCTGATGCAGGTACATAAAAAAATGTGGTACTGGTTGAACCAGATGCCGAGAATGAACGAATGGAGACAGGGACTCTGAAGGCGAGCAATTCATTTTTTTGACTTTCGTCACCCCTCACCGGAGGGCGTCTCGTCAACCTGAGTTTACCAAAATCCATGCTGCCTTGGCATTTTATTTCTTTTCTTTCAAATAATCGCCACCCCTCATTCCGAATATGGTATTGTTATGACACGATTCACCGGGCACCTCAAGCTGACCGTCACAATTAAATATTTAAACACCACTCGGTATCTAATTATTAGGGAAGGCAAAGCGAATTCACTCATTTACGGATTTACGGGTTTTTGGATTAAATGCATGACAAAATTTACGGAATAACGGATTAGTTGATTTGCGTATGACTTACATCACGTTCGGTATGTGCATCAATGTATGAACGGCAGCCTTAACCCTGGACCCTGGACCCCGAACCCTAAACCCCAAACCCTAAACCCTAAACCCCTTGCCACAGGCGGCCACCCAGCAATTCAGCGCCGCGATGCTCAGCCAAGCCAACCTGTCACTGTACAAGAAGCTGGAGCTGAAGCGGGGGGGAGCGCGGCGTCTAGACCTGGATCTACATCCGGCAGAGCTGGCCTGCCTGTCGGCCGTCATGAGCCGTGTCACAGGGCTGCGGCACCTGTGCCTCTCTGGTAAGTAATTCCTAGCCCTGGCGCCGCTTTACGCTGTCCCAATTAATTTTGTTATATCATCATTTAAATATCACCAGTAAATATGTTAATGGTAATATTTAAATATTTTGGGACAGCATAATATTTGAAAACATTTGTGCAAGTTGTTTGCAATTTGGGTTTAGGGTTTAGCCACCGTAAGGACCGTAATCGACACAGCACTGATCCTTACCAGTTCTCCACTGCCCTGAGCGAAGTCTCCCAACGCCAATAAAAGGGCCAGGCCGAGCAGAATAGGGCAGAAAAAGGTAGAGGCGTATTTTAACGAGGCAACCCATCATCCTGAACACCCTACCCATTAAACATACCACCTCCCCACCCACACACCACTGCTTCCATTGCTACACGCACCTGCACCCCTCAGGTGAGTCCTTCCTTGTTTTATTTTATTTCCAGTCAGTTTTATTTCCTGTCATTTTTTCCGTCCTATTTCCAGGCCTTTTATTTCCAGTCCTATTTCCAGTCATTTTTATTTCCAGTCCTATTTCCAGTCATTTTTATTTCCAGTCCTATTTCCAATCTTTTTTATTTCCAGTCCTATTTCCAGTCATTTTTATTTTCAATCCTATTTCCAGTTTAGTTTATTTCCAGACCTTGTTTTATTTTCTTTTATTTCCAGTCCTACAGGACTTGCCGCAAGCACCGCCTTCCATTTCGTTTGGCTTTGTTTCATTTGTCTGTTTGATGATTGGTTCCGCTGTTCCTCGAAATGGACCGGAAATGTTGCGTGCATCGAGCTTGTTTCATTTAAATTTATTTTTGTTTGTTGCCACGGGCAGCCCTTTCCATAAGGCAGTGTACCTGCCAGGGTCCTGGGGGACCTTTTCATTTTGCTCGGGTTCAGCCGAACCCCTATTTTTTTTTCGTCGGCTTAAGCCGACCCGACGTTGCTCTGAGCTCGGGTTATTTTTCGGGACTGGAAAGTGTGGAAAAGTGCGGAAAGCAGATTTCGTTATTTTTACAAAAACAACCCTGAATACCTGTCGATGGCAAAGAACAAAAGCTAGCTGTCGACTGATACACATGGATGCAACATGTCCCGACATATCAACTCGCATATAACCGAGTTGGTATGTCGGGACGGATGCCCGAGCTGAGCTGGCAGACCGCTTGAAATGGATCCAAACACGCATGCCTTGCCCATATTGAAACTTTCCACATTCGTTCAGAGTGCACGAGCTTTATCGACATTATCGCTAAAGCTGACAAGCCGAGTTGCCGAGCTGTCATTAAAATTTACTCGGCTTTGCCGAGCCACGTGTCTAAAAAGGGTTGTCTGGCCTCGGCTTGCGCTCCCAGTTCCCTGGTACCTGCATGTGCGTTGTGGGTGTGTGTGTGTGTGTGGAATGGGTGTGTGTGTGGCATGGGTGGGTGGGTGGAATGGGTGTGTGTGTGGCATGGGTGGGTGTAGTGGGTGGGTGGAATGGGTGTGTGTGTGGCATGTGTGGGTGGGTGGAATGTGTGTGTGTGTGTGTGGAATGGGTGTGTGTGTGGAATGGGTGGGTGTATGGCATGGGTGGGTGGGTGGGTGCGCGCACTGCTGCCGATTGTATGATTCCGCCCCAGCTGGTGTCATCTCTCCTTGTTTGTCGGTGCGTAGGGTATTGTCCGTTTGAAGGGGTGGTGTGTGCGTTATGTGCGTGCTGCTGCTGATTCTTCACTGCACCCCGTTTATTTATTTTTCAGATCGTAGATTTGATTTGCCTCCCCTCTGGTGTTGAAACACGGTTTATTTTATGTATTGCCTCCGGGCAAATTATCCTCCCAAACCCTTCATTTCTGACTGAAAACTGGCGTCGACGATCAATGATTAGTATGTTTTTGGATCCTTCAACCCCAAACAACGTTAATTATGAGGGAATGCAAAGCAAATCTACAATATTTTTTATTCTTTATTCTTTGATAGTTTGCTGCCGTGCACAGTTCCTTTCAAGCCGGCCGGCCACGCTGCGGCAGTGTACACGTGCGCATTGTGCATGCTACTGCCGAAGCTGCGCTGCCACCCCTGCTTGTCGCGGCTGGAGATCTCCGTCACGCGGGGGGAGTACCTGGAAATTATGGCACAGGTAGGGAAAGTAGGTTAAGGTGGGAGATATCAGTAAGCTGGAGATTTGAATGGCTGCCCCTCGGGTATAAATTGATGCGTTACTTATCTTTCAAGGCTGCCCTGCAACAGGGCAAGTTGTCGATCAAAACTCTCGATTTCTAACTGAAATCTGGCGCCGATGATTGGGGGGCACAGTTTGGGTGTAGCTGAAAAGAAAAAACGCGTTTTAGGCGGCCTCCTAAACAAGAATCAAGGGCAACTGAGGAGGGTGGCTTGTGGAACAACGTTGTTGTGTCTTTCTAACGGTAACGGCGCGGATGTGGCTTCGGCCCAGGCTGCGCATCACATAATTCCCGGTGTACGGCATTTAAAATCCCGTATTCCTGAAGCCACGCTCAGGCGATTTCTTTCTTTCTTTCCCTGCAGCTTCTGCTATGTATGCAGTTCCTACTCTTTATTCTCATGCTTCATCGAAGACACTATTCTTTCCTGCCATTATCCGATAACAAGATATAAAGAAGGAGAACGCCTATTCGGAGTGATATCCCATTAAACATGAAACATATCACCGTAGATGGCCAGCACGCATGGCCAGTGAAAATAACACATACCTTCCCGCAGATTCGGTCGAAGAAGTGCCAGTGAGTGCCGTCACCGCATTTTGTCTCCTGGCATTCATTGAGCGATATTCCCACGCCCTCTCCCTCTCAGGTGCTCAACTACCTGTACGTCGCTGGCAACTTCATCGCCTTCTGCCTCGTCCCCTAGTTCCTACGCAGCAATTTTGAAGAGGTCAGGTTCCAAGAACTTCAAAAGGTTGAGAGGCTGCTGCATATGAAGGTGGCACTTTGGTCACGCCTGAGGAGAGGCTACCAATGACGGAGGAGAGGGTCAGGGAATTTATGGCCTTGGATGCGAAGGAGGCTGCGAAGGAGGCTGCGAAGGAGTTGGCAAAGAAGGCAGATTGAGTGAGATAGCCGGAGGCTTCCCTTGTCATCTGGGACATGCTACGGCAGTGCCCATGTCCAATCCCTGGTCATTTGGGACATGCTACGGCAGTGCCCACATCCAATCCCTGGTCATTTGGGACATGCTACGGCAGTGCCCATGTCCAATCCCTGGTCATTTGGGACATGCTACGGCAGTGCCCATGTCCAATCCCTGGTCCAATCCATGGTTATTATTTTCACAATTTCATGGCCATGGACAGAAACCTCCGGGCACACCCTAGGCCAAGGCCAGAGACTCCCCCTAGTCAGTCAGGACATCATACGACATCATGCCAATGTCTATGCCTTGTGCTGGCCCCTCTCTTGAGCATGGGAGCATCACCCAAAGTGCACATGTCCATGCCCGACATGCCATGTCATTAGGTACAGCTGATGGATGATGCAGCAGGGCATCGACCAGTGTGTGCTATGCTAACCAACCTCATCCCGATATGCCTGCTGCCCTGCATTGTGTGCCAGTGCTGATGGACCTTGCAGAACATTCACCAGTTTGATTGTGTGATCCATGCTGACTAGAACCCATATATTTCTTCCCTGTTCAGGTCAGCAGGCCGTTGCTGCAGGGCTTTAACAAGTGCGGTGAGTACTAGTCGCTGTGCAACTGTCCATAGGTAGGGCTTGGGTGTGGCCTTCTTCACGCCTCGCAACTTGCAGCTGCGCAAAGGTATCACCCAAGTGCTGGATGGAATACAAGTGTGGGCGCTGCAGTGTTGCTGTGTTTATGTAATTCGATTGGGGATTAAGGTTTGTGGTACAGTCAGGGACAGACAGTTGTGCATTCTACGCCGGGCCTGATGACTGATACCGTGCAGCACAACAAACCGTTTGACTCGATAATAAAAATAGCTACTGATCCAGTTGTTGCTATTCCCGCGGGCTGTCCCCCGCGCGGCTAAAAGTAGCACTTCATGCCTATTTCATCGTACAGCTTATGTCGTCATGCTCACAGATATTTTCCTGTCTTGCTTGTCATTCCTGACAGAGCCCCTTGCCCCGTCTTGTGCGATGCAATAAACCTGGGTCTTCTGTCTGGATAATATATTTATATATAATCTTTGCATATCTGCTTCCACACCTCGTGCGTTGCGCCGCCTAGATACGTTAAGGATCAGCATCCACTACTTGGTAGTTGCGTTCAGGCTGGGTTGCAGGTCCTACATGCTGCACCCCCTTCTAACCCTAATCACCTCCCTCACCCCTTCGCACAGCCCCCCCCCCTAATTTCCCAAACAAACATGCTGCCCCGCGACCCCCCCTTTGTTGAATTGCGCAGGTCCTCCAACATTAAGCCCAGGGGCTTTGCCTGTGTCTGCGCACTGTGCGGTCCGTCTGGTGTTAATAGAATAAACGGCAACCCTTCATAACGAATGGCAACCAGGTAGCCAAGAGCATCAAGGCCTTGCACCTGAGTAGCCAGGGCCGAGCACATGCATGGCCGAGCACATGATCTTGGGTGGGTAATCTTTGCAATCAATTATAATACGGTAATTATTACCCCAGCAATATGTATTTTTTGTGTTTGATTGGAACAGTGCTAAGCAATTGCGCTGTAATTTAAAAATCGAGGAAGAAATTACGGTACGGTCCTTTGCAGATATAGTGGCTGAATTTCCCAAGCCTTTTAGAGCATGGCCCAGAGGTGTAATGTCATTGACTGATAAAGTAGCTGGGCCTTCTTTGGAATTAGGGTGACTGAAATTTAACTACAAATCCAGCCACTGTAAGGATGGTCATCAGCACACCACTGATTTGCAAGTACTGTTTCCATTTCAGCTTTTGTCTGATCAGAGGTCAACTGTTGGTTAACTTGCAAGAACAATATTTACAGGAACGAGTGTCTCGGCTGTGAACTGCTGTAAGAAAGAAAAAGTAACGAATCAGAACAGAGATTCGCCTTGGTAGGCTCTCACACTTATTCACGTTCACACAAACTGCAGTTACGAACTGCTGACTTCCAACCGAAAAACAGTTGACGCGGTCAAACGCACGGTGCAGTCATGCGTCGTGACACTCTCCCCATACTGGAAACGCTTAAATAATGGGGGTACAAGTCGCCGGAGCGTGACTTGAGGTATTGAGGTATGAGGTACATGCAGAAAATAAGTACCGGTACGCGGTTACGGAGGTTTGGCATGGAAGACATGCTGACAATCCCTTACGTATGGGGTGATGTACTGATCGTTGACTGCTTCAGCCTTACCTAGCCTACGAAGTGAGCTGATTCACTTTCGCCAATACGGTACCCTCGACAGACCAGGGGTCAGACCAGGGGATACAGACCGGGGCTTGGGATGGGCGTCTCGTCAGCCTGTACTTCCCAAAATCCACGCCGCATCGGCGTTCTCTTTTCTTTCCTTGTACTCCTCGTCTGCCAAATATTCAGTCTGGAAGCTCCCTTCGAACGTTGAAGCTTTTCTGGGTGTCGTGACTGTCGTCGTGGCAAGCAGCAGCGGCAGCTTCGCCGTGTGTACGACATCGTTTGCCAACGCAGTCGATGACCAGCACTCGTGAACCTCACCTTCAGACATCTTGAAGCGGCTGGGAAAGGAGTGAGCAAGTTTCTCAATCTTCAATCGCCAAACTTGGAACTACAGTGTCACGTGGTGCCAACGCGCTTAATGCGCTGTCGCGTGTCAGGGGATGAGGCAAGCCTGACAACGAGGATTGAGACGAGAGCGGATGCAAAAGCGAATCCACCATAAGCAAATAATTGAAAATTTACGCCATCATGGCAGGCTTCCTCCTGAACACGATCCATTGGATAACGGGCCGAGGCCACACAGGTGTGTGAGGTCGGGAGAGTGAAGGCGCGTTTCCGGTACGCCCTTTTCCGTCTCTAGAAATTGTGCCTGCTGCTTCAGACCTACCAACGCTCCAACTACCACACCTCCGTTGCCCTCAAGTCACTATGTTAGCATGGACATGAAACTGCATGGACGCAAAATTGAACTGTGCCCCCCCGGCAGTTTAAGCATGCGCACCCAAACCCATGGACAACCCCATGCACATTTACCAGCCTGTTAGCCTATTTAATATGTCCTTCATCCACCAGTATGTACCATGTCTGCTCTCCTGGTTGTTGCCTCTTCACTGGCTTGTGGACTGAGTGTATCCAAGCTGGCTGGCAAGGGTGTATTTAGTTCACACCAGACCACCTTCGGGAGGCTGATGGGCAGCCACATTTCAGTGGGTGGGTACTTCTCCTTGAACTGTCTGTGGTTGGTGGTCCAAGCAGCAGGGCTTGCTGCCACAAGCCGAGATATAGCTGAATGGTAGCTGAAACAACCCCAAATTAATGTGTAGTTCAATTGTGGCAGAATCATCCTGTAGTGAACAGTGTGGCTGAACCCGAAAAAATGCCTGGGCTTCTTGTTGCTTTCCACACCCGAGCATTCGGATCAACCCATCAAAGAACAAAGGGTCGCTGACACATGAGAAGCAGCAGTAAAGAATTGTTCGAATTTTGTACCAAACTGGAGACAGCCGTTTCCAATGCACGGTCCCAGCACCGATGTTTCTTGCCTGGATATTCTCTTTCTGGATACCTCCCGCCCATTGTGTCTTATCCCCAGCTAGGCAAACTCGAGGTGCCACCACCTGCAGCTAACCACCCGTACCTCCCAAACTTCCAGCAGCGCCTCGACCGCATCCCGGCGAGCTCCCCTCTCCAGCGCCCCCGTGCGACGTAACAAGCGACACGCCCTTGCCCGACCTGGCCAGCCACGAGCTCTTTGAAGACGTGGATGCATTGGATTCCACCGCAGCCAGTAAGAGTGCCTTTTTGACGGCCAGTGGGACTGATTATGGATATAGTCCAGGTCTGGACCAGGGGCAGGACCCAGGTGGCCCGGGCTGGAACCAGGGGCAGGGCCTAGGTGGCCCGGGCTGGAACCAGGGGCAGGACCCAGGTGGCCCGGAATGGAACCAGGGGCAGGACCCAGGTGGCCCGGGCTGGAACCTAGAACAGGGTCCAGAAGGCTCCGTGCAAGCGCGGCCAGCAAGATTTGCACACGGACGAAACAGTAAGTTGGGCATGAACGAGGAGCAGGGCCTAGGGGACCGTCAGCCTCCCTGCACCGGCCAGCCGCCAGCATGGCCGATGGGCGTGACACAGGGACAAAACTACGGCCCGGGCCTGAACAGGAGCCATGAGTGGCAGGCAGGACCGCTGCCCCCCCGCACCAGCAAGCCTCTTGCGCGACCAGCAGGCGCCACGTCCACTCAAAGCAGTGACCCTGCCGCGCCGCGCATGATCGACGAGCTCCGCCGCCGGGAGCTTGGCCGCCTACACGGTCAGTCGTACCTGGACTACGGCGGCTCAGCGCTTTACACGGCCGGGCAGGTGGAGCGAGGCATGGAGGACCTCAAAGCTGCACTGGTCTGCAACCCACACAGGTGGGCCCCCAGCATAGGCTCCGATACCGGGCTGGAATCTGTCAACCCTGGCAGCAGTGATTTTTTTCTTCAAAATATGCAATTAATTTTAAAAAAGCATGTGGTGTGCGAAAGTGTGGACAGCGTGGGGGTGCGTGGGGGGTGCGGGGGGGTCCCCCCCACCGCCTGGGGGTCGGGGGCCAGCGGCCCCTGGTGGGGGTTTGGTTCAGAAGTTCAGAAACAGTGTGTGGCTTCAACTCGAGATTCTTGTCCCAAACCTGTTGTAATGTATCTGTGAAAATCCATTCAGTCAATGTTATGAGTACCGATGTTTGAGTCAAAAAATGGAAATAAAGTCGGAAGTCAATATAAGCATGGCCAATAATCGCCGATCAGTGATTGCGAGCGACTCCGGAGCCAGCTACAGGCGTACAGCCACTAGAGCCGCTGCGCAGCTGCGAAAAGCCCCTAGGCCAATTTTCCAGTAAGGCTTTTTTCCTCGGAATATAATTAATAAAAAAACCTCAAAATCGCCTGAGGCCATCTATGGCCTAAAAAAAGAACTGCCTGGCAGGTGGGGATGCTGGGATGCCAGCCTGTCAATCCTGTTGACATGGCAGGCCCTGTTACCCTGTCCACCTGGCAGGTGGTGAGGCGGGTGCCCTATTTACCCTGCCAAAGCTGAGCTGGTCTGCAGTCCTGACAGGTCTACCAACCATACAGGCCTGCCACCCTGATAGCCACCAGCACAGGCTGTGATGCTGAGATGGAACCCTGTCCACCTGTCAGGGGGTTGGGCGGGTGCCCTGCTTACCCTGACAAGGCTTCACATGTCTGCCACCCTCACATATCTCATGTCTTCAACCCTGGCAGCAACCAGTACATGCTGTAATGGTGGGAATGAGCTATTTTAACCCTGTCAACGTGGTAGGCCCTGTGTACCCTTGTACCCTTTTAAACCCTCAACCCTTAACCCTACCCTTTTACCCTGTTAAATCTGTCAGGGAGGCAAGCCCTGCCTACCCTTGCACCCTGTTAAACCTGTCAGGGAGGCAAGCCCTGCCTACCCTTGCACCCTGTTAAACCTGTCAGGGAGGCAAGCCCTGCCTACCCTTGCACCCTGTTGAACCTGTCAGCGTGGCAAGCCCTGCCTACCCTTGCACCCTGTTAAACCTGTCAGGGAGGCAAGCCCTGCCTACCCTTTCACCCTGTTAAACCTGCCAGGGAGGCAAGCCCTGCCTACCCTTTCACCCTGTTGAACCTGCCAGGGAGGCAAGCCCTGCCTACCCTTGCACCCTGTTGAACCTGTCAGGGAGGCAAGCCCTGTCTACCCTTGCACCCTGTTAAACCTGTCAGGGAGGCAAGCCCTGCCTACCCTTGCACCCTGTTAAACCTGTCAGGGAGGCAAGCCCTGCCTACCCTTTCACCCTGTTAAACCTGCCAGGGAGGCAAGCCCTGCCTACCCTTTCACCCTGTTGAACCTGTCAGGGAGGCAAGCCCTGCCTACCCTTGCACCCTGTTGAACCTGTCAGGGAGGCAAGCCCTGTCTACCCTTGCACCCTGTTAAACCTGTTAGGGAGGCAAGCCCTGTCTACCCTTGCACCCTGTTAAACCTGTCAGGGAGGCAAGCCCTGCCTACCCTTGCACCCTGTTAAACCTGTCAGGGAGGCAAGCCCTGTCTACCCTTGCACCCTGTTAAACCTGTCAGGGAGGCAAGCCCTGCCTACCCTTGCACCCTGTTAAACCTGTCAGGGAGGCAAGCCCTGTCTACCCTTGCACCCTGTTAAACCTGTCAGGGAGGCAAGCCATGCCTACCCTTGCACCCTGTTAAACCTGTCAGGGAGGCAAGCCCTGCCTACCCTTGCACCCTGTTGAACCTGTCAGGGAGGCAAGCCCTGCCTACCCTTTCACCCTGTTAAACCTGTCAGGGAGGCAAGCCCTGTCTACCCTTGCACCCTGTTAAACCTGTCAGGGAGGCAAGCCCTGCCTACCCTTGCACCCTGTTGAACCTGTCAGGGAGGCAAGCCCTGTCTACCCTTGCACCCTGTTAAACCTGCCAGGGAGGCAAGCCCTGCCTACCCTTGCACCCTGTTAAACCTGCCAGGGAGGCAAGCCCTGCCTACCCTTGCACCCTGTTAAACCTGTCAGGGAGGCAAGCCCTGCCTACCCTTGCACCCTGTTAAACCTGTCAGGGAGGCAAGCCCTGCCTACCCTTGCACCCTGTTAAACCTGTCAGGGAGGCAAGCCCTGTCTACCCTTGCACCCTGTTAAACCTGCCAGGGAGGCAAGCCCTGCCTACCCTTGCACCCTGTTAAATCTGTCAGGGAGGCAAGCCCTGCCTACCCTTGCACCCTGTTAAACCTGTCAGGGAGGCAAGCCCTGCCTACCCTTGCACCCTGTTAAACCTGTCAGGGAGGCAAGCCCTGCCTACCCTTGCACCCTGTTGAACCTGTCAGCGTGGCAAGCCCTGCCTACCCTTGCACCCTGTTAAACCTGTCAGGGAGGCAAGCCCTGCCTACCCTTTCACCCTGTTAAACCTGCCAGGGAGGCAAGCCCTGCCTACCCTTTCACCCTGTTGAACCTGCCAGGGAGGCAAGCCCTGCCTACCCTTGCACCCTGTTGAACCTGTCAGGGAGGCAAGCCCTGTCTACCCTTGCACCCTGTTAAACCTGTCAGGGAGGCAAGCCCTGCCTACCCTTGCACCCTGTTAAACCTGTCAGGGAGGCAAGCCCTGCCTACCCTTGCACCCTGTTAAACCTGCCAGGGAGGCAAGCCCTGCCTACCCTTTCACCCTGTTGAACCTGTCAGGGAGGCAAGCCCTGCCTACCCTTGCACCCTGTTGAACCTGTCAGGGAGGCAAGCCCTGTCTACCCTTGCACCCTGTTAAACCTGTTAGGGAGGCAAGCCCTGTCTACCCTTGCACCCTGTTAAACCTGTCAGGGAGGCAAGCCCTGCCTACCCTTGCACCCTGTTAAACCTGTCAGGGAGGCAAGCCCTGTCTACCCTTGCACCCTGTTAAACCTGTCAGGGAGGCAAGCCCTGCCTACCCTTGCACCCTGTTAAACCTGTCAGGGAGGCAAGCCCTGTCTACCCTTGCACCCTGTTAAACCTGTCAGGGAGGCAAGCCATGCCTACCCTTGCACCCTGTTAAACCTGTCAGGGAGGCAAGCCCTGCCTACCCTTGCACCCTGTTGAACCTGTCAGGGAGGCAAGCCCTGCCTACCCTTTCACCCTGTTAAACCTGTCAGGGAGGCAAGCCCTGTCTACCCTTGCACCCTGTTAAACCTGTCAGGGAGGCAAGCCCTGCCTACCCTTGCACCCTGTTGAACCTGTCAGGGAGGCAAGCCCTGTCTACCCTTGCACCCTGTTAAACCTGCCAGGGAGGCAAGCCCTGCCTACCCTTGCACCCTGTTAAACCTGCCAGGGAGGCAAGCCCTGCCTACCCTTGCACCCTGTTAAACCTGTCAGGGAGGCAAGCCCTGCCTACCCTTGCACCCTGTTAAACCTGTCAGGGAGGCAAGCCCTGCCTACCCTTGCACCCTGTTAAACCTGTCAGGGAGGCAAGCCCTGTCTACCCTTGCACCCTGTTAAACCTGCCAGGGAGGCAAGCCCTGCCTACCCTTGCACCCTGTTAAACCTGTCAGGGAGGCAAGCCCTGCCTACCCTTGCACCCTGTTAAACCTGTCAGGGAGGCAAGCCCTGTCTACCCTTGCACCCTGTTAAACCTGTCAGGGAGGCAAGCCCTGCCTACCCTTGCACCCTGTTGAACCTGTCAGGGAGGCAAGCCCTGTCTACCCTTGCACCCTGTTAAACCTGCCAGGGAGGCAAGCCCTGCCTACCCTTGCACCCTGTTAAACCTGTCAGGGAGGCAAGCCCTGCCTACCCTTGCACCCTGTTAAACCTGTCAGGGAGGCAAGCCCTGCCTACCCTTGCACCCTGTTAAACCTGTCAGGGAGGCAAGCCCTGCCTACCCTTGCACCCTGTTAAACCTGTCAGGGAGGCAAGCCCTGCCTACCCTTGCACCCTGTTAAACCTGTCAGGGAGGCAAGCCCTGCCTACCCTTGCACCCTGTTAAACCTGCCAGGGAGGCAAGCCCTGCCTACCCTTGCACCCTGTTAAACCTGTCAGGGAGGCAAGCCCTGCCTACCCTTGCACCCTGTTGAACCTGTCAGGGAGGCAAGCCCTGCCTACCCTTGCACCCTGTTAAACCTGTCAGGGAGGCAAGCCCTGCCTACCCTTGCACCCTGTTAAACCTGTCAGGGAGGCAAGCCCTGCCTACCCTTGCACCCTGTTAAACCTGTCAGGGAGGCAAGCCCTGCCTACCCTTGCACCCTGTTAAACCTGTCAGGGAGGCAAGCCCTGCCTACCCTTGCACCCTGTTAAACCTGTCAGGGAGGCAAGCCCTGCCTACCCTTGCACCCTGTTAAACCTGTCAGGGAGGCAAGCCCTGCCTACCCTTTCACCCTGTTAAACCTGTCAGGGAGGCAAGCCCTGCCTACCCTTGCACCCTGTTAAACCTGTCAGGGAGGCAAGCCCTGCCTACCCTTGCACCCTGTTAAACCTGTCAGGGAGGCAAGCCCTGTCTACCCTTGCACCCTGTTAAACCTGTCAGGGAGGCAAGCCCTGCCTACCCTTGCACCCTGTTAAACCTGTCAGGGAGGCAAGCCCTGCCTACCCTTGCACCCTGTTAAACCTGTCAGGGAGGCAAGCCCTGCCTACCCTTTCACCCTGTTAAACCTGTCAGGGAGGCAAGCCCTGCCTACCCTTGCACCCTGTTAAACCTGTTAGGGAGGCAAGCCCTGCCTACCCTTGCACCCTGTTAAACCTGTCAGGGAGGCAAGCCCTGCCTACCCTTGCACCCTGTTAAACCTGTCAGGGAGGCAAGCCCTGCCTACCCTTGCACCCTGTTGAACCTGTCAGGGAGGCAAGCCCTGCCTACCCTTGCACCCTGTTAAACCTGTCAGGGAGGCAAGCCCTGCCTACCCTTGCACCCTGTTGAACCTGTCAGGGAGGCAAGCCCTGTCTACCCTTGCACCCTGTTAAACCTGTCAGGGAGGCAAGCCCTGCCTACCCTTGCACCCTGTTAAACCTGTCAGGGAGGCAAGCCCTGTCTACCCTTGCACCCTGTTAAACCTGCCAGGGAGGCAAGCTCTGCCTACCCTTGCACCCTGTTGAACCTGTCAGGGAGGCAAGCCCTGCCTACCCTTGCACCCTGTTGAACCTGTCAGGGAGGCAAGCCCTGCCTACCCTTGCACCCTGTTGAACCTGTCAGGGAGGCAAGCCCTGCCTACCCTTGCACCCTGTTGAACCTGTCAGGGAGGCAAGCCCTGCCTACCCTTGCACCCTGTTAAACCTGTCAGGGAGGCAAGCCCTGCCTACCCTTGCACCCTGTTAAACCTGCCAGGGAGGCAAGCCCTGCCTACCCTTGCACCCTGTTGAACCTGTCAGGGAGGCAAGCCCTGCCTACCCTTGCACCCTGTTGAACCTGTCAGGGAGGCAAGCCCTGCCTACCCTTGCACCCTGTTGAACCTGTCAGGGAGGCAAGCCCTGCCTACCCTTGCACCCTGTTGAACCTGTCAGGGAGGCAAGCCCTGCCTACCCTTGCACCCTGTTAAACCTGTCAGGGAGGCAAGCCCTGTCTACCCTTGCACCCTGTTAAACCTGCCAGGGAGGCAAGCCCTGCCTACCCTTGCACCCTGTTAAACCTGCCAGGGAGGCAAGCCCTGCCTACCCTTGCACCCTGTTGAACCTGTCAGGGAGGCAAGCCCTGCCTACCCTTGCACCCTGTTGAACCTGTCAGGGAGGCAAGCCCTGCCTACCCTTGCACCCTGTTGAACCTGTTAGGGAGGCAAGCTCTGCCTACCCTTGCACCCTGTTAAACCTGTCAGGGAGGCAAGCCATGCCTACCCTTGCACCCTGTTGAACCTGTCAGGGAGGCAAGCCCTGCCTACCCTTGCACCCTGTTAAACCTGCCAGGGAGGCAAGCCCTGCCTACCCTTGCACCCTGTTAAACCTGTCAGGGAGGCAAGCCCTGCCTACCCTTGCACCCTGTTGAACCTGCCAGGGAGGCAAGCCCTGCCTACCCTTGCACCCTGTTAAACCTGCCAGGGAGGCAAGCCCTGCCTACCCTTGCACCCTGTTAAACCTGTCAGGGAGGCAAGCCCTGCCTACCCTTGCACCCTGTTAAACCTGTCAGGGAGGCAAGCCCTGCCTACCCTTGCACCCTGTTAAACCTGTCAGGGAGGCAAGCCCTGCCTACCCTTTCACCCTGTTAAACCTGTCAGGGAGGCAAGCCCTGCCTACCCTTGCACCCTGTTGAACCTGTCAGGGAGGCAAGCCCTGCCTACCCTTTCACCCTGTTAAACCTGTCAGGGAGGCAAGCCCTGCCTACCCTTGCACCCTGTTAAACCTGTCAGGGAGGCAAGCCCTGCCTACCCTTGCACCCTGTTAAACCTGTCAGGGAGGCAAGCCCTGCCTACCCTTGCACCCTGTTAAACCTGCCAGGGAGGCAAGCCCTGCCTACCCTTGCACCCTGTTGAACCTGTCAGGGAGGCAAGCCCTGCCTACCCTTGCACCCTGTTAAACCTGTCAGGGAGGCAAGCCCTGCCTACCCTTGCACCCTGTTGAACCTGTCAGGGAGGCAAGCCCTGCCTACCCTTGCACCCTGTTGAACCTGTCAGGGAGGCAAGCCCTGCCTACCCTTGCACCCTGTTGAACCTGCCAGGGAGGCAAGCCCTGCCTACCCTTGCACCCTGTTAAACCTGTCAGGGAGGCAAGCCCTGCCTACCCTTGCACCCTGTTAAACCTGTCAGGGAGGCAAGCCCTGCCTACCCTTGCACCCTGTTGAACCTGCCAGGGAGGCAAGCCCTGCCTACCCTTGCACCCTGTTAAACCTGTCAGGGAGGCAAGCCCTGCCTACCCTTGCACCCTGTTAAACCTGCCAGGGAGGCAAGCCCTGCCTACCCTTGCACCCTGTTAAACCTGTCAGGGAGGCAAGCCCTGCCTACCCTTTTACCCTGTTAAACCTGTCAGGGAGGCAAGCCCTGCCTACCCTTGCACCCTGTTAAACCTGCCAGGGAGGCAAGCCCTGCCTACCCTTGCACCCTGTTAAACCTGTCAGGGAGGCAAGCCCTGCCTACCCTTGCACCCTGTTAAACCTGTCAGGGAGGCAAGCCCTGCCTACCCTTGCACCCTGTTGAACCTGTCAGGGAGGCAAGCCCTGCCTACCCTTGCACCCTGTTGAACCTGTCAGGGAGGCAAGCCCTGCCTACCCTTGCACCCTGTTAAACCTGCCAGGGAGGCAAGCCCTGCCTACCCTTTCACCCTGTTGAACCTGTCAGGGAGGCAAGCCCTGCCTACCCTTGCACCCTGTTGAACCTGTCAGGGAGGCAAGCCCTGCCTACCCTTTCACCCTGTTGAACCTGTTAGGGAGGCAAGCCCTGCCTACCCTTGCACCCTGTTAAACCTGTCAGGGAGGCAAGCCCTGCCTACCCTTGCACCCTGTTAAACCTGCCAGGGAGGCAAGCCCTGCCTACCCTTGCACCCTGTTAAACCTGCCAGGGAGGCAAGCCCTGCCTACCCTTGCACCCTGTTAAACATGTCAGGGAGGCAAGCCCTGCCTACCCTTTCACCCTGTTGAACCTGTTAGGGAGGCAAGCCCTGCCTACCCTTGCACCCTGTTAAACCTGTCAGGGAGGCAAGCCCTGTCTACCCTTGCACCCTGTTGAACCTGTCAGGGAGGCAAGCCATGCCTACCCTTTCACCCTGTTGAACCTGTTAGGGAGGCAAGCCCTGCCTACCCTTGCACCCTGTTAAACCTGCCAGGGAGGCAAGCCCTGCCTACCCTTGCACCCTGTTAAACCTGTCAGGGAGGCAAGCCCTGCCTACCCTTGCACCCTGTTAAACCTGTTAGGGAGGCAAGCCCTGCCTACCCTTGCACCCTGTTAAACCTGTCAGGGAGGCAAGCCCTGCCTACCCTTGCACCCTGTTAAACCTGTCAGGGAGGCAAGCCCTGCCTACCCTTGCACCCTGTTAAACCTGTCAGGGAGGCAAGCCCTGCCTACCCTTGCACCCTGTTGAACCTGTCAGGGAGGCAAGCCCTGCCTACCCTTGCACCCTGTTAAACCTGTCAGGGAGGCAAGCCCTGCCTACCCTTGCACCCTGTTGAACCTGTCAGCGTGGCAAGCCATGCCTACCCTTGCACCCTGTTAAACCTGTCAGGGAGGCAAGCCCTGCCTACCCTTGCACCCTGTTAAACCTGTCAGGGAGGCAAGCCCTGCCTACCCTTGCACCCTGTTAAACCTGTCAGGGAGGCAAGCCCTGCCTACCCTTGCACCCTGTTAAACCTGTCAGCGTGGCAAGCCCTGCCTACCCTTGCACCCTGTTGAACCTGTCAGGGAGGCAAGCCCTGCCTACCCTTGCACCCTGTTGAACCTGTCAGGGAGGCAAGCCCTGCCTACCCTTTCACCCTGTTAAACCTGTCAGGGAGGCAAGCCCTGCCTACCCTTGCACCCTGTTGAACCTGTCAGGGAGGCAAGCCCTGCCTACCCTTGCACCCTGTTAAACCTGTCAGGGAGGCAAGCCCTGCCTACCCTTGCACCCTGTTAAACATGTCAGGGAGGCAAGCCCTGCCTACCCTTTCACCCTGTTGAACCTGTTAGGGAGGCAAGCCCTGCCTACCCTTTCACCCTGTTAAACCTGTCAGGGAGGCAAGCCCTGCCTACCCTTGCACTCTGTTAAACCTGTCAGGGAGGCAAGCCCTGCCTACCCTTGCACCCTGTTAAACCTGTCAGGGAGGCAAGCCCTGCCTACCCTTGCACCCTGTTAAACCTGTCAGGGAGGCAAGCCCTGCCTACCCTTGCACCCTGTTAAACCTGTCAGCGTGGCAAGCCCTGCCTACCCTTTTACCCTGTTAAACCTGTCAGGGAGGCAAGCCCTGCCTACCCTTGCACCCTGTTAAACCTGTCAGGGAGGCAAGCCCTGCCTACCCTTTCACCCTGTTAAACCTGTCAGGGAGGCAAGCCCTGCCTACCCTTGCACCCTGTTAAACCTGTCAGGGAGGCAAGCCCTGCCTACCCTTTCACCCTGTTAAACCTGTCAGGGAGGCAAGCCCTGCCTACCCTTGCACCCTGTTGAACCTGTCAGGGAGGCAAGCCCTGCCTACCCTTGCACCCTGTTAAACCTGCCAGGGAGGCAAGCCATGCCTACCCTTTCACCCTGTTAAACCTGTCAGGGAGGCAAGCCCTGCCTACCCTTGCACCCTGTTAAACATGTCAGGGAGGCAAGCCATGCCTACCCTTGCACCCTGTTAAACCTGTCAGGGAGGCAAGCCCTGCCTACCCTTGCACCCTGTTAAACCTGCCAGGGAGGCAAGCCATGCCTACCCTTTCACCCTGTTAAACCTGTCAGGGAGGCAAGCCCTGCCTACCCTTGCACCCTGTTAAACCTGCCAGGGAGGCAAGCCCTGCCTACCCTTTCACCCTGTTAAACCTGTCAGGGAGGCAAGCCCTGCCTACCCTTTCACCCTGTTGAACCTGTCAGGGTGGCAAGCCATGCCTACCCTTGCACCCTGTTAAACCTGTCAGGGAGGCAAGCCCTGTCTACCCTTGCACCCTGTTAAACATGTCAGGGAGGCAAGCCCTGCCTACCCTTGCACCCTGTTAAACCTGTCAGGGAGGCAAGCCCTGCCTACCCTTGCACCCTGTTAAACCTGTCAGGGAGGCAAGCCCTGCCTACCCTTGCACCCTGTTGAACCTGTCAGGGAGGCAAGCCCTGCCTACCCTTGCACCCTGTTGAACCTGTCAGGGAGGCAAGCCCTGCATACCCTTGCACCCTGTTGAACCTGTCAGGGAGGCAAGCCCTGCCTACCCTTGCACCCTGTTGAACCTGTCAGGGAGGCAAGCCCTGCCTACCCTTGCACCCTGTTAAACCTGTCAGGGAGGCAAGCCCTGCCTACCCTTGCACCCTGTTGAACCTGTCAGGGAGGCAAGCCCTGCCTACCCTTGCACCCTGTTAAACCTGTCAGGGAGGCAAGCCCTGCCTACCCTTGCACCCTGTTGAACCTGTCAGGGAGGCAAGCCCTGCCTACCCTTGCACCCTGTTAAACCTGTCAGGGAGGCAAGCCCTGCCTACCCTTGCACCCTGTTAAACCTGCCAGGGAGGCAAGCCCTGCCTACCCTTGCACCCTGTTAAACCTGTCAGGGAGGCAAGCCCTGCCTACCCTTGCACCCTGTTGAACCTGTCAGGGAGGCAAGCCCTGCCTACCCTTGCACCCTGTTAAACCTGCCAGGGAGGCAAGCCCTGCCTACCCTTGCACCCTGTTAAACCTGTTAGGGAGGCAAGCCCTGCCTACCCTTGCACCCTGTTAAACCTGCCAGGGAGGCAAGCCCTGCCTACCCTTGCACCCTGTTAAACCTGTCAGGGAGGCAAGCCCTGCCTACCCTTGCACCCTGTTGAACCTGTCAGGGAGGCAAGCCCTGCCTACCCTTGCACCCTGTTAAACCTGCCAGGGAGGCAAGCCATGCCTACCCTTTCACCCTGTTAAACCTGTCAGGGAGGCAAGCCCTGCCTACCCTTGCACCCTGTTAAACATGTCAGGGAGGCAAGCCATGCCTACCCTTGCACCCTGTTAAACCTGTCAGGGAGGCAAGCCCTGCCTACCCTTGCACCCTGTTAAACCTGCCAGGGAGGCAAGCCATGCCTACCCTTTCACCCTGTTAAACCTGTCAGGGAGGCAAGCCCTGCCTACCCTTGCACCCTGTTAAACCTGCCAGGGAGGCAAGCCCTGCCTACCCTTTCACCCTGTTAAACCTGTCAGGGAGGCAAGCCCTGCCTACCCTTTCACCCTGTTGAACCTGTCAGGGTGGCAAGCCATGCCTACCCTTGCACCCTGTTAAACCTGCCAGGGAGGCAAGCCCTGCCTACCCTTTCACCCTGTTGAACCTGTCAGGGAGGCAAGCCCTGTCTACCCTTGCACCCTGTTAAACCTGTCAGGGAGGCAAGCCCTGCCTACCCTTGCACCCTGTTAAACCTGTCAGGGAGGCAAGCCCTGCCTACCCTTGCACCCTGTTAAACCTGTCAGGGAGGCAAGCCCTGCCTACCCTTTCACCCTGTTAAACCTGTCAGGGAGGCAAGCCCTGCCTACCCTTGCACCCTGTTAAACCTGCCAGGGAGGCAAGCCCTGCCTACCCTTGCACCCTGTTAAACCTGTTAGGGAGGCAAGCCCTGCCTACCCTTGCACCCTGTTAAACCTGTCAGGGAGGCAAGCCCTGCCTACCCTTGCACCCTGTTAAACCTGTCAGGGAGGCAAGCCCTGCCTACCCTTGCACCCTGTTGAACCTGTTAGGGAGGCAAGCCCTGTCTACCCTTGCACCCTGTTGAACCTGTCAGGGAGGCAAGCCCTGCCTACCCTTGCACCCTGTTAAACCTGTTAGGGAGGCAAGCCCTGCCTACCCTTGCACCCTGTTGAACCTGTCAGGGAGGCAGGCCCTTACATACCATTTCATACCCACCTTATAGACACTGCGTGGGCAAGGGCAGCGGTGCCACCAACCTCACAAAGAGGGGGGAACCTTGCAATTTCTCCACCTGGAGGGAGTTGGTTGTTTTGAGGTTCTCCCCTTGCTCTGGCCACGCATCCTCCCTGAGCTCGTCCCATTCACGTTCCTCCCGATGCGGCAAGGGCTAGAGCGGCTGTGCCACCATCCCCTCGAGGAGTTGCGGAAAGAGGAAATAAATCCAATCGTCTCCTCCTAGAGGGAGTCGAGATGCTGTGAGGTTCGCCTCTGGCTCTATCCACGCACCCTCCCTGACCTTGTCCGACCCATATTTTCTCCCAACGCAGCACGGGCAACGGAGGCGGCGCCACAGACGCGGCCGACAGCGAACTCCGGCGCTTGACCCTGGAGATGCTGCGCGCTCCCGTTGGGGAGTACGAGGTCGTTCTCACAGGGGGAGCCACCGCAGCTATCAAATTGGTAAGGGGGGAAGGGGGGGGGGGGGTTGAGGGGGGGGGACTTCAGCACCTGACCCTGGAGATATTGCATGCGCACTCCTGTTGGGGAGTTTGAGCTTGTTCTCACAGGGGGAGCCACCGCAGCCCTGAAATTGGTGAGGGAGGAGGGGGGCTTGGGGGGGGGGAATTCGGCGCCGGACCCTGCAGAGGGGGGCTTGGGGGGGGGAATTCGGCGCCGGACCCTGCAGAGGGGGGCTTGGGGGGGGAATTCGGCGCCGGACCCTGCAGAGGGGGGCTTGGGGGGGGGAATTCGGCGCCGGACCCTGCAGAGGGGGGCTTGGGGGGGGGGAATTCGGCGCCGGACCCTGCAGAGGGGGGCTTTGGGGGGGGGAATTCGGCGCCGGACCCTGCAGAGGGGGGCTTGGGGGGGGGAATTCGGCGCCGGACCCTGCAGAGGGGGGCTTGGGGGGGAATTCGGCGCCGGACCCTGCAGAGGGGGGCTTGGGGGGGGGGAATTCGGCGCCGGACCCTGCAGAGGGGGGCTTGGGGGGGGGGGAATTCGGCGCCGGACCCTGCAGAGGGGGGCTTGGGGGGGGGAATTCGGCGCCGGACCCTGCAGAGGGGGGCTTGGGGGGGGGGGAATTCGGCGCCGGACCCTGCAGAGGGGGGCTTGGGGGGGGGGGGAATTCGGCGCCGGACCCTGCAGAGGGGGGCTTGGGGGGGGGGAATTCGGCGCCGGACCCTGCAGAGGGGGGCTTGGGGGGGGGAATTCGGCGCCGGACCCTGCAGAGGGGGGCTTGGGGGGGGGAATTCGGCGCCGGACCCTGCAGAGGGGGGCTTGGGGGGGGGGAATTCGGCGCCGGACCCTGCAGAGGGGGGCTTGGGGGGGGGGAATTCGGCGCCGGACCCTGCAGAGGGGGGCTTGGGGGGGGGAATTCGGCGCCGGACCCTGCAGAGGGGGGCTTGGGGGGGGGAATTCGGCGCCGGACCCTGCAGAGGGGGGCTTGGGGGGGGGGAATTCGGCGCCGGACCCTGCAGAGGGGGGCTTGGGGGGGGGGAATTCGGCGCCGGACCCTGCAGAGGGGGGCTTGGGGGGGGGGAATTCGGCGCCGGACCCTGCAGAGGGGGGCTTGGGGGGGGGGAATTCGGCGCCGGACCCTGCAGAGGGGGGCTTTGGGGGGGGGAATTCGGCGCCGGACCCTGCAGAGGGGGGCTTGGGGGGGGGAATTCGGCGCC
The DNA here is from genome assembly GCA_037349105.1 of Limnomonas spitsbergensis. Taxonomy (NCBI): domain Eukaryota; kingdom Viridiplantae; phylum Chlorophyta; class Chlorophyceae; order Chlamydomonadales; genus Limnomonas; species Limnomonas spitsbergensis. Next base: position 1,753,045 of record JAYJMM010000087.1, on the reverse strand, counting down.
GGACCCTGCAGAGGGGGGCTTGGGGGGGGGGGAATTCGGCGCCGGACCCTGCAGAGGGGGGCTTGGGGGGGGGGAATTCGGCGCCGGACCCTGCAGAGGGGGGCTTGGGGGGGGGAATTCGGCGCCGGACCCTGCAGAGGGGGGCTTGGGGGGGGGAATTCGGCGCCAGACCCTGCAGAGGGGGGCTTGGGGGGGGGAATTCGGCGCCGGACCCTGCAGAGGGGGGCTTGGGGGGGGGGAATTCGGCGCCGGACCCTGCAGAGGGGGGCTTGGGGGGGGGAATTCGGCGCCGGACCCTGCAGAGGGGGGCTTGGGGGGGGGGAATTCGGCGCCGGACCCTGCAGAGGGGGGCTTGGGGGGGGGAATTCGGCGCCGGACCCTGCAGAGGGGGGCTTGGGGGGGGGGAATTCGGCGCCGGACCCTGCAGAGGGGGGCTTGGGGGGGGGGAATTCGGCGCCGGACCCTGCAGAGGGGGGCTTGGGGGGGGGGAATTCGGCGCCGGACCCTGCAGAGGGGGGCTTGGGGGGGGGGAATTCGGCGCCGGACCCTGCAGAGGGGGGCTTGTGGGGGGGGAATTCGGCGCCGGATCCTGCAGAGGGGGGCTTGGGGGGGGGAATTCGGCGCCGGACCCTGCAGAGGGGGGCTTGGGGGGGGGAATTCGGCGCAGGACCCTGCAGAGGGGGGCTTGGGGGGGGGGAATTCGGCGCCGGACCCTGCAGAGGGGGGCTTGGGGGGGGGGAATTCGGCGCCGGACCCTGCAGAGGGGGGCTTGGGGGGGGGGAATTCGGCGCCGGACCCTGCAGAGGGGGGCTTGGGGGGGGGGGAATTCGGCGCCGGACCCTGCAGAGGGGGGCTTGGGGGGGGGAATTCGGCGCCGGACCCTGCAGAGGGGGGCTTGGGGGGGGGGAATTCGGCGCCGGACCCTGCAGAGGGGGGCTTGGGGGGGGGGAATTCGGCGCCGGACCCTGCAGAGGGGGGCTTGGGGGGGGGGAATTCGGCGCCGGACCCTGCAGAGGGGGGCTTGGGGGGGGGGAATTCGGCGCCGGACCCTGCAGAGGGGGGCTTGGGGGGGGGGAATTCGGCGCCGGACCCTGCAGAGGGGGGCTTGTGGGGGGGGAATTCGGCGCCGGATCCTGCAGAGGGGGGCTTGGGGGGGGGAATTCGGCGCCGGACCCTGCAGAGGGGGGCTTGGGGGGGGGAATTCGGCGCAGGACCCTGCAGAGGGGGGCTTGGGGGGGGGGAATTCGGCGCCGGACCCTGCAGAGGGGGGCTTGGGGGGGGGGAATTCGGCGCCGGACCCTGCAGAGGGGGGCTTGGGGGGGGGGAATTCGGCGCCGGACCCTGCAGAGGGGGGCTTGGGGGGGGGGAATTCGGCGCCGGACCCTGCAGAGGGGGGCTTGGGGGGGGGGGAATTCGGCGCCGGACCCTGCAGAGGGGGGCTTGGGGGGGGGGGAATTCGGCGCCGGACCCTGCAGAGGGGGGCTTGGGGGGGGGAATTCGGCGCCGGACCCTGCAGAGGGGGGCTTGGGGGGGGGGAATTCGGCGCCGGACCCTGCAGAGGGGGGCTTGGGGGGGGGGAATTCGGCGCCGGACCCTGCAGAGGGGGGCTTGGGGGGGGGAATTCGGCGCCGGACCCTGCAGAGGGGGGCTTGGGGGGGGGGAATTCGGCGCCGGACCCTGCAGAAGGGGGCTTGGGGGGGGGAATTCGGCGCCGGACCCTGCAGAGGGGGGCTTGGGGGGGGGGAATTCGGCGCCGGACCCTGCAGAGGGGGTCTTGGGGGGGGGGAATTCGGCGCCGGACCCTGCAGAGGGGGGCTTGGGGGGGGGAATTCGGCGCCGGACCCTGCAGAGGGGGGCTTGGGGGGGGGAATTCGGCGCCGGACCCTGCAGAGGGGGGCTTGGGGGGGGGGAATTCGGCGCCGGACCCTGCAGAGGGGGGCTTGGGGGGGGGGAATTCGGCGCCGGACCCTGCAGAGGGGGGCTTGGGGGGGGGGAATTCGGCGCCGGACCCTGCAGAGGGGGGCTTGGGGGGGGGGAATTCGGCGCCGGACCCTGCAGAGGGGGGCTTGGGGGGGGGGAATTCGGCGCCGGACCCTGCAGAGGGGGGCTTGGGGGGGGGAATTCGGCGCCGGACCCTGCAGAGGGGGGCTTGGGGGGGGGGAATTCGGCGCCGGACCCTGCAGAGGGGGGCTTGGGGGGGGGAATTCGGCGCCGGACCCTGCAGAGGGGGGCTTGGGGGGGGGGGAATTCGGCGCCGGACCCTGCAGAGGGGGGCTTGGGGGGGGGGAATTCGGCGCCGGACCCTGCAGAGGGGGGCTTGGGGGGGGGGAATTCGGCGCCGGACCCTGCAGAGGGGGGCTTGGGGGGGGGAATTCGGCGCCGGACCCTGCAGAGGGGGGCTTGGGGGGGGGGAATTCGGCGCCGGACCCTGCAGAGGGGGGCTTGGGGGGGGGAATTCGGCGCCGGACCCTGCAGAGGGGGGCTTGGGGGGGGGAATTCGGCGCCGGACCCTGCAGAGGGGGGCTTGGGGGGGGGGAATTCGGCGCCGGACCCTGCAGAGGGGGGCTTGGGGGGGGGAATTCGGCGCCGGACCCTGCAGAGGGGGGCTTGGGGGGGGGGAATTCGGCGCCGGACCCTGCAGAGGGGGGCTTGGGGGGGGGAATTCGGCGCCGGACCCTGCAGAGGGGGGCTTGGGGGGGGAGAATTCGGCGCCGGACCCTGCAGAGGGGGGCTTGGGGGGGGGAATTCGGCGCCGGACCCTGCAGAGGGGGGCTTGGGGGGGGGGAATTCGGCGCCGGACCCTGCAGAGGGGGGCTTGGGGGGGGGAATTCGGCGCCGGACCCTGCAGAGGGGGGCTTGGGGGGGGGGAATTCGGTCCGGACCCTGCAGAGGGGGGCTTGGGGGGGGGGAATTCGGCGCCGGACCCTGCAGAGGGGGGCTTGGGGGGGGGGAATTCGGCGCCGGACCCTGCAGAGGGGGGCTTGGGGGGGGGAATTCGGCGCCGGACCCTGCAGAGGGGGGCTTGGGGGGGGGGAATTCGGCGCCGGACCCTGCAGAGGGGGGCTTGGGGGGGGGGAATTCGGCGCCGGACCCTGCAGAGGGGGGCTTGGGGGGGGGGAATTCGGCGCCGGACCCTGCAGAGGGGGGCTTGGGGGGGGGGAATTCGGCGCCGGACCCTGCAGAGGGGGGCTTGGGGGGGGGGAATTCGGCGCCGGACCCTGCAGAGGGGGGCTTGGGGGGGGGGAATTCGGCGCCGGACCCTGCAGAGGGGGGCTTGGGGGGGGGAATTCGGCGCCGGACCCTGCAGAGGGGGGCTTGGGGGGGGGGAATTCGGCGCCGGACCCTGCAGAGGGGGGCTTGGGGGGGGGGAATTCGGCGCCGGACCCTGCAGAGGGGGGCTTGGGGGGGGGAATTCGGCGCCGGACCCTGCAGAGGGGGGCTTGGGGGGGGGGAATTCGGCGCCGGACCCTGCAGAGGGGGGCTTGGGGGGGGGGAATTCGGCGCCGGACCCTGCAGAGGGGGGCTTGGGGGGGGGGAATTCGGCGCCGGACCCTGCAGAGGGGGGCTTGGGGGGGGGAATTCGGCGCCGGACCCTGCAGAGGGGGGCTTGGGGGGGGGGGAATTCGGCGCCGGACCCTGCAGAGGGGGGCTTGGGGGGGGGGAATTCGGCGCCGGACCCTGCAGAGGGGGGCTTGGGGGGGGGGAATTCGGCGCCGGACCCTGCAGAGGGGGCTTGGGGGGGGGGAATTCGGCGCCGGACCCTGCAGAGGGGGGCTTGGGGGGGGGGAATTCGGCGCCGGACCCTGCAGAGGGGGGCTTGGGGGGGGGGAATTCGGCGCCGGACCCTGCAGAGGGGGGCTTGGGGGGGGGAATTCGGCGCCGGACCCTGCAGAGGGGGGCTTGGGGGGGGGGAATTCGGCGCCGGACCCTGCAGAGGGGGGCTTGGGGGGGGGGAATTCGGCGCCGGACCCTGCAGAGGGGGGCTTGGGGGGGGGAATTCGGCGCCGGACCCTGCAGAGGGGGGCTTGGGGGGGGGGAATTCGGCGCCGGACCCTGCAGAGGGGGGCTTGGGGGGGGGGAATTCGGCGCCGGACCCTGCAGAGGGGGGTTTGGGGGGGGGGAATTCGGCGCCGGACCCTGCAGAGGGGGGCTTGGGGGGGGGAATTCGGCGCCGGACCCTGCAGAGGGGGGCTTGGGGGGGGGGAATTCGGCGCCGGACCCTGCAGAGGGGGGCTTGGGGGGGGGGGAATTCGGCGCCGGACCCTGCAGAGGGGGGCTTGGGGGGGGGGAATTCGGCGCCGGACCCTGCAGAGGGGGGCTTGGGGGGGGGAATTCGGCGCCGGACCCTGCAGAGGGGGGCTTGGGGGGGGGGAATTCGGCGCCGGACCCTGCAGAGGGGGGCTTGTGGGGGGGGAATTCGGCGCCGGACCCTGCAGAGGGGGGCTTGGGGGGGGGGAATTCGGCGCCGGACCCTGCAGAGGGGGGCTTGGGGGGGGGGAATTCGGCGCCGGACCCTGCAGAGGGGGGCTTGGGGGGGGGGAATTCGGCGCCGGACCCTGCAGAGGGGGGCTTGGGGGGGGGAATTCGGCGCCGGACCCTGCAGAGGGGGGCTTGGGGGGGGGAATTCGGCGCCGGACCCTGCAGAGGGGGGCTTGGGGGGGGGAATTCGGCGCCGGACCCTGCAGAGGGGGGCTTGGGGGGGGGGAATTCGGCGCCGGACCCTGCAGAGGGGGGCTTGGGGGGGGGGAATTCGGCGCCGGACCCTGCAGAGGGGGGCTTGGGGGGGGGGGAATTCGGCGCCGGACCCTGCAGAGGGGGGCTTGGGGGGGGGGAATTCGGCGCCGGACCCTGCAGAGGGGGGCTTGGGGGGGGGGAATTCGGCGCCGGACCCTGCAGAGGGGGGCTTGGGGGGGGGGAATTCGGCGCCGGACCCTGCAGAGGGGGGCTTGGGGGGGGGAATTCGGCGCCGGACCCTGCAGAGGGGGGCTTGGGGGGGGGGAATTCGGCGCCGGACCCTGCAGAGGGGGGCTTGGGGGGGGGGAATTCGGCGCCGGACCCTGCAGAGGGGGGCTTGGGGGGGGGAATTCGGCGCCGGACCCTGCAGAGGGGGGCTTGGGGGGGGGGAATTCGGCGCCGGACCCTGCAGAGGGGGGCTTGGGGGGGGGGAATTCGGCGCCGGACCCTGCAGAGGGGGGTTTGGGGGGGGGGAATTCGGCGCCGGACCCTGCAGAGGGGGGCTTGGGGGGGGGGAATTCGGCGCCGGACCCTGCAGAGGGGGGCTTGGGGGGGGGAATTCGGCGCCGGACCCTGCAGAGGGGGGCTTGGGGGGGGGGAATTCGGCGCCGGACCCTGCAGAGGGGGGCTTGGGGGGGGGGAATTCGGCGCCGGACCCTGCAGAGGGGGGCTTGGGGGGGGGGAATTCGGCGCCGGACCCTGCAGAGGGGGGCTTGGGGGGGGGGAATTCGGCGCCGGACCCTGCAGAGGGGGGCTTGGGGGGGGGAATTCGGCGCCGGACCCTGCAGAGGGGGGCTTGGGGGGGGGAATTCGGCGCCGGACCCTGCAGAGGGGGGCTTGGGGGGGGGGAATTCGGCGCCGGACCCTGCAGAGGGGGGCTTGGGGGGGGGGAATTCGGCGCCGGACCCTGCAGAGGGGGGCTTAGGGGGGGGAATTCGGCGCCGGACCCTGCAGAGGGGGGCTTGGGGGGGGGGAATTCGGCGCCGGACCCTGCAGAGGGGGGCTTGGGGGGGGGAATTCGGCGCCGGACCCTGCAGAGGGGGGCTTGGGGGGGGGGAATTCGGCGCCGGACCCTGCAGAGGGGGGCTTGGGGGGGGGGAATTCGGCGCCGGACCCTGCAGAGGGGGGCTTGGGGGGGGGGAATTCGGCGCCGGACCCTGCAGAGGGGGGCTTGGGGGGGGGAATTCGGCGCCGGACCCTGCAGAGGGGGGCCTGGGGGGGGGAATTCGGCACCGGACCCTGCAGAGGGGGGCTTGGGGGGGGGGAATTCGGCGCCGGACCCTGCAGAGGGGGGCTTGGGGGGGGGGAATTCGGCGCCGGACCCTGCAGAGGGGGGCTTGGGGGGGGGGAATTCGGCGCCGGACCCTGCAGAGGGGGGCTTGGGGGGGGGGAATTCGGCGCCGGACCCTGCAGAGGGGGGCTTGGGGGGGGGAATTCGGCGCCGGACCCTGCAGAGGGGGGCTTGGGGGGGGGAATTCGGCGCCGGACCCTGCAGAGGGGGGCTTGGGGGGGGGGAATTCGGCGCCGGACCCTGCAGAGGGGGGCTTGGGGGGGGGGAATTCGGCGCCGGACCCTGCAGAGGGGGGCTTGGGGGGGGGGAATTCGGCGCCGGACCCTGCAGAGGGGGGCTTGGGGGGGGGGAATTCGGCGCCGGACCCTGCAGAGGGGGGCTTGGGGGGGGGGAATTCGGCGCCGGACCCTGCAGAGGGGGGCTTGGGGGGGGGGAATTCGGCGCCGGACCCTGCAGAGGGGGGCTTGGGGGGGGGGAATTCGGCGCCGGACCCTGCAGAGGGGGGCTTGGGGGGGGGAATTCGGCGCCGGACCCTGCAGAGGGGGGCTTGGGGGGGGGGAATTCGGCGCCGGACCCTGCAGAGGGGGGCTTGGGGGGGGAATTCGGCGCCGGACCCTGCAGAGGGGGGCTTGGGGGGGGGAATTCGGCGCCGGACCCTGCAGAGGGGGGCTTGGGGGGGGGGAATTCGGCGCCGGACCCTGCAGAGGGGGGCTTGGGGGGGGGGAATTCGGCGCCGGACCCTGCAGAGGGGGGCTTGGGGGGGGGGAATTCGGCGCCGGACCCTGCAGAGGGGGGCTTGGGGGGGGGGAATTCGGCGCCGGACCCTGCAGAGGGGGGCTTGGGGGGGGGGAATTCGGCGCCGGACCCTGCAGAGGGGGGCTTGGGGGGGGGGAATTCGGCGCCGGACCCTGCAGAGGGGGGCTTGGGGGGGGGGAATTCGGCGCCGGACCCTGCAGAGGGGGGCTTGGGGGGGGGAATTCGGCGCCGGACCCTGCAGAGGGGGGCTTGGGGGGGGGAATTCGGCGCCGGACCCTGCAGAGGGGGGCTTGGGGGGGGGGAATTCGGCGCCGGACCCTGCAGAGGGGGGCTTGGGGGGGGAATTCGGCGCCGGACCCTGCAGAGGGGGGCTTGGGGGGGGGAATTCGGCGCCGGACCCTGCAGAGGGGGGCTTGGGGGGGGGGAATTCGGCGCCGGACCCTGCAGAGGGGGGCTTGGGGGGGGGGAATTCGGCGCCGGACCCTGCAGAGGGGGGCTTGGGGGGGGAATTCGGCGCCGGACCCTGCAGAGGGGGGCTTGGGGGGGGGGAATTCGGCGCCGGACCCTGCAGAGGGGGGCTTGGGGGGGGGGAATTCGGCGCCGGACCCTGCAGAGGGGGGCTTGGGGGGGGGGAATTCGGCGCCGGACCCTGCAGAGGGGGGCTTGGGGGGGGGGAATTCGGCGCCGGACCCTGCAGAGGGGGGCTTGGGGGGGGGGAATTCGGCGCCGGACCCTGCAGAGGGGGGCTTGGGGGGGGAATTCGGCGCCGGACCCTGCAGAGGGGGGCTTGGGGGGGGGAATTCGGCGCCGGACCCTGCAGAGGGGGGCTTGGGGGGGGGGAATTCGGCGCCGGACCCTGCAGAGGGGGGCTTGGGGGGGGGGAATTCGGCGCCGGACCCTGCAGAGGGGGGCTTGGGGGGGGGGAATTCGGCGCCGGACCCTGCAGAGGGGGGCTTGGGGGGGGGGAATTCGGCGCCGGACCCTGCAGAGGGGGGCTTGGGGGGGGGGAATTCGGCGCCGGACCCTGCAGAGGGGGGCTTGGGGGGGGGGAATTCGGCGCCGGACCCTGCAGAGGGGGGCTTGGGGGGGGGGAATTCGGCGCCGGACCCTGCAGAGGGGGGCTTGGGGGGGGGGAATTCGGCGCCGGACCCTGCAGAGGGGGGCTTGGGGGGGGGAATTCGGCGCCGGACCCTGCAGAGGGGGGCTTGGGGGGGGGGAATTCGGCGCCGGACCCTGCAGAGGGGGGCTTGGGGGGGGGAATTCGGCGCCGGACCCTGCAGAGGGGGGCTTGGGGGGGGGGAATTCGGCGCCGGACCCTGCAGAGGGGGGCTTGGGGGGGGGGAATTCGGCGCCGGACCCTGCAGAGGGGGGCTTGGGGGGGGGGAATTCGGCGCCGGACCCTGCAGAGGGGGGCTTGGGGGGGGGAATTCGGCGCCGGACCCTGCAGAGGGGGGCTTGGGGGGGGGGAATTCGGCGCCGGACCCTGCAGAGGGGGGCTTGGGGGGGGGGAATTCGGCGCCGGACCCTGCAGAGGGGGGCTTGGGGGGGGGAATTCGGCGCCGGACCCTGCAGAGGGGGGCTTGGGGGGGGGGAATTCGGCGCCGGACCCTGCAGAGGGGGGCTTGGGGGGGGGGGAATTCGGCGCCGGACCCTGCAGAGGGGGGCTTGGGGGGGGGGAATTCGGCGCCGGACCCTGCAGAGGGGGGCTTGGGGGGGGGAATTCGGCGCCGGACCCTGCAGAGGGGGGCTTGGGGGGGGGGAATTCGGCGCCGGACCCTGCAGAGGGGGGCTTGGGGGGGGGGAATTCGGCGCCGGACCCTGCAGAGGGGGGCTTTGGGGGGGGGGAATTCGGCGCCGGACCCTGCAGAGGGGGGCTTGGGGGGGGGAATTCGGCGCCGGACCCTGCAGAGGGGGGCTTGGGGGGGGGGAATTCGGCGCCGGACCCTGCAGAGGGGGGCTTGGGGGGGGGAATTCGGCGCCGGACCCTGCAGAGGGGGGCTTGGGGGGGGGGAATTCGGCGCCGGACCCTGCAGAGGGGGGCTTGGGGGGGGGGAATTCGGCGCCGGACCCTGCAGAGGGGGGCTTGGGGGGGGGGAATTCGGCGCCGGACCCTGCAGAGGGGGGCTTGGGGGGGGGAATTCGGCGCCGGACCCTGCAGAGGGGGGCTTGGGGGGGGGAATTCGGCGCCGGACCCTGCAGAGGGGGGCTTGGGGGGGGGGAATTCGGCGCCGGACCCTGCAGAGGGGGGCTTGGGGGGGGGGAATTCGGCGCCGGACCCTGCAGAGGGGGGCTTGGGGGGGGGAATTCGGCGCCGGACCCTGCAGAGGGGGGCTTGGGGGGGGGGAATTCGGCGCCGGACCCTGCAGAGGGGGGCTTGGGGGGGGGGAATTCGGCGCCGGACCCTGCAGAGGGGGGCTTGGGGGGGGGGAATTCGGCGCCGGACCCTGCAGAGGGGGGCTTGGGGGGGGGGGATTCGGCGCCGGACCCTGCAGAGGGGGGCTTGGGGGGGGGGAATTCGGCGCCGGACCCTGCAGAGGGGGGCTTGGGGGGGGGAATTCGGCGCCGGACCCTGCAGAGGGGGGCTTGGGGGGGGGAATTCGGCGCCGGACCCTGCAGAGGGGGGCTTGGGGGGGGGGAATTCGGCGCCGGACCCTGCAGAGGGGGGCTTGGGGGGGGGGAATTCGGCGCCGGACCCTGCAGAGGGGGGCTTGGGGGGGGGGAATTCGGCGCCGGACCCTGCAGAGGGGGGCTTGGGGGGGGGGAATTCGGCGCCGGACCCTGCAGAGGGGGGCTTGGGGGGGGGGAATTCGGCGCCGGACCCTGCAGAGGGGGGCTTGGGGGGGGGAATTCGGCGCCGGACCCTGCAGAGGGGGGCTTGGGGGGGGGGAATTCGGCGCCGGACCCTGCAGAGGGGGGCTTGGGGGGGGGGAATTCGGCGCCGGACCCTGCAGAGGGGGGCATGGGGGGGGGGAATTCGGCGCCGGACCCTGCAGAGGGGGGCTTGGGGGGGGGGAATTCGGCGCCGGACCCTGCAGAGGGGGGCTTGGGGGGGGGGAATTCGGCGCCGGACCCTGCAGAGGGGGGCTTGGGGGGGGAATTCGGCGCCGGACCCTGCAGAGGGGGGCTTGGGGGGGGGAATTCGGCGCCGGACCCTGCAGAGGGGGGCTTGGGGGGGGGGAATTCGGCGCCGGACCCTGCAGAGGGGGGCTTGGGGGGGGGGAATTCGGCGCCGGACCCTGCAGAGGGGGGCTTGGGGGGGGGGAATTCGGCGCCGGACCCTGCAGAGGGGGGCTTGGGGGGGGGGGAATTCGGCGCCGGACCCTGCAGAGGGGGGCTTGGGGGGGGGGAATTCGGCGCCGGACCCTGCAGAGGGGGGCTTGGGGGGGGGGGATTCGGCGCCGGACCCTGCAGAGGGGGGCTTGGGGGGGGGGAATTCGGCGCCGGACCCTGCAGAGGGGGGCTTGGGGGGGGGGAATTCGGCGCCGGACCCTGCAGAGGGGGGCTTGGGGGGGGGAATTCGGCGCCGGACCCTGCAGAGGGGGGCTTGGGGGGGGGGAATTCGGCGCCGGACCCTGCAGAGGGGGGCTTGGGGGGGGAATTCGGCGCCGGACCCTGCAGAGGGGGGCTTGGGGGGGGGAATTCGGCGCCGGACCCTGCAGAGGGGGGCTTGGGGGGGGGGAATTCGGCGCCGGACCCTGCAGAGGGGGGCTTGGGGGGGGGGAATTCGGCGCCGGACCCTGCAGAGGGGGGCTTGGGGGGGGAATTCGGCGCCGGACCCTGCAGAGGGGGGCTTGGGGGGGGGGAATTCGGCGCCGGACCCTGCAGAGGGGGGCTTGGGGGGGGGGAATTCGGCGCCGGACCCTGCAGAGGGGGGCTTGGGGGGGGGGAATTCGGCGCCGGACCCTGCAGAGGGGGGCTTGGGGGGGGGGAATTCGGCGCCGGACCCTGCAGAGGGGGGCTTGGGGGGGGGAATTCGGCGCCGGACCCTGCAGAGGGGGGCTTGGGGGGGGGGAATTCGGCGCCGGACCCTGCAGAGGGGGGCTTGGGGGGGGGGAATTCGGCGCCGGACCCTGCAGAGGGGGGCTTGGGGGGGGGGAATTCGGCGCCGGACCCTGCAGAGGGGGGCTTGGGGGGGGGAATTCGGCGCCGGACCCTGCAGAGGGGGGCTTGGGGGGGGGAATTCGGCGCCGGACCCTGCAGAGGGGGGCTTGGGGGGGGGAATTCGGCGCCGGACCCTGCAGAGGGGGGCTTGGGGGGGGGGAATTCGGCGCCGGACCCTGCAGAGGGGGGCTTGGGGGGGGAATTCGGCGCCGGACCCTGCAGAGGGGGGCTTGGGGGGGGAATTCGGCGCCGGACCCTGCAGAGGGGGGCTTGGGGGGGGGAATTCGGCGCCGGACCCTGCAGAGGGGGGCTTGGGGGGGGGGAATTCGGCGCCGGACCCTGCAGAGGGGGGCTTGGGGGGGGGAATTCGGCGCCGGACCCTGCAGAGGGGGGCTTGGGGGGGGGGAATTCGGCGCCGGACCCTGCAGAGGGGGGCTTGGGGGGGGGAATTCGGCGCCGGACCCTGCAGAGGGGGGCTTGGGGGGGGGGAATTCGGCGCCGGACCCTGCAGAGGGGGGCTTGGGGGGGGGAATTCGGCGCCTGACCCTGCAGAGGGGGGCTTGGGGGGGGGAATTCGGCGCCGGACCCTGCAGAGGGGGGCTTGGGGGGGGGGAATTCGGCGCCGGACCCTGCAGAGGGGGGCTTGGGGGGGGGGAATTCGGCGCCGGACCCTGCAGAGGGGGGCTTGGGGGGGGGAATTCGGCGCCGGACCCTGCAGAGGGGGGCTTGGGGGGGGGGAATTCGGCGCCGGACCCTGCAGAGGGGGGCTTGGGGGGGGGAATTCGGCGCCTGACCCTGCAGAGGGGGGCTTGGGGGGGGGGAATTCGGCGCCGGACCCTGCAGAGGGGGGCTTGGGGGGGGGAATTCGGCGCCGGACCCTGCAGAGGGGGGCTTGGGGGGGGGGAATTCGGCGCCGGACCCTGCAGAGGGGGGCTTGGGGGGGGGGAATTCGGCGCCGGACCCTGCAGAGGGGGGCTTGGGGGGGGGAATTCGGCGCCGGACCCTGCAGAGGGGGGCTTGGGGGGGGGAATTCGGCGCCGGACCCTGCAGAGGGGGGCTTGGGGGTGGTAATTCGGCGCCGGACCCTGCAGAGGGGGGCTTGGGGGGGGGAATTCGGCGCCGGACCCTGCAGAGGGGGGCTTGGGGGGGGGAATTCGGCGCCGGACCCTGCAGAGGGGGGCTTGGGGGGGGGAATTCGGCGCCGGACCCTGCAGAGGGGGGCTTGGGGGGGGGAATTCGGCGCCGGACCCTGCAGAGGGGGGCTTGGGGGGGGGGGAATTCGGCGCCGGACCCTGCAGAGGGGGGCTTGGGGGGGGGGAATTCGGCGCCGGACCCTGCAGAGGGGGGCTTGGGGGGGGGGAATTCGGCGCCGGACCCTGCAGAGGGGGGCTTGGGGGGGGGGAATTCGGCGCCGGACCCTGCAGAGGGGGGCTTGGGGGGGGGGAATTCGGCGCCGGACCCTGCAGAGGGGGGCTTGGGGGGGGGGAATTCGGCGCCGGACCCTGCAGAGGGGGGCTTGGGGGGGGGGAATTCGGCGCCGGACCCTGCAGAGGGGGGCTTGGGGGGGGGGAATTCGGCGCCGGACCCTGCAGAGCTTGCTCCTGTTGAGGAGTGTGAGGCCGTCTTGACAGGGACGGGCGCTGCGGCCCTGAAATTGGCAAGGGAGGGGGAGATGATAGGGGGGCAGGGCGGAGGTGCGGCGTCCCCCTGGAGGGGGCACATAGAGTCTGCCTGAAAGGGGGAGAGGTTAGGAGGGGGTGGGCAGATGTGCAATGCGTTCCTAATAATCTCCTATAGGAGCATACAAAGTCTTCCTGAGAGGGACGGTCACTGCAGCCACTCATTTGGTAGGATGTGTGTTAGTCTGGGGTTTGGGGTGCAAAGGGAATCTGGGGAGGGTGCAAGGACTATGATTTATGGACTCATGTGAGATGAGTGCTGACAAGGCCGCCCAAGAGAGCCCACCTGGGTAGGAAGTTCCTACCCAGGTGGGCTCTACTAGGAAGGGTTCAGTGACTGGAGAATGTCAAGGTCTTGTGGACTGAAGGATAGAATGGGCTGGTTTCGAGACTGATGGACGGATTCACAACTTGTGATCCTCCTGATCCGCGGAGGTACCTGGTCCCTCCTCGTATGCTTCGAAGCCTAGCTTCTCCAGATCCGCTTCTAACAGTGGATCTTCCAGATCTACCATCAAACCCTGGATCCCCCAGACCCGCTCCTTAACCTGGCTTCTCTAGATCCGCTGGCAGCCTTGGATCCTTAAGATCTGCCGCCTGCACCCCCAGTGCTCAAAGCTTGTGTCTGATGCCTTTTGCAGGTAGGCGAATGCTTCCCCTGGGCAACCGGTGGCAGCCTCACCTACACCCTCCACAACCACAACAGCGTCCTGGGCATCCGGGAGCACGCGCTAGCGGCCGGGGCAGCGGTACACGTCGTCGACCTGCTCGAGCCAGAGGCGGGACACGCTCCAGATCAGTTGGTTCAAGCCCAGGAGCAGCCGGTACACGTTTCGGAGGAGCCGGTCGATGCACACTCTCTGGGACCCTATACTGTGCAACATCTCAAGACCATGAAAAGGTGTGCGGGTCTTAAGAACGCCGACGCCGACGCCGTGATGGCCTCGGGGGACGTGTGCTCTGGGGACACGGGCGAGACCAGCTCCGGTGCTGTGCGGCCTGCTACCTTGGCTGCCGCAAAATGCGAGCCCCGGCAGCCAGCCGCCCGCAACCCTGTGTACGCTGGCCCGACTGTAAGTGGCAGCCCGGCTGCACGCGGCGGCCCGCTGCACCTCTTTGCAATGCCTCTGGAGTGCAACTTCAGTGGGCTGCGCTACGATATGGCTGCGGTGGATGCGGCCAGAGGGGGAGCGCTGCAGGAGCAGCAGCAGCAGGTATGGGCAGAGGTGGCAGGGTGGGGGCAATCGCATCAGCAACAGCCGCAGCAGCAGGTGAGGGCAGAGGTGGCAGGGTGGGGGCAATCGCATCAGCAACAGCCGCAGCAGTAGGTGTGGGCAGAGGTGGCAGGGTGGGGGCAATCGCATCAGCAACAGCCGCAGCAGCAGGTGTGGGCGGAGGTGGTGGGGGGTGGGGGTAATTGCATCAGATATGTAACAGGTGCGGGCGGAGGTGGTGGTGGGTTGGCGGGGGGGGGTGATTGTATGAGACGCAGCAGCAGGTGGGGTAGAGACGGTGGGGTGGGGGGGGTGGGGGGGTAATTGTATGAGACGCAGCAGCAGGTGGGATAGAGACGGTAGGGTGGGGGGGGGGTGGGGGGTAATTGCATGAGACGCAGCAGCAGGTGGGGTAGAGACGGTAGGGTGGGGGGGGGGTGGGGGGTAATTGCATGAGACGCAGCAGCAGGTGGGGTAGAGACGGTGGGGGGGGTGGGGGGTGGGGGGTAATTGCATGAGACACAGCTGCAGGTGGGGTGGAGACGGTGGGGGGGAGGGGGGTAATTGCATGAGACGCAGCATCAGGTGGGGTGGAGACGTTGGGGTGGGGGGTGGGGGGTAATTGCATGAGATGCAGCTGCAGGTGGGGTGGAGACGGTGGGGTGGGGGGGGGGGGGGGGTAATTGCATGAGACGCAGCTGCAGGTGGGGTGGAGACGGTGGGGGGGGGGGGGGGGAGTAATTGCATGAGACACAGCAGCAGGTGGGGTGGAGACGGTGGGGTGGGGTGGGGGGTAATTGCATGAGACACGGCTGCAGGTGGGGTGGAGACGGTGGGGGGGAGGGGGGTAATTGCATGAGATGCAGCTGCAGGTGGGGTGGAAACGGTGGGGGGGGGGGGGGGGTTAATTGCATGAGGCGCAGCTGCAGGTGGGGTGGAGACGGTGGGGGGGAGGGGGGTAATTGCATGAGACACAGCTGCAGGTGGGGTGGAGACGGTGGGGGGGAGGGGGGTAATAGCATGAGATGCAGCTGCAGGTGGGGTGGAGAGGGTGAGGGTGGGGGGGGAGGGGGGTAATTGCATGAGACACAGCTGCAGGTGGGGTGGAGACGGTGGGGTGGGTGGGGGGTGGGGGGTAATTGCATGAGACACAGCTGCAGGTGGGGTGGAGGTCGTGGGGGGGGGGGAGGGGGGGGTAATTGCATGAGATGCCCCAGCAGGTGGGGTAGAGACGGTAGGGTGGTGGGGGGTGGGGGGTAATTGCATGAGACACAGCAGCAGGTGGGGTGGAGACGGTGGGGGGGGTGGGGGTGGGGGTGGGGGTTAATTGCATGAGACGCAGCTGCAGCAGTAGCAGCAGGTTGTGTTGTGGGAAGTTGTGGGTGGGGGTGGGGGAGTAGCGCCTCAGCAGAAGGGGGTAAGTGATGGTGGTATTAAAGCAGCAGAAGCAGAAGCAGCAGTCCTTCTGGAACCCCCTTTGTACTTGTCCTGCACCCTGCCCTATATAACCCTGGCACACGATCCCGCACCCTGAGCCACACTTCTTCGTCCTAAACTACAACCCCTGAACCCTTGACTTTGGAGAGGGCAGCACATCCTGAGTCCTCTACTGGGAAGGCTTCAGGGCTCATGTCTATTATGGGCTGTCGTCTCGAATGGGTTTTCTTGATGCCGGTAGGGTCTTCTCGACACATCCTCCCTTTCTATGCCCTACTCCCTTCACCCTTAACCCTGAATCACTCACCTGAATTGGGACAGCGTGCTTTGATCATCACCCTTTCCCTCTGGAATGCTCCTAGAGCTTTGGTTGCGGATTGGTTCTCCATGGTGCCAGGGCTTGTTCGCAAAGAGGTCTGTTTCTATGCCTGATTTCCCAGAGCCAGAGTCCTTTACCCTAAATCCTGAATATTTAACCTGATGATCACCTTCCATCTGTAATGCTTGCAGAGCTGTGGGCGCTGCTTGGTGCTTCTCGATGCAGCCAAGGCTTGTTCGACGCACCCACCGGACCTCTCAGCCCATGCAGTTGACTTCGTCGTCCTGTCGTATTACAAGATATTTGGGTGGGATCCGCAATGAAGGGTGAAATGTACTACACGGATTTGGGTGGGATAGGGAGCAAGGGGTGGAATGTTCTACACGGTGCTTGGGTGGGATAGGGCACAATGGGGGAAATGTAGTACACGCTATTTGGGCGGGATAGGGAGCAAGTGTGAGGTATGTAATAGACGTATTGGGTGGGATAGGGAGCAAGGGGGGAAATGTAGTACACCGTATTTGGGTGGGACAGGGAGCAAGGGGGGAAATGTAGTACACCGTATTTGGGTTGGATAGGGAGCAAGTGTGAGGTATGTAATAGACGTATTTGGGTGGGATAGGGAGCAAGGGGGGAAATGTAGTACACCGTCTTTGGGTGGGACAGGGAGCAAGGGGGGAAATGTAGTACACCGTATTTGGGTTGGATAGGGAGCAAGGGGTGGAATGTTCTACACGGTGCTTGGGTGGGATAGGGCACAATGGGGGAAATGTAGTACACGCTATTTGGGCGGGATAGGGAGCAAGTGTGAGGTATGTAATAGACGTATTGGGTGGGATAGGGAGCAAGGGGAGAAATGTAGTACACCGTCTTTGGGTGGGACAGGGAGCAAGGGGGGAAATGTAGTACACCGTATTTGGGTGGGACAGGGAGCAAGGGGGAAATGTACTACACAGCGTTTGGGCGGGATAGGGCACAGCGTTTGGGCGGGATAGGGCACAGCGTTTGGGCGGGATAGGGCACAGCGTTTGGGCGGGATAGGGCACAGCGTTTGGGCGGGATAGGGCACAGCGTTTGGGCGGGATAGGGCACAGCGTTTGGGCGGGATAGGGCACAGCGTTTGGGCGGGATAGGGCACAGCGTTTGGGCGGGATAGGGCACAGCTTTTGGGCGGGATAGGGAGCTAGGAGGTGGCGTTAAGTGCGTTGGTTGTGCGTCAGGATGCTCTGGCCCTGAACCCTTCACTCTAAACGCTGGCTGCCAAAACCCATTTGACCCCCTCCCGCCCTTCCTGCCCCAGACCAGGTACCCCTCTGGCCCAGGAGCACTGGTTGCGTGTGGGGATGCACTGGCCCTGTACGATACACCCTAAACGCCAGCTGCCTAATCCCATAACCCCTCCCCCCTTCCTGCCCTGGACCAGGTACCCCACTGGCCTAGGAGCGCTGGTGGTGCGTCGGGATGCCCTGGCCCTACTCAGCGCGAGTCGTGGCTACTTCGCCGGCGGCACCGTGCTGGCCGCAGCAGCGGATGAGGACTTTGTGCGCAGGTGGGCCAAGACGGGCAAGGAAGGGTGGGCCACAGATCCAGAATGTAGTACAACGAGCAGTACAGCAGTGTGATTAGCAGTACAGCAGTACGATTGGCAGCACCTTATTGACATGGGGGAACCCTTGTCGTCGGGTTTGTATTCTTAACCATTCAACATCCCCACCCTATGTCATGAAGGAGTGATATGAGTGGGCACCAGGTGTGACAAAGTGTGACAGGTGTGCGGTTTTGGCTTCTGCTGCACGACCTGGCAGTCTGGGCTGTCAAAAGCTGATGACGACACGTACATTTCCACCGCCATGTGGGAGTGATAAACGTGTGATTTGAGTGAGCTCTGTGTGTGTCTGTGTGACATGGTGTGAGATGTGTGATGGTTATTGCTGCTGTTGCTGCTGCTGCATGTATGCAGGCGGCCTGGGCCGTCAGGTCTGGAGGATGGCACGCTGCCTTTCACCGCCATTGCAGCGGCACGGCACGGCTTCACGCTCCTCCGGCAGCTCGGCGGGTTCACCGCCATAGAGCGCCACGCGGGATGCCTGGCCAGACACCTGGCGGCCAGCCTGGCAGATCTGCGACATGGGAGCGGGGGGGCAGTGGTGGAGCTGTATGGAGGCTGGGGGCCGCTAGGGGAGATCCGGCAGCGATTCTCAGAGGAAGGCAAAGAGTGCGGCGGTAACGGAAGGCGCGGCCCGACCGTTACATTCAACCTGCTTCGGCCGGATGGGAGTTATGTCGGTTACGGCGAGGTGCGGGGCGCGGGGGCCGAGGCTGTGGTTGTTTCTTTGTGCAGTAGATTGTGGATGAGGGGCTGCCTGGCGGCCAAACTGGGTTGATGGGGACCTAACCTTGACCAGCCGGCAGCCGCAGGCCCGAACAACAGGGCTTGCTGCACCAGGCTGCCTTGGCTGTAGGTCGTGATGTCGCTCAATTATAGATTTAACGCTGAATTGCACTTGTATAAACAGTGCACTTACTAGGCTTGGAAGGGCCTCTACCTTCACACTTCTCCATCTCTTCATATGCCTTATGGACACAGTGTTCCGGTTTATATTTTTTGTGTTTTTTCTTTTCATACTGTCATGTAGTTCGGAAAAGCGTTCCCCCCGCACACCTAATAAATAAAAATGTTTATTCAGATTCGCAGGGGAAACGCTAGTTCTTTCTTCGTCCACGCATCACCTGATTCTGACTGTTTATGACGGTTTCCCCGCAGCGGCGGGATCGCGCACAACGGACATCAATTATGTATAATCTATGTGGTGTGTAATGGTAACGGCGCGGATGTGGCTACGGCCCCAAGCTGCGTTGTTTCCTTAACCTCCACGCTCTTACAGGGCGTAGCTTTCTTTCTGTCTTATGTGGCCCATCACGCACCCCTCGAAAACATTATTTTGCTGGATGGCAACCTTTACGTATGTTATACACTATACAGGGTAACAGGTAGCGTAAAAAAGTCTTGAATATGAAATTGACAACTGAGTATATCTTAACCGAGCCGAAGCTTAATGGGGCTGCACCATGTTCATCTGTTGTGGAAGTGCTGGTGCTTGGATGCATTTTCAATTCATTACCGGTGCCTTATAAATCAAATTGAAACGAATCAAGAACAAGCAAACTGAGCAATTCGAATCCTGGCAGGCAGTGCAAACTTTTTTGGCGATGCATCGCTGTCGGCCATAGTTCGGGCGAAATCCAAATAATTGAAATCGTCGAATTTTGTACACTCATCGCCCAAGGCTGAATGGCATGTGGGGAAATGCGGGAAACAAATTGCTTTTCGATCTAGGGTGGGAACGCATCACATTGTGAACGTCAGGACCTCTTTCTTACCACGTTGAATCATTACATAATATCGCATTTTACCATGGGAGATTTAATCGATACCTGTAGCGACAGTGACTCGGCGGATGCATGCTTGATGCTTGCTGAATTTGCCGAATTTGCCGCGCATCAAGCACTACCAGAGCACTACCTAAGACCCATGTCAGCATTTGAGCCTATTTGCGGCTGCTGCTAGCGGCTTGGATGCTCGCAAGACAGCGACATGGATGCTATAAGTAGGAATCAGGAGAAATGGTCACAAGTTACAATGAATCCCATGCTTAAGCACCGAGGACTGACTTTGAGCTTAACTCTTGAATCCTTGAAATCTCGGACACGTCATGAAATTGAGCACTTTTCAATGAAGAATCTGATGATCATTCCCACCCTTTCGCCCCCGGACCCCCATGCGGGTGGGCTCGGGCGCCCCCCCACACACCCCCACCTCGGCTTCAGCTCGGCTCTCACACTTTTTCACTCATGTACACACTTTTTCACACCTGGGCAAATTATTAATTGACACAAAATGTATGAAAAGGGCATCACTGCTGGCAGGCCTTGCAGCGGATGCGCATGCTGTACAGCTTCCATCTGTTGAACAAACAATCCAATTGTGGCACATTCGAATTGACTTCCCTTGTTTTCAATGCAATTATTTCCGTCAATGCTGTCCTCTGGGCAAATATTCTGCCGGAACCCTTGATTGCCAACCGGAAATGACGTCAATGATGTACAGGCTATTGGTACGTATCCCTTAACCCTGAACATGTAGTCAGTACTGGTGTTTGATGACGAAGAAATGCAAAGCACATCCACAGGAAATCATGAAATACAAAGCAAAGGCCAGGCCCCCATGATCTGAATGCGGTCAACTGCCCCTCCCATCTGCAGGTACGCACCCTGGCGGGACTGCACGGGATACATCTGAGATTCGGCTGCTTCTGTAATCCCGGCGCTTGCGCCAAGCTGCTGGGGCTGTCAGGTAATGATTCTTGTGAACCCAGTAACCTTGTAACCTGAACCCCAAACATCTCCATACTTTTTCTGATGGACTGAAAGAGTGGAAGGCCTGAGCCAAGATTGAGGACGCGGCAGCACCTCAGTCCTGTTTTTCAGCTCCCCCTTGCCGCATTGATACCTCTGAGAGACGCACACCCAATGCAGCCTGTAGTCCCTGTTCAACAGACATTCGAATCCCCGGCTCAACAGACATTCGAATCCCCACCTAGATCCCTGTCGCATGCCCTCTTCCTCTGTCCCGCCTCGACGGCTGTAGAGCTGCGTGAGGACTGAGGACATCAGTCCACGACATCAATCCCCGCCTTATGTCTCGTCCGACCTGCAATGGGCTTGCCCTTGTTCCTCCGGCCCGCTCCATCGACCTTGAAGCTGCGGCATGTATCCACGGGTCCGATCCCTGCTTTGTTCCACCTTCCTGACACGAGATCTCAAGCGCTGCGGGAGAAATTTGATCCCCATGGCACAGCTCAAGATCTGTGTGAACCCTTCCATACTTTGATTGGATCCTCTCAGGTTCCACTTCCCCGCAACGACAGCTCAAAATATATGTGTGCAAACTTTGATCCAAACCCATGATCCCCATCTCGTGCTGTGTGTGTCTTTTCTCTGTGATGTACCGGTGTGGCCGGCAAGCTGTACTCTTCTTCATAATTCCGTACTAAGTACCGATACAGTATGCCCAAACCTTCAAATTAGGGCGTTTCCTTTGCGTGAACATGATATTGTTATTTTGATCCCTGACCGTTTCGACCTTCCTACAAAATAACAGCTCAAGAGCTCCGTGAGAACTTTGAGGCCGGGCACGTCTGCTGGGACGACCGAGATCTGGGCTCGGGCGGCAGGCCCACCGGCGCCATCCGCGCCTCCCTAGGAGCGCTCAGCACCTTTGAGGAGATCCACCTGCTCGTCAGGCTGATCAAACGCTACTTTATGGTGCCAGATCACACAATTTCAAATTCGAATCTGAAATGTGCGCCGATGGCTGGACAGTGCGGCGACGGTCTGGCCCAGCAGGCCCAGCAGCGGCGGCTGCCGTCGAATGTGGGGACTGGGTCAGGCCTGCTGCTGGAGCTGCCGGGCGGCCCGGTCCCGCTGTCGGTGGATTTTGAAAGGCCGTTGGGGCGACTGAGGGAAGAGTCGGAGGCTGAGGCAGATCCTGGGGGGGGGAGAGGGGAACATGCCGAGGAGGTGTTTGACGCGGCCTCTGATTGCCATCCAGACCAGCCTGATGAAGTGGCCTCGGCGCTGCGGGCGCTGGGACTACAAGGTCAGGGACTGAGAAGATCTTTGAATGCAGCAATTTGTTCCTCGGATTTGCCTGGATCCGGGTCTGGTCCTAGATCTGGATCTGGTTCAGTGCTTGGATGCATCGTCCCCCCTCCAGCGTCTGACGCGTCTCCCCGTCTCACTATTCAGCACCAGCCCGATGTCTATCGCCGGGGGGCGTTGACGCACATGCTCCTGTACCCAGTGAAATCGTGTGCACCGCAACAGGTGAGGAGTTTATGAAAGGCATGGACATGGGACTTGGACTTTGAATATTCAGGATGTTGGGTGTCAAACGACTAAGCATGGCTCTGAAAGGCATGGACTGGAGACTGGGACTTTGAATATTCACGATTTAGGTGTCAAACGACTCAGCATGGCTCTGAAAGGCATGGACTGGAGACTAGGACTTTGAATATTCACGATTTAGGTGTCAAACGACTCAGCATGGCTCTGAAAGGCATGGACTGGAGACTAGGACATTGAATCTCCACGTTTGTTTGTGCCAAATGACTTAGCATGGCACCTTAACCCTTAACCACTAGCCTAAAACCCAACCCTACAACCTGAACCCTTGAAGATGAAACTATCTACATCCAAACTTAAGGCAATCTATTTTCCGCAAGTAGCTCATTACTGTATCTGAAACCTACCACCTCGGATCACCCACCCCTTCCTTCTTGTTGAAACTTCAAACCTGAACCCCAAACCCGTATGAATTGATCCTTGATAAACTGAGCACCATGCTCAAAAACTGAAAAGCCTGGACTGCGGGCCCAATTACCGCACTTCTCAAACCTTAAATCTGCAGCCCTCGACCACTCGATAAATCTAAAAATTTAAAACCCATACCATACCCTCAGATCTTCAGGGTGGCGAGCCTGCTGTTTGGTCCTTGAGACCTCCTGAAACCTCCTTATGAACCTCCTTATGAACCTCCTCATGAACCTCCTTATGAACCTCCTTATGAACCTCCTTATGAACCTCCTTATGAACCTCCTTATGAACCTACATTGAAACCTGCATCCTGGAACCGCGAACTTCTTCCTGACTCGAAGCCTAGATCCAGGAGCTGTAGAAGCATACAATCCAGGAGTCGTAATACTCTAAAAGCTTGAACCATAAAATCCAGGAGCCGTAAAACCCTAAAAGCTTCAACCCAAGGTCATTACCTTCTCTGTGGATTCAACTTGCCTGCTGTTAGACCCATTTTTAATTTGTAAGACCTGAACCCTGCAAGTTTAATGTGATGGCCCGTGGAGTCCACGTGCCTGCTGCTCGAACTTCAACATAGATCCTGGATCCTTGGATCCTCTCTTGACTCACAAAGCCTCAAACCTAAAACCCGGCATTTTAGGTGACGGCTTGGCCTGTGGGTCCGACGGGCCTGCTGTTCGATCGTGAATGGGCGCTCCTTGATGACTCATTGGGTGGCAGCGGCAGCGGCCGGGTGCTGACTCAGAAGGCATGCCCGCTCATGGCTGCAATCATGCCCCGGCTGGACCTCCGGGCAGGGACACTGACGCTGGACGCTCCGGGGTGCAGCGACAGCCTCGTCATCAGCCTCTCCGGATCTGGATCCGGTGCTGGCCTCTCTGGATCCAGATCTGATGTCGCCCTTTCCGGATCTGGATCCGTGTGGGGCGAGGGTTCACGTGCTGACTGGACATCAGCTGCGAAACCAGGGGCAGTAGGCAGGTGCCCTGGAGGATCTGCCGGCGGGGGTGGGGAGGGCGGCAGTGGAAGCGGAGCCACCAACAGCGGGTCTGGCGGGTCGGGAAGAGAGAGCGGCGGCATGGGCTGCACGGACGATGGGAGCAGGAGCGGTCATGCTGTGGATAACATCGGGGGCGGTGGGGAAAATGGCGGGGGTGGCAGCAAGCTGCAGGGCATCCGAGTGTGTGGGGACGTTGTTTGTGGCTGGGCGGTGGGTGAGGACCAGCTGGCTGGAGGCTCCGCTGCTGCGGTGGGGCCGCAGGGATCTGCTTCAAACCCCGATCTAGATCCGGTCCGGATCCGGGAGTGGTTCCGCCGTGCCCTGGGCCTGTCTTGCCGCCTGGTGAGGCAGGCGGCGGGCACTCGGGTGGTAAGGAGTACGGACGTAAGGGCGAGAGTGCGCAGCGGCCGCGCCGCCATTCTCGACCTGCGGCCCAACAGCCCTGAGACGGAGCGTGCTCGAGCAGCTGGACTGGGACGGGGACCTGGCGAGGATGACGCTGGGGCGCGGCGTACGCGTGCAGCAGGAGCGGAGGGAGTGGCAGAGGCGGGTGTAGACGCAAGGCATGGTATTAATGGGGGAGCGGGAGATGAGGGCGGGCGGACGCGCTCTCATGTCGGCTTCGCCAACGACGGGCAGTACATGCTCATTAATGCGGCTAGCCTGGATGACCTCAACGCCAGGTAAGCCCTAAATTAAACATTGAAGCCTTAAAGTATGATAGATTCCCGGGGTAAGGGGCATGACGCTGTTGCCTATGATGGGCAGTACATGCTCATTAATGCAGTCGTGGCCTGGACGAACTCAATGCCAGGTAGGCCAGGTAGGCCCAAAAGCTTCATGCTTACGACCTTTCCTGGGCAAATGCGGTTGACGCTGTTGCCAAGACGGTGCAGGCCCAATTTCGTGGTTTAAGCCTATCAGGTTGAAACCCTTAACCCCTAGCTCCTGTGTGCCTGCAGGCTGGCAGCAAGTGGGCGTGAGAGCAAGAGGCTGGATGAGAGGCGGTTCAGGCCCAACCTTGTGGTCCGAGGCTTTGAGGCGTATGAAGAGGACATGTGGGCGAGCATGCAGGTGCGATCAGATAGATGTTGTGGACGAGGGGAGGGGTCTCCAAGCACATAAATGCGATCATAAAATTTGATTGGTTTTTGGTTGAGGGAGGGTGGGAGGGGGATTTCCAGGCATGCAAGTGCGGTCCTCAATATTGGCTTTGTACGTGTTTAAGGGAGGAGGGTGTGCAAGCACGTACGTGCGGTCAGAGGAAGCCTGGCGTTTGTGTGGAGGGAGGGGATGTCCAAGCATGCATGTGCGATCCGCAAGATTGATTCTTCGTGTGGGGATGGGGGGGGGGGGGGTATAGGCACACTAAGAAAGGCAGTTCTGTGCTGATCAAGGTCGCTAGGTATGTGCCAAGGGAGAGGGAGGGAGCTCTTTAATCTAGGCTGATGGCCAAACGGGGCAGAATACGCTTTGAATGCAGCTGTAGGTGTCGGCGGTGTCGAGGGGGGAGGGACAATGGGCGATCCCCTAGCAGGACAGGGCACTGCCATGTTTTGGGGACGGGAAAGGCGGCTATGTCGGATTCCTGTTTGGAGTCACGGTTTCTTGGGCACCTAACTCCAACGCAGTTGGGGCAAGCACCAAAAAATTCGTAACCCGGGACCCGGAACTGGCAACCTGCAAGCGTCAAGCCAAAACCTAAAGCAGAAAACTGCAGACCGTGGACCGCTCTGTAAATTGCTTCCTATAGCTGTCCACTCCCAGTCTGCGCTTCATTTCTACCGTCTTGTCTTGTGTTGGTCTGGGTGCTTGGATCATGAGCTGCCACACGTTTGGCTCCCTCGGTACATGCGTGTACCGCCTAGCACAGCCTGACACCCTTTGCCGTGATTGTGCCTGCTCGCACCACTGAAAGCCACTGTTAATTCTAGCGCGAATCATTTGCAAGCCATTGCAATTTGGATGTAGCTACTATTCAGCCACATCACGGCCGTTGGGGGGGAGGGGAGGCACGCACAGGAATCCCTGTTGCCTGGGGAACCCCTTATGGAGACTGCCAAGCTTTGGCCCACAGCGGCATGTCTAGCTGTTCTGGCATGCACCACAAGCATTGCTGGTTTGGCTTCCAGGTTGGGTCTATCCCTACGGACGGGCTGGGCATATCAGTATAACATATGCCCGCCCGCGTGGCCGCGCTGCGATATGCCACAACTAGGTTGGTGCTGCCGTATAGCTGAGGAGTACCTGAAGCAAACAAAAATGTGTGTTCCGCTGCAGGTCGGATCTGTCCATATGGATGTCCTCGGCACTTGCCCGCGCTGCGAGATGCTTTCCGTTGACCAAGAGAGTGGGATAAAAGGCAAGCCCGGCATTCTGGTGGAGCTGGCGCAGTACAGGAGGATGGGCGGGAAGATGCACTTTGGTGTACTGCTGGCCAGCTACGGTACACCGCCGGCAGTATGGCTCGAGGGCGCTCCGGTGGGAGCAGAGGCAGCTGGCGAGAAGCTGCTGCTGGCTGCGGGGGCGAGAGGCCCCTCCTTGCTGCTGGGTGCCGGTGGTGGCGGCAGCGGTGGCGCTCTGAAGATTCAGCCTCATGCGAGTTGGGGCGGGGCGGGAGGCCTTGTCCCCCGGGGAGGACAGGTCTGGGAGGAGGATGTGCTACCAAAGGAAGGGAGGGGGCGGGAATCGGGTGCGGCGCCGACTGACAGCCTGGCGGCTGCGGCGGCGCCGCCTGCTTTGAATACGATTTGTGTGAGTGATCTTCCGTTGGAGTCTTGGATGGCTGCCTCCTTCCCCAGGGGAGTGTTGAAGGTGGGGGATGTGGCGGTGGCGCGGTTGCAGTAGGCGAGAATGCAGTGAAGGGAAAGACTGAGTCGGACGATTCATACGCCCGGGGACTGGTTGTGGCGACGGATGTTGCCAGCCCAAGTGGCGGCGTGAGTGACCTGCGTCCCCCAAAGTTGGTGCGAGTCAACCGTGCCCCTGGATTTGGCGATAAAAGCCGTGTGGTGCGAGTCAGTTATCTGGTAAGCAATTGCCCGGTTATTTACTTTCAGGCAGAATTGACATGCACCTCATAATATTGGTACCTTAAATGTCTTGTGTACCAGGTAGATTATTTCTGTACACAAGCTAGTCAATGACGTTACACCCCTGAGCCCCCAAGGCTCGACCGCGTGAGGCTAGATAGGAATTTTGACTTTCAAGTGTACCCTACAATGCATGAGCTTGAGGAGTGGGATGTCCACAGGTTCAAGTGCCCGTTTGCTGACTAACATTTACACCCAACTCAGTGTGGAACAGGCAGTGACGGTGAACGTAGGAAATTTTCTATTTTTGCAGTTTGTGGGGCACCTCGGGATTTATGGGACCGGAGTTTTATCAAAGCACCTGTGAATCATTTTCCCATGACAGGCTAGGTTTGTGTAGGGTTTCGCTAAGGACAGGTTATTTTAAGGTCTGCAGCAAGTGGTATATTTAAATCACTGTCAAGGACACTGCCGCTCAATTTCTGCAAGGAGGCAAGGTCGCTTCCCCTTGCCCTTCCTCCGGTGTGAGAGCTGAAAGAAAAAAACTCTGCCGCTCAATTTCTGCAAGGAGGCAAGGTCGCTTCCCCTTGCCCTTCCTCCGGTGTGAGAGCTGAAAGAAAAAAACTCATGCAAGGAGCTTACACAAATTATATAAGGGTCCAAAGGGAGGAGAGGCACAAAGAGTCAAAACCTCCACCATCAAAAAACGTGCGACGACCCCTGGCTAGTGTGGGAGCTGTGGGCAGAGGCAGCGGACAGGCTGCTGAAGGGGGGGACGAGGCCAGTCTACGGTGCGTACTACTGCCAGACTCTCATGTAAGGAAGCAAGAAGCTAGACGGATCTGCTTGTTTAAAGGCCTTCAAGTCTTGACGGCTTGAACAAGTACATGAATGCACCGCCACATCTCTGGTTGGTTTCAGATTGTCAGTTTTAAAAGTCAGTTAATCCTGTCATCCTGCGCCATCCTCCAGGCTAAGGATAACATGACTGTTGGTCTGAATGCGCAGTTTCATTTTTGAGCTGGGAATCTGATTTTCTGAATTTTCTTTGCCACCCTCATAGCTGATTGACGCGATGAACCTCAAGATGACTGACGCGTTAACAGTGCTACTTGTCAAAGTCGAAGTGGACATGTATACCTGCTGTCGACACCAGTGTTGTTTTACTGGCTGTCAGCTACCAGTTAGCTACAGTGTGTGTTTATGACGTAACACCTCTTGGCTGAACCCTGCTTAAAAATCTCGGCCACGTCAGCGCACAATAAGCCTGCTAGGAATTTACAGCGACAAGGCACATGAGAAAAGAGGAAAGCGTGTTCATCGTCAAAACAACACGAACAACAAACAAAGGGCAGGCATAGTTACCGTATACCCTGCCTCTACGGTATGTGTGCCAACATGCACCTATCTAGTCCCAGGGGATACAAGTGCAAACAGATTTGTTGCTCAGGCCTCTAGTTGTAGGCTGGCTCTGGTCTGGGACCCATGGGTCCAGTGGTCCCTGCCGAGCTGCCCGACCCGGGCAGATCCCCCAAAGTTGGTCTGGTGCACACTTAAAACATCAATGTCTCCACAACAACATGTAGTCCAACATGCCTCAGCACTTGAGCTAGGCCGCGGGGCTACCCGCATCAGCCGCCAGCTGGGGGGTCCTGGTAGGAGGTGCAGATCCAGCCATTACAGCGAGATTGGTGGACCCATATCCTCCGCTTCTACAATGTAGCGGTGGCACCAGAATCACAGCAAGATAGCCCTCTAATGGCTGAGACCATGGCAGCAGACGTGTAGTTTGCAGTCAGCCAGGGCACAGGAGGACGCACTTGGTGCTCTGACCTGCCTGCTGGGAGCACTTGAGGAGGTGCAACGGGGTGCAGCCGTCCCTACATTGCGTGAGGCAGCAGGTGACCTACAGCGCCTACCCGTCACACAGATGTTGGTGCTCGTTGGCGCCGCCTACGAGCAGGCACAGCTGGATGCAAGCAGCGGGGCCTTCGGGAACCCACCGACGGGATCAACTTATTAACTCCCTGTCGTTTCACGCATTCATTACCCTGCAGCTTGCTTACGCCTCTGAATTATCGATCGCTTCGAAGATCTACTGCTCTTCACCAACCTCTCCCGCACCATCCGGGTGGGCGGCATCGATTCAGACAAACTCCTCGTCGGTCCTGGGGGCCGTAACAATCCCTACGGACAGTGGCTGGACCTGAGCATCGGCAACCTCGGCGCTATCCTTGCCGAGTCAAAACAATCCCCCAGCGGCTTGTGGGAAACCTTCTCCGAGGTCATGGCCCGCCGGCCAGACCTGAAACAGAAGACACTTCATGAGCAACACCAGCAGGATTACCTCACGTTGCACCCCGTACGGATGCCCCAGAACAAGCGCCCGGCAAACACCTCTGGCGGCTACCGCCAAAAGCCACGCATGACCCTGGTACGCCCTTTCGTGCCTGCCATGATTCCCCTTGATCTACATGACCCCATTTCCTGCTACCCTCTCTTGCCATACACCCCACACTCCATTCCAGTTTTACTCAGCTCTCATCTTCACATTCCCACTGACACCTCTATTTTTCAACACCAAACAACCACCACACTGGCACTTTGTCATCACACACCACCTCCGCCCCCCTCCACATATCTTCCCTTCTCACTCCCTTTCACCCCTCGCTCCCCTTGCCCACCCCTTATTCCGCCCTTTAGGACTAGCAAGTCCACCAACACCAAGTCTTCAAGCGCTCTGCCAGAGATATTAAGTTGGCTACGCCACGTGCAAAGTACAATTCTGCGTTATCAGATTCCTTGCCTTCACAGCCAAAATTATGCCGTTACCCTGACCAATATTCGAATACATCTATTAAACAGCATGGTTCACTTTGGAAACATTATTTTATTTGCTAGCACCCTCAGTTTCAGTACACTGATTATACATCATATTTTATGCCTCCCCCACCCTTGTAATCCATCGCTCGGGAACTACCCACCGTCTCCATTAACCTCACCCCATGCCTCACAACCTACACCCGCTATCCCGATCCCCGCTGTCCTTCAGGCCAGACATACACTTCCGCCCTCAGCTCATCTTCCTCTACCTCCAGCCCACATATCCCCCAAACCTACCACTCGCTCCACAACAAAACAATGGCTACAATCTCTCTGGATCATAAAGATAACAAAATGCTACACCCCCCACCGTCATTATCAGCGGTTCCTACTGAGTAAGGCTAAGCGTCTTTTAGCACGTCTAACACATAGAAAAAAAACAGATCCTTCCGTACTCCGTCTCCTTTCCCACCACATCTCCTTGCTCCAACACCCTCCTCTATCTCCTAGACCTACAAATATTTCTCCTTCTTTCCGTTGCCCCCCGATCGGAGGCATCTCTGAAACCCATGCCTTACAATGCTCACCTACCACCCCCCATATCCTGCCTATTGGTCTTTACTTCGAGCGTCAAGTGGCCCAATACTGCCAACTTCATGCATACAACAACCTTGTACAATACGCCTCCACTACATGCACTCAAATCTCTGCGTGGTGCACTCAACAAAGCCGCCTACCTAAATATCCACACCACAAGCGCCTCTGGCTCCATCCTGAAAACTACTACGACCCGTCCCGAGGAAATTTTTCTGACGCTTTCTTCTCCTTCTGGCTACATGAAACCCAACATCTCAATAAGACGCGCATCATGGACAGATCTACTCCCATAGTAACCCCCACTAACCTTGCCCACCTCTCCCAGCTCACCATACATGATCTAGACATGGCTCTCATTTCCATGCAACAGTCCCACGGATTGGCCTACCCTGGCTTTGTTGTTCACACCACAGAGCTGGCTGGATATGGGCACGCATCTACCCTCCTCAAGTACAACGGAGCCTGGATTTGGCTTGACCCTGATGACCCCACACGCTCCACCATTGTCGGGCCTGACGGTCACTATAACCTTACCCTCCTTCGCACTCTAGCATGCAGTGTTTTTGCCCTGGTCCCAAGTACCACGTTAGAAGCCTGCCTTGAGGCCTCGCACTTTCGTCCCTCGCACGCCACTCCTACCCCACCCGAATATGCCACCATCATTGACATTGACGTGGAGGGTGCACCACCCATGCACCTCCCAGCAGTGACACCAGTCCCCCAAGCTCCAATCCCCCACCCATCACCAAAATCACCTTGTACTGCTCCTTCTCCGCTCCGCACCATCGCCGCTCCAAACAGCAGAGCGCTTCGCATTGCTCCTCCGACATCGCGATCATGTACTTTGCACTCCTTTTCCTCGGCCAAGACCCCCCCGCTTCAGTCAGGCTCCACATTCCAAGATTCCAAATCCATTTCTTTCACTACTTTTAATCACCAAGGACTACGTTCTAACTTACGAGACCTGTCCGACCTCGTCAATTCCGAATGCCCACACTTTCTCTTTGGACAGGAAACACACATATTTTCATCCCAGCATACTCAGCTTCGTAAAACTTGCTCGATTTTCGCGTCCTACGCTCTTTTTTTCAGCAGCTTACCCAACTCCACGGACCTCTCTCGATGCCGGCCAGGAGCTTCTGCACCAGGTGGAGTTCTCCTAGCAATACAAAAAACATACACCCAGCACCCTCTATTCAAACGCCAAACGATCCCTACCAGCCTCACAGGCTACTGCATACATGTTTCCCTGCCCATGGCCAATAATATGGTCCTCCATGTTCTAAGTGTCTACATGCCCCCCGGCCATGCCATCCTCAAAGCTGCATGCATGGACTACATTGCATCCCAAATCGATACCCATGACCCAGTCTCACACTTCTTTATCATTGGCGGAGACTTTAATCATCATCTAGGCCCTGTCATGCACCCTGGCTTCAGCTCTTTCCTCCATGCCAGCAACCTCACCCCCATCAATGCTTCCTCTACTCAGCACACTACCCATTACCCCCACAACTCACAGTGCAGGCCATCTATGATCGATGATATCCTCCTCTCTACCAACCTCCCCCGCTCTACTTACACAAGTATGGCAGACGTGACATGCCATGTCCCTACCTTTTGCCAATATTTCTCGGATCACCTGCCACTCAGTATTACCTGCCCCAAGGCTATGCTTCCGATCCTCAGGTCTCCAGTCCCATCTTCCCCGTCCCAACCTCTCCTTCATCAGACCACTACACCCAACCCCTGTCCACCTGCCCCAATTGCTCGTCCCACTGAAATTAAACAACCCATACCCAAACCCAACCTAGATATTACACGCCAAAAACTGAACACCAATCTATCCACAGCGTGTGACTCCCTATTGGCACACAGCACCCACCTCTTAGACCGCATATACCAAGATGTACCTCGGACCTCTTGTGGCACCCGCCCCTCCATCCCTTGGACAGCATGTAAACAGATAATCAAAGACCTTCAGCTTGACATCCCATCGCTCGCCTCCTCCCACACAGATCTCCTCGATGCGGCCTTGTTGATCATGAAACAGTGTTGCCCAACCAGAACTGTTGCCCCTCCAAACCCTTGTGGCCAAGCCCGCTCCCGACAATGCTACCTCCCAAGAACTGTCCAGAAGAAAATATCCGCCCGTTTGCATACCATCACTGTCCTCTTCTTTGCACGACGTTTCCTCATGCGCCTGCTAAATTCTCCAGAGTTCCCCACCGCCGTCCATCCTAATACCGACCCCCACTTTGCCACACGTGCCCGGCTCCTCCTTGCACTAAAGTCTGAAACTTGCCTTGGTCAAATAAATGCCCGTCATCCACATTGCCACAACACCCCTCACCGTGGTAACTTGGTCGACCTGCTCCCTTCTCTCCCTGATTCCGATGGCCCTGACCCCCATGCTACCTGGTCCAACTGGATCCACACATGCGACGCGCACATACGCTCCACCCGGAGGCGCATCCGAAACACCACTAAGCCACATAGTGAACGCAATACCCACCGACGACGTCTGACACGCCTTCTCTTCACTTCCCCCCGTAAGGCCCACAACATCATCTTCCAGGATTCCACAGACACCGTATCTTCCGAAATCACCTCAGTCCGTAATACAACCACCCAACACCTTCTTACTGACCCAACGGACATGGTTCAATACACTGAATCCCACTTCGGCAGAGAATGGGCGCATGACCCCTCCCTCCCTACCCATGATCCCTTTCCTTGGGCGGCCACAGGCGCAATTGATGCATTCACTCTTGACACGCCTGCCAAATCCCACTCCACACCAACTTCTACCCTGCTTCCATATGTCACCCGAACACACCTCTTTCATCGTGTCCTCCACAAATTATCCAACAATAAAAAGCCAGGCCCAGACGGTGTCCCCAATGAACTCCTTCGCATCATGCCATCTTCATTCAAGTCCTCCATACGTAACCTCCTTATCCTCATGTGGGTCACTGGCTCTACCCCAGACACATGGAAAGTCTCACATACCACTCTTCTCCATAAAAAGGACGACCCCTCTATCCTGACAAATAAACGACCCATTGGCATGCACAACACTATCTACAAACTTTGGACTCGTTTTGTCAGTACTGTCATATCTGAATTTTCTGAGGACCACTGCATACTCAGTCCTTCCCAAGAAGGGTTCCGAGCTAAACATAACACCTCTCGCCATCTGCAACGTCTTGTACATCTTCTAGAGGATGCCCAAGCATCCAACCGCAATATCTACATTGCCTATGTGGACCTCACTAACGCATTCAACACCATAAACCATGACAAGCTCTACCGTATTATGGATACCCTAGGATACCCTGAAGATTCTGTCGATGTCATCAAAGGCATCTACACTAATGCCTCTACCCGTATCATTCTCCAGCGGTCTTCAGGTCTTGCTACTCATCCTATCCCTGTGGGTCGAGGCACCATTCAGGGGGACACTCTGTCTCCCCTGGTTTTCAATATCTACATGGAACCTTGTCTCAGATGGTGCAACACTGGTGGCCATGGCTTCACCCCCTCATGTGCTATCCCCCTAGGCATGAAACACCCTTGTGCCCTCACTCTCTCCACCCTCGCCTTTGCTGATGATATGGCCCTTCTCTCGCATTCTCACGTTCGCCTCCTTCATCAACTTCACAAACTCACTGCTTATTGCACATGGGCAGGTCTAACGCTCAACGCTTCCAAATGTGCACTTACTGGGGCGGCTCACCATGCAGCTCTTACAGGATTGGCCCACACTATTGCCGAGCAAACCGCCCTCCTTCATGCCCAACTACACAATAAATTTTTTGTGAACGGCATCCCCTTTCCATTCTTCCCTCCCTCAAAATCTTACAAATACCTTGGTGTTTACATCAACACCCTTCTCAGCTTTAAAGATCATCTCGATGCCATCACTGCCACTATCCAAGCGAAATCACGCAGCCTCATCATGGCCGATGTCGCCCCCCAACACATTCTCATGATCATCAACAGGGTCCTTCGCCCTAAAATTACGCATTCCCTATCCATTGCACCTTTCTCAGAAGTGGATATACGGATACTCGATACCCTGCTTGCCAGAGTCCTCCGAATTTGCATGAATCTTGGCCACTCCTACCCCACCGCCCTTATACTCACACCCACAGATCGGGGGGGTGTTGGCCTCACCTCCCTCCTGACAGATTACACCCAGATTTCCGCCCTTACCCTCACCCGAGCCCTGAACGATGAAGGTTCCCTCGGAACCCTCACTTCTGGCGTTTTGAACCAACAACTGGACACTCATGGACAACTCCCCCTCACGTCGCTGGTGCGACCCACTAGAACTTTTCACTCGTTACCGCTCCCCATGCGTCAACTTTCCCTCATGCACCATGCTCAACTTGCTCTCCATCGTTGCTCATCAGGCCCTTCCCCTATTACCTCTGGAGTTCAAGAACTCCTCGGCAATGCCATGTGGCGACAACTGACCCACATCCTCTCACCCACACCTCCTCCACCTGACACTACCCTGCCATTTATGCCTATTCCTCCCTACACTCCAACACCACAGAGTTCCACCCTCCTCATCACTCCAGAACTACTCCATCCTCTTTGTCGTCTGGGCATCACGTCCTTGGAACCACTTACCGTCATGACTGGACCTCACATTTCTACCTTCCAGCCATCCACGTACCTGTCTGCAACATTCAAAGGTAAAGCGCGCCGTCGTTGGATACAACAGGCCCAAGTCTCGCTCAACCGTATCACCCTGCTCCTTAATGGGCATCCCTCTGACCAAGCCCTCAGCTACACGCGCTTTTCTGCACTCCCCCTCCATCAGCGCCACATCACGATCGCCCATGACTTCTCCCAACTCCCTCAGGTTGTCTCGACCACCCTCCCCCACATCGCGTCTGCTCCCAGTGCCGACCAGGCCCTTGGTCTCCTCCCCCAATGCTTCTCCCCACGCCCTCAAGCAACTTCAAAGCGCGCCCGTCCCACTATCCCCCGTAGTACTCATACCCGCGCTCCAGAGCTCTTTCCCAACCCAGGCCTTCCCTCTAGCCCACCCCTTCCTCATGCTCCCTTTGTCCTACACTTGGGCACAACACCATGCCCCCTACTCCCCCACCATCCCAACTACATTCTCGACCTTTCATGCCCCCCTCCCTCTCCTCCCCCTGTCCCTTCCACCTTGCCCCACATCCCTCCTCCCACATTGTTTGTCCTGGACCTGGCTGCACCCCCAGGTCCCCCACTCCCTCATCATCATGACTACATTCTAGACCTCTCATGCCCCCCTCCCCCGCCCCCCCCCCCGTCTATGCCCCCCCACGACTCGCTCAGGATTGTTGGATCAACCGTTCGTCTCGTCCACCCTATCGTTCCTCTACCCCACACCACCCTCCCTTAAACCGTACATCACTCACACGTAAGCGGACATTACCAGACCAAGCACACACACATACGGACCCCGCCTGTCCCTTGCTTCCTCCTTCCCCTACTCGTCCCCTTGACCTCGGCCTCACAAACCTCCAACGTCAAGGGCTCTGGCGTTTACACTCCACAAATCCCCATCCCCGCACCCAATGGGTCCCATCCTCTGCGAACCAAGATCACTCATGCATCGACCAACACGTCTCCTTTAACATAAATCCTGTCCATCCCGACTTCGACATCATACCACCACATTCCTTCACTATCCAGATTGGACTCCACTCACCCTCTTCCGGCCCGTTACACCCTCCCCCCTTACCTTCCGCCCCTGCCTCTGATCCGCAACCCCTTCCATGGCAATGTCACTATGCCTACCTATACCGCCCAAATGGCACTCTTGTTGGTTGCATCCCTGCCCGCCGCCTGCACTGGCTTCGTGCATGCTATGATCATACGAAACTTACCCTTCCTGCCCTACACCTCGCCCACTCTGAGGGTTCCTTCGAGCAAGATCTTGCTTCCCTTCTTGCCCGATACCCCATTCATACCAAGCACAAAACAGGAACCGCGCCTAACACGACTTGGTGTCTCCCGGAACCCATGATGCAAGTGCTCTCAGATAACATGTCCACCCATCTCCACCGTTTTGCATCTCCTCTCGACGTCTCCTACCATGCACGCACATACTATACCACCCACCATCACGATTGTCTTTTTGGGGCTCTCCATAATGCATACTCCACACCTTGGACCGGCAGCTCGTTCGTTCATCCAGACTTCAAGATGAAAACAATCACAAAGGCAATCCGTTGGGCCGTCTCATCCGCCAGCATGACTACGGTACCCACATGCACTATTATCCTTACCCCAGTTTGGAAGAACTCATCTTTCATGAATTGGACCTCCCATGCCAATATGGTTCATGTTCTGACTCTTCATACCGACCCCAACTTTCGCTTTTCAGCCCCGGACCACTTGGCACACATCTACACAGCAACCCAACCAACATACGGCACTCCCAAATGGCCACTACAACTTCTTGTCATTGGTAACACAGAGGGCCTCGCTCGCTTCTACCCTGACCCACCTCCCACTGCTCCAGTCGATTCCAATGTGCACACACTATCTGGACATGGACACCCACCTGGCACCACACCTGCCCACCGTCCACACCCACCCACCCGGCGCCAATCCCAACTTCCCGGTTCGCATGCGAAATGGCAACACCCCGCTGGATTCTCTGTAGCCTCCCACCTACACACGCACACTACCCCGCCTACCCCTCTCCCACTTGCCCCACTCACTTTCCCCCTTATCCTTTTCAATGAACTCCGATCTCTCTACCCCCCTACCTATCCACTTGCTTGGCCGTTGCTTCCGGCATACTACACAGACGGAGCTTGTATACAGGATGACGCCGGCAATAACTTGATAGGGGCTGCCTTTTACTTCACTGTCGATGGCTCCACCCATACGGTCAACCCTACTGGAAAATGTGAAACGAACACTATCACCAGGGCTGAACTTGGAGGCATTCATGCAGCCCTCGATCATGCCCATACACCTTCTGGCCCCGCCTTGACCATTGCCCCTTCCCTTACTATCTTCACTGACAGTCTTTGCAGCATTTACCTCATACAGAAAGCTGTCTTTTACCCGCATGATCTCCTTGAGGACAAGCATGCACCGCTTCTCCTGGCCATCCGCCGCCTACTCCTTTCACGGGCCAACATAGGCCTACCAACGCTCATCCAGAAGGTGAAATCACATATTGGTATTATCGGCAATGAACTTGCTGACATTGGGGCAACACGAGCCTTGGACGCACCCAGCACTTGTACATTTAACCTTTCCCATATCAACAACCAGTACATGGCTTCCCTCCCAGCTTGGCCTTGCCTACCCCAAGACGATACTCAAACGGATTCAAACGACACCCCTTGGTTCACTTCTGACCTCACCTCCTCTATCAAGGCACACCTTCACTCTTCTTGCCCTCACGTTACGGACGGTGACACCACCATATCTTGTGCTACTTATACCCGCATAATCGAAGAAAATGCCCACTCTTTACCCTTGTATAACAATCACATGTGGCAGTCTTCTGCTTGCCACTTTTCTCTGAAGCGATGCATCCTCCGTATGCGAGCCAACCTCTTATGGACAGCTAAACGGGCACTTCTCTTCCGTATTCCCTACAAAACAACAGTGCGCTCGTTTACCGATGGCCTTTGCCCCATATGTACACCACCTCCTACTGGCCCACCTGACGCTACTTCTGACACACAGGGACACATGTTTGGAAGATGCAGGCATCCCCGTATGCAGGCCTCTTATATCTCCCGACACAACAAGGCCCTCTGCCTCATCCAACGTTCCCTCCACCGAGGCACAAAGAGTGGAATGTTCACAATTATGGATGCCACACCCGCTACATCCCTCCCACCAGGAGTCTATGACACCCGTATCCCGCAATGGATGCTTCCCGCTGTCCCCCCTGCCACACTCTGCCGCCTTCGTCCTGATCTCCTCTTAATTGAAGGCCTTACCATTGCCGATCTCCACAGTTATCCTCCCGCCCGGCTTGCCGACCCTGCCTTCCTTCTTGACCTCCAACACCGTTGTACCATCCATGTTATTGAGCTCGGGTTTACCTCCAATCTACAATTCTGCCTGTCCCACAAATCCACACAACATGCACAGTTAGTACAATTGCTTCGCTCCGCAGGATGGAACCTCACTACACCTGTTTTAGACCCTCTCCACATTCCTGCCCCCCACCCTCATACATATCTGTTACCCCCCCCTGCTAAAGACATCCTCTACCCCTATGTTCACCTCGTCATCATTGGTTGCTCTGGCATTTTCTATAAAGATATCATGCACCTCTTTCCAGTCCTTGGTATCACACCCTTCAACGTCCCCCCACTGCTCAAACAACTAGCAGTTCACACTGTCCAATCTGCCTATTCCATTCATCGACTTCGCCGTTACCTTGAAAACAGTCCACCCGACTGCCGTCCAGCATCTCCCCCTGTTCTCACTGACCCGCCATAGCCCCTTTCTCCCTTTAAGGGTATACAGACCGGGGCTTGGGCGTCTCGTCAACCTGTACTTCCCAAAATCCACGCCGCATCGGCGTTCTCTTTTCTTTTCTTTTTCTTTGAGCCTTCGCTCAATCCTGTTAATAGCCGCCTGTCAATTCTATTTATTGCATCTTGTTCATCAGTGAGCGGCTTAACATTCAACGCATCGCCTTGCGGCGATCTCTTGTCAGCTGAGCTGGCCGCCAAGACGGCTCTCAATCTGGTCGACTTTGGAAAAGGCAAGATTACCCTGTCTCATGCTGGCCTCATCCAACCGCTCGACACGCTGTTCATTTCTGACCGTGAGTTTTCTCTTCTTGTTCCTTCTTGTCAATAGCGGCCGAGTGGCTTGCAGTCGCTGGTGTGTCGTACCTACCTTCTGTAGACAGTAAAGATTGGCTTGGTCCTTTTGACATTATCGAGTTACCATACCAAGGAAAGAGTGTGACATTCGTGCCTTCTAGTCAAAAGCAGTCTCGCAAAAATCACAAGCTTGCTGCTGACATTCTGCTGGACATTATCGACCACATTTTCAAGCTGCCGCTTACGGGTCAATGCGCTACTTAATCCGCTACTTTCTGCTAACGGCACATATGTTACACATTCAGAAATCGCCTTACCTCATGGCCCATTGGCCTGCTACGATTTCGGGTTGGTTGCATGGCCAACCAGCCATTGTCTTGCCATCATCATATTCATTGCAACCTCCTTGTCACGGTATAATGCAGTATACGTGCCAAAACCGTAGGGACCGCTGACGCGTCCCCGTAGACTCCGCAGCTTCCCTGCGGAGCCCCCTTTTTAGGGTTAGGAGCCCAGCTTCCCACTTTCGGGAAGGTCTGAGGCAGGATTTCCCGTACTAAGTAAATAGGGCTTGCCGGGACCTTTGAATCCCGGCTTGCACGCTTGACATTTACTTCGTTCCTTTTAAGTGGACAGGCCTCTAATTGTAATCAGCACCGGCTATCATCCCAAGATATACCCTGTGAATACCAATAACGCCAGTACCACGAAGGCACGAAGACGATCAAGCCTAGTTCGGCCTCAGAGCCGACATAGCAACCTAGTAATCCTCAGCTAGATGCCCAGCCCGACCTAGGACACCGCCCGCAGTCTACGGCTACGACATCCCCCGCTTCACGCGGTAAGTGACTCAGCGACCCGACAGATCAGCTATCTGAAGGGCCAGCAGTTTAGCTTTACAAGTGACCAGCTCCGTGTCTGTCATCTAGAAGTTCCAGCCACAGCTTAACGCGCTGCGCATCCGCGGCCAGTGTGTAGTCACTGAGTCCGCCCGTAGGCGTCCGCCACTATGTGGGGAAGAAGTCCGCCACGGACCTGAAGCAAACCTCTCGTGTCCACTTAAAAGGAACGAAGTGGATCTTGCCTAATCAGCCTGACCCAAAGAATCCTGCT
The DNA here is from genome assembly GCA_037349105.1 of Limnomonas spitsbergensis. Lineage (NCBI taxonomy): Eukaryota > Viridiplantae > Chlorophyta > Chlorophyceae > Chlamydomonadales > Limnomonas > Limnomonas spitsbergensis. Next base: position 1,713,755 of record JAYJMM010000087.1, on the reverse strand, counting down.
AAAGGTGTATGTGCTGTGGAGCTTGGAATTTCTTTTTGAGACAGCGGATCTGCCTTGGACAGCTAGAAATCACTAAGCAGAGCTGATAGTGCCTGTGCATCTGGACTTGCCTTTGTGGTGGAGTGCAAATTCCCAAGTGTTGACAGAAGTGGATCTGCGGATCAGTGATTACGTGGATTGCTGAGGCCGAGACATAGCAAGCTCAAGACTCCCTAGCGGGAAGCCCGACTCAACCTAGGACTACGTCTACGGTCAGCGTCTGCGGTCTACGGTCAGCGTCTGCCGTCTACGGTCAGCGTCTGCGGTCTACGGTCAGCGTCTGCGCTGCGAAGCGGAAAGAAATAGCGGACGAGACCCGCTATATGCGGAATCATCCAAGGCTGCAGAACGCAGCTTGAGAGGAGCCTGCGAAGCTCGAGGAGCAATCTGTGCTGCGAAGCGGAAGGAAATAGCGGACGAGACCCGCTATACGCGGAATCATCCAAGGCTGCAGAACGCAGCTTAAGAGGAGTCTGCGAAGCGCGAGGAGCAAACTGCGCTGCAACCCAGAAGGTGAAAATACCCGCCGGACCCATAAAAGAAAATTTTCCCGTGCTTGACCTGTCTAGCAAAAGCCTAATCAGCCTGCAGAAGGTAGAGGAGAACGGAAGCAGGCTTTAAGCTCGTGCCCAGTTGCTGTGAGCCCACACAGTCGAGCTGGCACAGCTGTTCAGCATCGATAGTAATTAGTACAATGCAGGATGCCATTGTAGATCCCAACCGCCACCAGCACCCTGTAGCCGAGGAGGCAAAGCAGATTTCCCTTGGCTTGTCGATGGATGAATACGCAGGGATGGGGGACAAGACCCTGGGGGTTGTTAGTTCTCGAACCTTGGATGCGAGTACGGTGCACAGTGAAGTGACACGCAGGGGTATCGGACGAGGCGGCACCGCGCGCATCCCGACGGGGCTGAGCCAGGAGGGAGAGCGGTGGCCGGTTCCCGACGATGAGTCCCTGGACCCGACCTCGGCGCCACCCACTGAGAGGTCGCAGACCGGTGGTGTTGGAGAGGGAGGCGGGCCAGAGGAACCTCCGGTGGACCTGCCTGTCGGGGCAGGGACACGGAGCAGCGAGGTCAAGATGGATCTCCAGGTGTCGCACACAGAGATCGGCCGAGATGAGCCAGTGCCCCAATCAACCCCGGATTTTTGGAGGCAGGGCCTGGAATATGCGCAGGGGTTGAAGCTGAAAGGAGGCACCCCTGAGTTGGCCTTGGATCCAGATACAGCAGTGTCACACACAGAGATCGGCCGAGGTGAGCCAGTGCCCCAATCAACCCCGGATTGTTTTAGGCAGGGCCTGGAATACGCGCAGTGGTTGAAACTGGTAGGAAGTGCATCTGAGTCGGCTCCAGATCCAAACACGGCTGTGTCGCAGCTACGGGGCGCGGATCTATGCAATGGGCCAGAATACGCGACGCAGAAGAGGCCGCTGGGAGTGGCAAGTGCTGCGCAACGCGTTAAAGACGAGAGTGGGACGATGCCCCTTGGTGGAAATCAGATGATCAGGAAACTTGCAGATCTGCAGGCGGTAGAGGGAGCAAAAGCCGCCACCACTGAATGGCCCCCAGTAAAAAGGAAGGAGGACCTGGCCCAGCCGGTAGGGTGGAAGAGGCTAGGGCAGTGGGCCACTGGAGTGTGGAAAGTTGTGTGTGACGCAGAGCAGGTGGGGTTGGGCAATCTGGCTGTGCTGGTTGGCACCGCAGGTCGCGTGCCCTTGGAGGCATTGACCAGGCGTGTGGAGCAGCCATGTAGGCAGGTGCCCCCCAACGGCTGGTCCATGTTTGATATCCTCAGCAGTGAAGGCGAGCCAAGTTCCATGCACCAACAGCAGACCCGAGGGAGTGCCTGTCCATCCAGGCGGGATAGCCCGGTAGCTAGCGAGCAGCTGCACCTGATCAACTGTGTGACGGCAGAGAGTGCCTGTCCACCCAGGCGGGATAGCCCGGTAGCTAGCGAGCAGCTGCACCTGATCAACTGTGTTACGGCAGAGAGTGCCTGCCCACCCAGGCAGGATAGCCCGGTAGCTAGAGAGCAGCTGCACCTGATCAACTTTGTTACGGCAGAGAGTGCCTGCCCACCCAGGCAGGATAGCCCGGTAGCTAGCGAGCAGCTGCACCTGATCAACTGTGTTCCGCAGGGGAATGCCTGTCCACCCAAACCAGCGGCCGGTGGCTGCGAGCCAGGACAACTGCAGGTGCAAGCGTCACGGCTATGCTTGCAGAGTGAGGCAGTTCCCGTAACACCTGTAGTGATCGGTGACTGCGAGCCAGGCCACCTGCAGGTGCAAGCGCCACGGCTGTGCTTTCAGAGGGAGGCAGCCCATGTGACACCTGTAGGGATCGGTGACTGCGAGCCAGGCCAACTACAGGTGCAGGCGTCACGGCTGTGTTTGCAGAGAGATGCAGTTCCTGTGACACCTGTAGGGATCGGTGGCTGCGAGCCAGGCCAACTGCAGGTGCATGCGTCACGGCTGTGTTTGCCGAGGGAGGCACCCCATGAGACACCTGTGGTGGCCGGTGGCTGTGAGCCAGGCCAACTGCAGGTGCAGGCGTCACGGCTGTGTTTGCAGATGGAGGACGTTCCTGTGACACCTGTGGTGGCCGGTGGCTGTGAGCCAGGCCAACTGCAGGTGCAGGCGTCGCGACGGTGCTTGCAGAGGGAGGCAGTTCATGTGACACCTGTGGTGGCCAGTGGCTGTGAGCCAGGCCAACTGCAGGTGCAGGCGTCACGACGGTGCTTGCAGAGGGAGGCAGCTCATGTGACACCTGTGGTGACCGGTGGCCACGAGCCGTGCCAACTGCAGGTGCATGCGTCACGGCTGTGTTTGCCGAGGGAGACAGCCCATGAGACACCAGTGGTGGCCGGTGGCTGTGAGCCAGGCCAACTGCAGGTGCAGGCGTCACGGCTGTGGTTGCAGAGGGAGGCAGTTCCTGTGACACCTGTGGTGGCCAGTGGCTGTGAGCCAGGCCAGCTGCAGGTGCAGGCGTCACGACGATACTTGCCGAGGGAGGCAGTTCCTGTGACATCTGTGGTGGCCAGTGGCTGTGAGCCAGGCCAACTGCAGGTGCAGGCATCACGACAGTGCTTGCAGAGGGAGGCAGCTCATGTGACACCTGTGGTGACCGGTGGCCACGAGCCGTGCCAACTGCAGGTGCATGCGTCACGGCTGTGTTTGCCGAGGGAGGCACCCCATGAGACATCTGTGGTGGCCGGTGGCTGTGAGCCAGGCCAACTGCAGGTGCAAGCGTCACGGCTGTGTTTGCAGAGAGAGGACGTTCCTGTGACACCTGTGGTGACCGGTGGCCACGAGCCGTGCCAACTGCAGGTGCATGCGTCACGGCTGTGTTTGTCGAGGGAGACAGCCCATGGGACACCTGTGGTGGCCGGTGGCTGTGAGCCAGGCCAACTGCAGGTTCAGGCGTCACGGCTGTGTTTGCAGAGAGAGGACGTTCCTGTGACACCTGTGGTGGCCGGTGGCTGCGAGCCAGGCCAACTGCAGGTGCAGGCGTCACGACGATGCTTGCCGAGGGAGGCAGTTCCTGTGACATCTGTGGTGGCCAGTGGCTGTGAGCCAGGCCAACTGCAGGTGCAGGCGTCACGACGGTGCTTGCTGAGGGAGGCAGCTCCTGTGACATCTGTGGTGGCCAGTGGCTGTGAGCCAGGCCAACTGCAGGTGCAGGCGTCACGACGGTGCTTGCTGAGGGAGGCAGCTCATGTGACACCTGTGGTGACCGGTGGCCACGAGCCGTGCCAACTGCAGGTGCATGCGTCACGGCGGTGTTTGCCGAGGGAGGCAGCCCATGAGACACCTGTGGTGGCCGGTGGCTGTGAGCCAGGCCAACTGCAGGTGCAGGCGTCACGACTGTGTTTGCAGAGAGAGGACGTTCCTGTGACACCTGTGGTGGCCGGTGGCTGTGAGCCAGGCCAACTGCAGGTGCAGGCGTCGCGACGGTGTTTGCCGAGGGAGGCAGCCCATGTGCCACCTGTGGTGGCCGGTGGCTGCGAGCCGGACCAACCGCATTCTTGGGAACAAAAGCTGAGCCAGCAAGTGGCTGAGGAACCAGTTGGACCAAGTGAGGGCGAGGACCACGTGCACAGGCATGCAACGGTGTCAGTTCAGATGCATATGCACCAGCCAGAAGAGGATGGGCCTATCACACCACCAGTGGCAGCAGCTCCTGGAGGGACCAAGGTGCCAATATCAGACCCAGGGGCGGTCCAGCAGGCCAACAAACAGCTGGGGGCGCCAGAGAGTGAGGCATGTGTGCCTACAGCTGCCGGCAGCCCTAGCCAGTCCCTTGTCAAGGCCCCAGGACTCAAGGGGGGCCAGGCAGGCAACCTGCCGGAGGGGTTGGCCGTGCAGGGTCCAACTGAAGGGGCAAGGCAGGTGATCCCGGGCACAAGGGTAGCAAGCCCAACCCACCAGGACAGTGCCCATGGGGAACACAATGGACACTCACCCAAGCCAGTTGCAGCAGAGAATCCTGAGGGGTCAGAGGAGCAGGGAATCTCCGTACCCATGCTGAGGGAAAAGGTTAACTGGTACCGGCAGAAGCTCAAAGGAGTGGCCAGGCAGCTGTGGGTGGCCAGGCAGCCAATGTTGGCTTGGCAGTTGAGGATGACCAGGCAGCTGAGGAGGGTGAAGCATAGCTTGGAACATGCCAATCAGAACTTACAGGCGTTGCAGCCACAAGGCGAGGAGGAGGAAGAGCAGCAGCTGCAGCACGCAGCCATGGTTGCATGGCACGTGGCACTACCCTGGGGGCACGGGGCTGAGCAGGCCAGCCATGAGGGTTCCTGCTCAGCAGAGCCGGGTGGGCCAGTGGGTCAAGCCAGCCCTAGCCTGAGTCTCGACCCAGACGACTGCAGCAGTTCCAGCTTGGCAATGGCAGGCAGGGCAGCTGACAGTGACATGGAAGCAGCTAGGAGCAGCAGGTCTCCGGTGCCAGCACCCGAGGACGACAGCGGCATCAGAAATGTGTGCCCGGTAGCAATTCATGATGTACCGCCTGCAGATGTGGATCTAGACAGGCTCTGGGAGGACCGTGCAGCAGGTGCCCGTCAGCAACCGATGAAGATCCGCAATGGCATGCGTCAGGCCATGCGGCTTAACAAAGGAGGAGTATGCATGTTCTGCGGGTTCGAGTGCGAGCACAGCGACAGGGCATGTGAGCATCTCATGGATGCCACCATCCAGAGGGGAGGAGCAAAGCAGGCAGCGCTGGAGGCGGTTGAGAACCCGGGGCAGGGTCAGCCGCGGGTGCAGGAGCCACACCAGCCCCAGAAGGCTGAGGCGGGCTCCAGCAGGGTGGAGGAAGAAGAGCCCAAACCAATGAGAAGCAGGGTGGAAGTTGTTGAGCAGGAAAGCATCCGGGAGCCCATGTGGTTGGCACCCAGGTATGGACAGATACCCGTTCAAGCAGCACCCGCATCCACGGGGCATGGCACACCCCAGTCCAGGTTCCCAGCTAGCGCAGGCAGGCAGAGGCAAGAGGCCGTGGCCAAAGGCAACAGCAGGGAAAAGAAGGGCAGCGGCCAGGCTGACAGCCTTTATGGGTACTTCAGCAACCCGGGGTGGACGCCTATCCCAGGGGAGCGGCGTCCGGCAGTGGAAGAACACGCGGGGAGCGTAAGCCAGACGGGTACGGCGGAACTACCAAGAGAACTCCAGCCAATCGGATGGGCAGACATCCTGCAATGGGCAGCACGGCTGTGGCAGCAGGTGTGCTCCAGGTGTTTCGCCCACCTCAGCGATCAGACCCAGGCTATCGAGGAGTTCCAAAGCCACCACCTGGCGGAATGGGCGACGAAGGCCCTTATGGGCATCCCCCACACGGGGCAGGACCGGGCAATGCTGCTGGCAGCCCTGCGCAGAGTGTCCAAAGGAGCAGCAGGGCCTGAGGCGGTCCTAGCTGTCAAGGCCTTCGCCGACGGATGGTGCAACGGCACAGCAGGGGATCAGGAAGAGCCCGAATCGGAGCAAGGGGAGCTCGAGGAGTGGGAAAGGTTCGAAGCATCCAGACTGCAGCAAGACGACCGCAGGGAGGTGCGATGGCAGGAGCAGACGGAAGGGACCGCACCTGCTGCAAGCCAAGCCAGATGGGAGCGCCTGGAAGCCAGCAGTGAGCCCAGCCTCCGAAACCAGCGGCTGGACGTAGGGCGCAGACCCAGACCCAGCAGCCCAGCGGCCAGCGAACAGCCCAGTGCCAAGAAGGGCCAGCAGGCAAGAATCCCAAGACCTGCTGCGCTTCGTGGATCATACGGAACACAGCGGCCAAGAAGGCCAGGTGGACCACATTGCTGAGTTCCCGCGGGGACAAGCAGCACAGGCACGAGGCAGGCCGGAGAGGAGCCAAGGCCCCAGCCAAGGAAGGCGGGTCGTTCAGGAAATCAACCAGGCAGGCACCACCGGGGGAGACTACCAGCAAAGGCAGGAAAGCAGGGACGACTGCCTGTCAGCTTCCGAGGCAAGGGAGTACACGGGTGGAAAGCAGCCCAGCAGGCATGGCAGTTACCAGCCCAGCAGGCAGGCGGAGTCAGAAGGGGGTAGGCGCCAGGACCCGGCAAGGCAGCCTTCGGAGGGCAGTAGGCCATCCGGCAGAGGGCAATCCCACCCGAGCGCAGACCGCAGAGACCAGCGGGATCGGCGCAGGCAGAGCCCGACCAGGAACGGCGGCGGCGGATCTGGCTCGGACCCCAGCATGTCAGGCTCGGAGGATACAGAGGGGCACGGCCCAGGCTCCGGCAGGGAATCTGCGAGACACAGAAGGGAAAGGTTAGCCCAGGAGCAGGCGGAGACAAACATACGGCTGCAGCAACAGATGATCCTGCAGCTGGCTGGGGGAACGCGGTTCACCAAGATCCCCAACATTCAGGGCAATGTGCCAGTGCTGGACATGTCCCAACCGGGGGCAGTCGCAGCCAGGCAATACTGCCAGACCTGCAGCTCATGGGGCTCGCACAACCGCCTGGCTTTATCAGACGAGCCGCCAGCCCTGGCAGTGGTGGCAGGAGAAATTGCAGGGTCTTGCCAGTCACCCTCAGCCATGGCTCTGTTGGTCCGCTCCTTGGTGGGCATGTGGACAGCCAAGCCAGCCTGCGTGGGGCCGCTGGTGGTCGCCATACGATCAGCACCCCAAGGAGACAAAGCCTCCAGGGAGGTCGAGCGGATCCAAGAGGCGTGGAGTGCCCCGGCGGTCGGGCCGCCCAGCGAGGTATCCTTACTCACCCTGTGGATCAGGGTGGTCCAAAGGGAGGTGGGCAAGCCAACTTCAGACGAAAGGGCAGCAATCACCGGCCTCAAGCTGGGAGTCAAGACCACCCTGGACCCAGGAGTCAAGCCGGAGGAGACGGTTGAGGCTTTCGCCCACAGGATCCTGTCCACGGCAGAGTTGCTGCAGATCTCCAGGGATGCACCAGACCACTTTGGCAGAAAGCACTCGGTCTCGCACATGTTCTATGATGGGCTGCCAGTGGCCACCAGGGCCAAGCTGTGCGAGTTCAGGATGACTGTGCCCAACTACCTGTGCATGACCGATGAGGAGCAGATCACTGTGCTGACGCAGCAGGTGGTGCTGATGGAGAGGTTCGCCCTGGAAATGAGAGACCTGGTGGTCGCAGATCACAGGCCAGAGGCGGAAGAGACGGAAGAGGAGGACGAGACAGATGAGGAAGAAGAGACGGAAGAGGAGGACGAGACAGATGAGGAAGAGGAGACGGTAGAGGAGGAAGAGGCGGATGAGACGGGCGAGGGGAGAAAGCCGGCACGTTGGACACCTAGACCAACTCTGCCACCCGGCAGGGGGAACGGCTCGTTACAAGACCACTGGCGGGCGGGCTCAATAGCATCGCGTACACCAATGACAGGGGAGAACCCAATGTCATCTCGCGAGCGGTCCATTGAAGGACCATGGTGGCGCTAGGCTTCCAACGAAGAGGAGGTGTCGGCCCTCGAGGGGCAGATAGACAGCCAAGAAGGGCTAAGGGGGAATAGGAAGCCCCTAGAACAGTAGTACGCGCTGAGCACTTGACGGAACCCACGCCATACCTGGAAGAACGAGCCGGTGCCAGCCCTAGGGGAACACCCCATGGGCGGCACGACTGGCACTAGTAGGCAGCAGGCAGTGGACCGACGTCCAGCAGGACGTAGCCTAGTACTCAAGTAAAAAGCTTTCCCGATGTACCGTAGGAGCAGGAGCAGCGAGCCAAAGGAGTACATAGTGACGACGGCTACAGCGCTGATTCCAGTAGTAGACTTGCATGACAATTGCCTTTGAAGTAGAGATTGCCGCAGGGCCAACCAGCAGAGGGGCAAGACTAGGATAGGACACCGCTGCTACTGCACTCATCTCCTGTGGCCTAGGGCCAGGTGTCAATGGTGCATTGGGGCGAGAGCAGCGGACGGTCCGCGGTTGTCTGTGTGCTTGACTGAGGCCTTTGGATTGGAACGCTTCCAAGCGTTAGAACATGTGAATGCTGACAGTTTCTGAGGATTCTGTAGATTCTGACGGGTTCTGGATTTCTGACGGATTTTGATGGTTTTTTGAATTTACCCAAGCATGACACTGGTGACGGTACCGAATTATTTGTGCCATGATCAGGCCAGAGAGAGGTCGGGAGGAGCCCAGAGGCCTTTGTCGAGTGTGCGTAACCGTGGGAGGACCTAGGGTTAGCCACGCATTTCAGTGAATTTTCTTTGGTGAATTTCCTTTTGTGGATGTCCTGCAGCACATTTCCTGCAGTGGATTTTCTTTCGTGGATTTTCTTTCGACTAGCTGGATTGCAGTCAGATGTGTAGGAGACTTCCGTGTTAGGGAACTGACAAGTGCTGAGTGTACATATTTTCCGATTCCAGTTTCAGTACCACCCCTAGTCCGGCTCCCCACGCAAGCCCTGAGTGCTTATCGTGAGGAGCGGGGGGCGAGTAAAGTAGGGGCGGTACCCACAGCTAGGGGCGCCCGGGTAGGCCAGCTTTCCATCTTATACGGTACGCTGTACCAAGTTACCCCTTTACAGCCCTTGTACCTCCGCAGTGTAGTACAAGAGGCACGTGTGTACAGGTGTTCAACCTTAGTTGTGAGTAGTTTGAGCCTATCAAAGGCAGTACTGACAGCTTACACCATTTTGGCACGATTACTGCTTCATGGTGCGACAGCTGTCACGGTATAATGCAGTATACGTGCCAAAACCGTAGGGACCGCTGACGCGTCCCCGTAGACTCCGCAGCTTCCCTGCGGAGCCCCCTTTTTAGGGTTAGGAGCCCAGCTTCCCACTTTCGGGAAGGTCTGAGGCAGGATTTCCCGTACTAAGTAAATAGGGCTTGCCGGGACCTTTGAATCCCGGCTTGCACGCTTGACATTTACTTCGTTCCTTTTAAGTGGACAGGCCTCTAATTGTAATCAGCACCGGCTATCATCCCAAGATATACCCTGTGAATACCAATAACGCCAGTACCACGAAGGCACGAAGACGATCAAGCCTAGTTCGGCCTCAGAGCCGACATAGCAACCTAGTAATCCTCAGCTAGATGCCCAGCCCGACCTAGGACACCGCCCGCAGTCTACGGCTACGACATCCCCCGCTTCACGCGGTAAGTGACTCAGCGACCCGACAGATCAGCTATCTGAAGGGCCAGCAGTTTAGCTTTACAAGTGACCAGCTCCGTGTCTGTCATCTAGAAGTTCCAGCCACAGCTTAACGCGCTGCGCATCCGCGGCCAGTGTGTAGTCACTGAGTCCGCCCGTAGGCGTCCGCCACTATGTGGGGAAGAAGTCCGCCACGGACCTGAAGCAAACCTCTCGAGTAAAGTAGGGGCGGTACCCACAGCTAGGGGCGCCCGGGTAGGCCAGCTTTCCCTCTTATACGGTACGCTGTACCAAGTTACCCCTTTACAACCCTTGTACCTCCGCAGTGTAGTACAAGAGGCACGTGTGTACAGGTGTTCAACCTTAGTTGTGAGTAGTTTGAGCCTATCTAAGGCAGTACTGACAGCTTACACCATTTTGGCACGGTTACTGCTTTATGGTGCGACATCCTTCGTCAACAGGAATCCCTAATGGTCCTAGTTTCATTCATCGCCATGCAAACCTGACACCTTAGGTTCTAGTTAACCAGAGGTCCAGGTTCGGACCCCCACTTGGTGCCCTTCATTTTACCTCGCCTCTTGGTGCTACCCCTTCATCTGTAGGAGGATCTTCTGGCGCGCAGCCCATGGAGGGCATTACCTCCCCGGTGGTCACATCTCCTGCGGTGATGCCTCGCGTTACCATCGAGCCGTCAAGTTCCTCTCCGGCCTCTGCCGAGTCTGTCAAGTCCATGATCAACATGTTGCGTGAGTTGGGTGTTATTCCTCCTTTGGGCTCCTTCCCTGCCCCATCCACCTCTTCCGTAGTTGAGGATCTTTGTGTACCGTCGCATGCACAACCTGATAGTGTTGTCCCTCTCCCTTCTCGACACATCGTCAATTTCACTGGCTACAAGAAGCCTTCGGACACGTGCTTCAGGTTTTTTCAGCCGTGCAAGGAGAGCTCGGCGGTGCTTACTGTCTTTGCCAAGGAGATCCTGAGACTCATTGACTAGAAGACAGGAAGCACCACCGAGCTCTCCTTGCACGACTGAAAAAACCTGAAGCACGTGTCCGAAGGCTTCTTGTAGCCTGTGAAATTGACGATGGGTCGAGAAGGGAGAGGGACAACACGATGAGGTTGTGCATGCGACGGTACACAAAGATCCTCAACTGCGGGAGAGGTGGACGGGGCAGGGAAGGAGCCCAAAGGAGGAATAACACCCAACTCACGCAACATGTTGATCATGGACTTGACAGACTCGGCAGAGGCCGGAGAGGAACTTGACGGCTCGATGGTAACGCGAGGCATCACCGCAAGAGTTGTGACCACCGGGGAGGTAATGCCCTCCATGGGCTGCGCGCCAGAAGATCCACCTACAGATGAAGGGGTAGCACCAAGAGGCGAGGTAAAATGAAGGGCACCAAGTGGGGGTTCGAACTTGGACCTCTGGTTAACTAGAACCTAAGGTGTCAGGTTTGCATGGCGATGAATGAAACTAGGACCATTAGGGATTCCTGTTGACGAAGGAGGTTGCAATGAATATGATGATGGCAAGACAATGGCTGGTTGGCCATGCAACCAACCCGAAATCGTAGCCGGCCAATGGGCCATGAGGTAAGGCGATTTCCGAATGTGTAGCAGATATGTGCCGTTAGCAGAAAGTGTCAGAAAGTAGCGGATTAAGTAGCGCACTGACCCGCAAGCGGCAGCTTGAAAATGTCCAGCAGAATGTCAGCAGCAAGCTTGTGATTTTTGCGAGACTGCTTTTGACTAGAAGGCACGAATGTCACACTCTTTCCTTGGTATGGTAACTCGATAATGTCGAAAGGACCAAGCCAATCTTTACTGTCTACAGAAGGTAGGTACGACACACCAGCGACTGCAAGCCACTCGGCCGCTATTGACAAGAAGGAACAAGAAGAGAAAACTCACGGTCAGAAATGAACAGCTTGTCGAGCGGCTGGATGAGGCCAGCCTGAGTAATCTTGCCTTTTCCAAAGTCGACCAGATTGAGAGCCGTCTTGGCGGCCAGCTCAGCTGACAAGAGATCGCCGCAAGGCGATGCGTTGAATGTTAAGCCGCTCACTGATGAACAAGATGCAATAAATAGAATTGACAGTGGCGGCTAGATTAACAGGATTGAGCGAAGGCTCACTATAATTCAGCGGCGTAAGCAAGCAGCAGGGTAATGAATGCGTGAAACGACAGGGAGTTAATAAGTTGATCCCGTCGGTGGGTTCCCGAAGGCCCCAGGACTCGAAAAACGGCACTGAAATCAAATGTAGAAGTCAGCTCTGAGAGAGAGTCAACCTCGGACTTACACTGTGAAGAATATCCACACTTTATACACGCTTAACCACCCTTACCGGTAACCAATAAGGACGCTATAAATCGGCTTTAAGGGCGCACCATTTTGCCTCCCAATAGAGCACTTCGCGCCTGCTGGTTGCTACAACAGTTATATGTATCATGTTCAATTGAAATGGCCTATCCAAAAGCGTGTAGTGGTTGGTACTGTATGGGCTGCTACAACTGCGGTGTATGTGCGCCCTTACTTCCACGTGGTTGAGATAAACCCCGTAACTCTTCAATCGTCCACGCTTGGTTCGTTCAATCTTAAAAGCGCTTGATTCAGTATCAGAATGGGCTGTGATTGAGTAGAGAACAGTTCACAGCATGCCGGACTTGTTCAGGTCTTGCTACATACGCAGCGACAACGGGAACTGCCGACGTCGGAAAATCAAGAGCTTCAGCATCAGCAGGTTTGACTACAAATGCTCCGACTCGTGAGAAGGCAACTCCTCCTCATCATCATCAGCAGGTGCACAAACAACGGCTGTTGCAACAACAGTACCAACAGTGGCAGACTGGCAGGTGCAGATGCTTGTGCAGCAGCAGCAGCAGCAACAACAGCAGCAACAACGGCCATTGCCGTCTGCTGACTACCAGATGCACACTGGCATTTGCAGGTTCATGCACTCCCCATGCAATACCAGACAACACTATGCATTCCCCCATGCAACTCCCCATGCAATCCGATGCAGCTCTAGCAGGTCCTTGTAACTCTCCATGCACTTACTTGCACCTGCATGCATTATAACCCCATGCCAACCTGAATGCAACCCCGAATCAATTGTGTATGCCAGCCCCTGGTGACCCTAAAAACCCTATGTACATCCCGTATGCACCCCTCGTGCATCCCGCCCATATCATACACCTTCCCATGTGGGTTGTATGCAAGACCCAGGCCTTCATGAGGTCTCCAAATGTCCGCGTCCAGGCAGCCAATACGGCGTCTGCATCAAGGAATTTATGCGCAAGCTGGAGGACTCCCAAGTCCCAACGAAAAGCTGACCACAGGGAAAGTGGAGTTGCTGGCACACTAGGTGAGGGCGTCTTGCGCACGAGGGGGTATTTGTTTAGGGCTTCAGGTATAATGCAGTTACGTTGCAGCCTACGGTCGAGGGGACATGCTGAAGCAAGCCGTAATGCTTGGTGCATCTGTTCATAGGCCGGTCATCAATTTGTCCTTTCGTCGAAACTGTGATATAGCCGGGCCATGCACGTGCCTACACTGACCGTGTTTCATATGTTTCCTTAGCTATCCTCCTGCCCCTGTCCCCTGATCCCCCTCCTGCTCTTGCCCCTGACCCATCATCCCCCACCTGCCCCTGCTCCCTTGCCCCCCTCATGCTCCCAAATTTCTTACAGTTTCTTTGCTTTGTGCAATGGTGATGTTTGCGAGGGGGGATCCGGTCAAATCAGAAAAATCAGAAGAGGTCCTGATATAAGGAATTGCACAAGTGCACAGACGATTTGAACAAGTAACGGTGACAAAAGATTGCCCCATTAGTCCGGACAACAGGTTGAACTGTTCAATTGCATGACTGCACACATCACACCGAATCACAAGAGGCGGGCCATGTAACTCCTGAATAAGTTCCTAAACAGAGGGCTTAGGTGTTTTTTTCTTGGGACACTCCTCAGCCGAGTGGGGTCCCTCCTTGCAAAAGAAATATAATCCCCTTAGCTTCATGGCTTCATGCACTCCTTCTGGTCACCCGTGAGGGGGGCTGAGGCCCGGTTAGACTTGATCCCGAACAAGGTTCACTTCCTGTCTGGACTACTTTTGAGTATCCGTTGAGCTTCATCGCTCTTCCAGGCCTACAAGCGTCGAGTGCGCACCGAGGCATGTCCGAACCTGACAAACCTGTCCTTCCAGTCCAGTATATCCATAAGTTAGTTCGAGGTTGACTCTCACTCAGAGCTGACTTCTACAAACGACATGGTGTCGGCCTTACTGTGTGTGTGTGTGTGTGGGGGGGGCTGGTGCAGCCCATCCCTGAGGGTGTGTGGTGGTGTGGGGGCTGGTGCAGCCATCCCTGAGGGTGTGTGGTATGTGTGGTATGTGTGGGGGGAGGGGGGAGAGGGGGGGGAGGATGGTGCAGCCATCCCTGATGGTATGTAGTGCGCGTGTGTGGGGGGGGGCAGCCATACCTGAGTGTGTGTGGTGGGGTGGAGGCTGGTGCAGCCATGAGGGTGTGTGGCCTACCTGCCCACATGCTCGCCTGCCTGTCTGCATGCATGCCTGCCCGCCTGCCTGCCCGTCTGCCCATCTGCCTGCCTGCCCGCCTGCATGCCCGCCTGACCACCTGACCACCTGCCCGCCTGCCTGCCTGCCTGCTTGCCCGCCTGCCCTCCTGCCCTCCTGCCCGTCTGCCTGCCCGCCTGATGCCTGCCCGCCCGCCCGCCTGTCTGTCTGCCTGCCTGACGTTTGCCTTCCCGCCTTCCCGCCCGCATGCATCCATGCAGGCATGCATGCACGATCAGGAGTACCTGGAGCAGGAGCAGGGTCAGGAGGATCAGGAGTACCTGGAGCATGAGCAGGGTCAGGGTCAGGACGATCAGGAGTACCAGGAGCAGGGTCAGGGTCAGGAGGATCAGGATTACCAGGAGCATGAGCATGGTCAAGGTCAGGAGGATCAGGACTACAAGGAGCAGGAGCATGATCAGGGTCAGGGTCAGGAAGATCAGGAGAACCAGGATTAAGATCAGGGTCAGAACGATCAGGAGTACCAGGAGCATGAGCATGGTCAGAGTCAGGAGGATCAGGAGTACCAAGAGCAAGAGCAGGGTCAAGGTCAGAAGGATCAGGGATACCATGAGCAGGAGCATGGTCAGGAGGATCAGGAGAACCATGAGCATGATCAGGTTCAGGGTCAGGACGATCAGGAGTACCAGGAGCATGAACATGGTCAGGGTCAGGAGGATCAGGAGTACCTGGAGCAGGATCATGGTCAGGTGGATCAGGAGTACCTAGACCATGGGCATGGTCAGGGTCAGGACGATCAGGAGTACATGGAGCAGGAGCAGGGTCAGGAGGATCAGGATTACCAGGAGCAGGATCAGGGTCAGGAGTACCAGGAGCATGAACATGAGCATGAGCAGGAGAATGAACAGGAGCATGAGCAGGAACATGAGCAGTAGCAGGAGGATCAGGAGTGCCAGGAGCATGAGCAGGGTCAGGGTCAGGAGATGGGTCAGGAGCAGAAGGAGGAGGAGAAGGAATGGGAGGAGGAAGTTGAGACGGAGAATGATGATGACTATGCTGACTATTGCTGACTGTGTGGTATCAAACAAGGGTTTTGACTGAGTTTACTGTGTTCGCTGACTGTTTTTACTGTACTGGCTGACTAAGTTGAATTGTATTGGCTGACTAAGTTTAACTGTATTGTTGCTGTCCTAGCATCAAACGAGGTGTTGACTGAGTTTTACAATACTGGCTGAAAGTACCGCGTGGACGGAAATTGATATTACCTGATGCGCGGCGTTAAATTAAATGATCTGCACAATTTTCGCCGTTGTGTGGCCCTTTTTCAACTGTTTTTGGCTGCACGACGAAAAAATAAAATTAATGTTTTGGGGGGTGGGCAGAGCCGCGGACCTTATCCTGTTTTACGGTGACTACAGTTAATTACCCCTTAAAACAGCCAATCTTTAACACACTCGCCAATTCGCTATTCGTCAGCCCTTCAAAATGATAGGATACGAGAGTGTGACTACGATATGTGCTCCACGTGCCCCCCCTCAACTTCCTTACCCCCCCACATCTGAACATATATACACGCATTTACCCCCATATCCACACATGAATTTGGAATGAGTCGCCGCCAAACTCAAGTAAAATAAGTCATTTTTAGGTAGGCACACGGAGCCACCAGACCCCTCTTCTCTGTCCTCCCACCCTCCTCTTCCATCCCAGTCTCTGAAAGTCTAAACTCTCCACCCCTCCCCATCCCAGCCTCCACCCACCCACCCATCCTTTGTCTTCCCACCCCTCTGTCTCCCACCCATCATTTCATCATCTGCCACTCTCCCTCCCACACCTCCATAATCCCTCCAGCCAACTCTCACTTCCCTCCACCTCCCTATCTTCCACACACCTGAACTGCCCCCCCCCTCCCCCCCCTGACTCCACCCCTGTCCTCTCTCCCCGCTCCACCCACCTTAACTCCCCACTGCGTTCAGCCCTCATGCCAACCTGCATCCCTGCGAACATATTATCCGGCACAAGGAGCAGCGGCCTCATAATGGTCCGGAGAGTCAGCTTGGCATACCTATGGGCAGAGGGCAATGGGCTGTTTGGTGAAATAGGCTGCATGGTGCAATGGCCCGCATGGTGCAATGGCCCGCATGGAGAAATGGGCTGTATGGTGAAGTATAATGCATGATGCAATGGGCTGCATGGCGAAAAAGGCTGCATGGTGTAATTACTGTAATGGGCTACATGGTGAAATATGATGCATCATGAAATGGGCTGCATGGTGAAATACACATCATGGTGTAATGGGCTGCATGGTGGACTGAGCTGCAGGGTGAAATGGGTTGCATGGTGAAATAGGCTGCACGGTGGAATGGGATGTGCAGAGTGAAATGGGCTGCATGCATGGTGGGATGGGGTGCATGGCCAAATGGACTGCACAATTACATTGTTGCATGGTTTCATGGGATGGGCTGCATGTTCAAATGGGCAGTGCATGGTGAAATTGTCTGCATGGATGAATGGGCTACATGCATGGTTGAATAGGCTGCATGGTCGCCGTTTGCCATGGACTAAACGGTCCAATGGGTTAGATGGCCATCATTCACTGTCGTTCATGACGATCTGATGAGGTTCACGATATTCCTCTGTCCTGTATTAGCGCATGAAAAAGGAGAAAATTATGCAAAACATGGGGGATACACCCTAGCCCGGGCAAGTCTTCTTTTAGAAACAATTATCTGTTAATGAGGAGTCTGAAATGTTGGAAGAAACAAAGGCACAGCGGGTCTACGGTATTGCGAGCATCACATGCTCGTGTTGAAAGAAAAGAAAACGCCGGTGCGACGTTGATGACACCAATTTGAATCACCGATTTGAACCTGAACCTGCCTTGGTTTTGGTACCGCGCAAGGACCAAGGTGTTGGGGGGTGAAAAGAGGCAGGGACCAAGGAAAGGGGGGAAAAGGAAAATAAGAGGGGGAAAGAAAGGGGTTTCACGCTTAGATATCCTCTAATTGCTCTGCCCTGCACTTACGACGCGCTCGAAGGTTTTCCCCCCTTTTGTGTGAACATTTCCCCCCCATCAGAGCTGTGATAGCTCCACATGTCAATTATAACACATTATAAAGGCGATACATATTTTGGTGTGCATAAAAAAAATCTGTAAGATGTTTGGAGTCAGTTGGAGCACAGTGGGTTTTGCTACCGTTCCACATTGGCATGCCACACACATCACACAAGTCAATGACGTTACACCTTCCAGAGTTGCTAAAAAAAAGCAGCCGCGTGGGCGCCCCAATGTCCCCTTGGTAGGAAAACGAAATTCAATCCAAGAGGAGAAAATAAAGAGAGTGAGGGACCCCCCCCTCCCCCACCAAGAGAAGGAAAGTCAGTTATAAGTATGCCACACAAGTGTGAAACGTGCACATGAACAACTGCAGCATTATATCATCAGCCATACAGTGAACCCTGGTGTGCCATTCAAGCTGTCATAACACGCAAACCTAAAAACTGGAGTTCTACTGAAGTTGCTCAACGTGCTACTGAGCCCTCTCCATCTCCTTCTTCATCTCAACAGATGCCCCGATGGTATCGAAGATGTTGCGCTCATACCTGCATGCAATGCATGTGAACATGTATTTCAGTGATTCAGCTACAATTCAGCTACAATCCATGGCTCAATTCAGGTGCAATTCAGCTCAGTTGCATATCAGCAATCCATCGCTCAGCTACAATATCCAGGGCTCATCAACAATTCAGCTCAGCTATAATTTAGCTACAATCCAGGGCTCAATTTAGCTACAATTCAGCTACAATCTAGAGGACAACATGTCAGCAACTATTCAAGTACATACAATCAGTGAAATCTACATATTTTTGTTTCAATCAGAACTCTAGAGTTACGTACCTTTTAAGTATCGAGGTACATCCTGCCGTTGAAATCCCTGGCCTTCGCTTCGTAAACCATCTTCTAGGCTGCCATCTTCTTCATGGCTGCCATCTTCAGCTCATCCAGGCATGTGTCCTTGACAGGACATCCACCCTTGGGGTGCTCAGCCTTCAGGCAAGCAACGTTAGACACCAGGATAAGGGGCTGCAAGTGGGGTTGTTAGGAACTGGGGCCAGAGTAGGCAGGACGACAGAGGAGATTCTGCACAAGGGCGACCAGCCAGACGCAAGCGCCTGCTTGCTTCACCATCTCCCAAGGATGGCTTACGGAGTCTGCCTGTGCAGGGGAGGTGCATGCCAAGGGACCTGCATCTCAGGCTAAGCCTGTCCTCTGCCTCTCAGATGGCGCATGCTGTGCCACCACCATTTTGATTTCCCCCCACTCGCGAGCTGTTTCTCGAGTGCATCCTGAAGGCGAGAACGGACTGTTGCGTGCTACTCACACTCGCAGGTGACAGCCGTCAGCATGCGGCTCACGAGCCCCGAGCAGCTGCTCGTGTACCGCGTCGTCTCTGCCCTACTGAGCACGCTCAAGGATATTGAGTTTTTCACAAGAGCTCCTGCAGGCGCTGGCGATTTGACATGCACCTGCAGGTGCGTGGGGAAGAGAAGGGGGGTGGCGGAGACAGAGGGGGGCAGCTGGGGGCAGGCACTCTCAAGGGGCCCCACTTGGAGAGGGGAGGGGAGGCATGTGCAGGAGGTGCTAGGGTTGCTCCTGACAGCGCTCCTTATGGTCAGAGCTGCCTTTGATCGGGGCTGCCCCGCGGCCACCCCAGGGCAGGGTCTTGAACCCTATACCCTAGATAACCTGTGGCTGAGAATGGGAGGAGCATATGGCTTGTTGGATTCACAATGCCTGGCATTCCATGCTGGCAAGGCAACATGCAGCATGCGAGTTCACATGGGAAAGCGGGGCCACTGGTTGTTTGACCGCCCTGTGTGCAAAATGTCCTCAGTGCCGGAAAATGACATCCGAAGGCTGTCATCCCCAAGTTCACAAATCACCTTTCTTCCTCTCAATTGCCTTGTTCAAGTACTGAAACAGATCTTCCGCAGAGTTATCGTCCTCCTTTCCAGCATACGTGAACACATTTGGGTCCAGGCCAGCCACATCCAGATCAAAATCAATCCGCTCATGCGCCGGGATGAGTGTCTTGGCCTTCACAATTCCAACACCTCCGATTGGCATCCTATTAGCATCAAGAGGGGGAATATTGATAAAAAGGGAGCCACCAGCTGCAAGCAAAAATCTAGCAATCCATCAACTCGACTCTTAAGACACCTCTTGTGACAAGAGCCTCATGCAGGAAATGAGGCCAGGCAAGCGAGGGTGTGACACAGTACCGGTACCTCGAAAATGGTCGACGTAGGCATGGACAAGAACAAGAAGTAAACCAGCAAGCAAGCACATAAAAGGGGTAGCGCTTGCTATTTGCGCCGACTCCGCAGCGTCACCCAATTCGAGGCCTCTCCTTGCAAGGTCTTCATTCCAGAAGCTTAAGCGAAGCTAATCACCTCCTGCTTCTGTCCCTCTCAAATCTCACCTAAACTGGCAAACACAAGGCTTTCCAAGAAGCTCGTCCGGTCAAGGAATCTTTAGATAACAGAGCCACAGAGAATCGCCGAGGGAAAGAAAAATATTGCTGAGGTCAATCAAAAGAGATAATGGGTAAAGATGAGGGAGGAGCTGAAGGGAATGGAAGGGGCCAAGAAAGAATGTGTCATGTGAACATAGGGCTTGTCCAAGCTTGGAGTACCTGATTTCAGAGTCAGGTCACCAGTAATTGTCCATCCACACAAGGGGGGATGCCGATGGGGGGAAAAGAGGGGGACGACGGATATTCACATACTCATTTAATTATACTCCTTGATTCTAAACGCTACTGCTATTGTATTGACTAGCATTCCTAATATATAATACTCTAGTCACTGTCAGTCTCTTACAGCCACTTGCACAGGGAAAGAAAGAAAGAAAACGCCTGAGCGTGGCTTGAGAAATACGGGATTTTAAATGCCGTACACCGGGAGACAAAAAACTTTGTGGTTAAGGAGGGTTGTCAAGGGGTACCGGACAATAATGGGCAGGGGAGTTTTCCAGATGGCGACGCTGACGAAGGATGTTTATATGGCAGCGTATGGTATGCTTCGTGAGACGGCTGAGGACGGAGGAGATGTCGTGTTTGGAGATACCGAGCATGCTGAGGATTTTATCGGCAGGACGAAAGAGGAAGCCTGCGGTTCCCAGAAGGATGATATGTGTATGAGAAGAAGGCGGGGAAGGATGAGGGGGGGGGATGGGCACGGTCGGCGAAGGATCAGGTGGAAGGGCAGGATGGAGAACGGGTGCCAAGGAAACTGTCCAACCATTATGTTTGAGGAGAAGGATAAGTTGTAAATGTTGTTCTGATTTACGGGCATGGCACTGTTCGAAAGAAAATTCGGAGGTGTAACCGACTTCAACAACGTGTACAGTGCAAGTCCTCTGGAGCCGAGACATAGTTTGTGAGCTAGAGAGTTGACCAGCGCGGGAAAGACGAAGGAATTCGGAATGTGGGAGACCTTGGACAATAAGCAAATCCGGTCGCAGTTTGTCACAGTAATCAAAGGTGTCAGGGAAAGTGGGGGGTCGTCGGGGTACTAGCCAGCGTGGAAGACGGGTGTCATAGACCCCGAAGGGGAGGTTAGCACGGGAAGTGGCATCCATGATAGTAAAAGAGGAGCCTAGGGAGCCATTAGCAATAGCAGTTTGGATGATGCATACAGCTCGGTTGTGTCGAGCAATGTACGAGGCGGACATGGAGGAATGAGCACAACCGCCTAAAAGATGGCCAGGGGTATCATTGGGATGGGAGCATATGGGACAGTGGGGGGTCGTGCGAGTGCCTACAGCTGTTTTGTAAGGGCGGTTCATATGCATGGCTGTAGATGCAGTCCACAGGGTATTGGTGCGCGATTTGAGGATGTTGCGAATACCACTAAAGGGCAGACCCATTGGGTGACCAGTGCTCGCGATATAGAATGTCTGTCAGACCGAAAGGATCTTTACGAATCTCATATTCTGTACACAGACAAGACTGGCAAACTCTCTCCAGCACGCCGCACCGAGGATTGGCTGATCGAAGGAAAGCGGCACAGCAGGTGCCTCGCGATCGACGCAGCAACAGGGCACAGCAGCTGTAACAACAGAAAGGAAAAGGCAGCAGAAGAAGAAGCAGAGGTAGCAGAAGCAGCTCGCTATGACGAAGCAGAGGATGATGTGGAAGAGCCCTCAACGTGAGGGCAACGCTGTGGCCAGGGACTCTGAATGAAGCATGGAAGTTTGGCATGTCAGATTACAGAGGCAAGTACTGTGACAGCCTGCCAGCCAATCTGACCAGGAGTAAGAGGGAAGCAGAAGGCCTGAGGGGAAGCAGAAGGCCTGAGGGGGAGACTGCAAGATGAGGAGGACAACTGGCAGCCACATGCATGTAGCGATTGCAAGCTCGCCTCGCTGCGGGGCTTCACCCTCTTGCCTGCTGGGGAGGTTACTTACTATGGCCGGACTTGTACTTCCACACATGTACTTCGGCGGAAGCTGGCTGGCAGATGGCTGTTGCTGCTGGCTGATGCTGGCTGCTGTTGGTTGCTGCTGGCTGTAGCTGGATGCCATTGGATGGTTGATGTCATCTGCAGCTGGCTGTTGTTCCAGGCTGCTGCTACTACTGCTACCTGCCTGTTGCTGTCGGCTGTTGCTCCTGCTGCCGAATCCCATCCACCCCAAAGCTTGACCAAAGATATCCATGCCCTTGGCCACCTTGCTGCCACCTGGCTGGTCTGATGAGGCAAGGCCCTTGGCAGGGCTGGCCACAGGAGAGAGCAGCCTCTTCCTCACCAGAGCAGCCCCTGCCTGCCAGAGCGCACTCAACGTTGCTTGTTGAGGGGCCTGAACATCGACATGAGAGAGTAGGGCCATGGGTCCAGCGTTAAAAGCCTCGTTCTCTCTGACCCTGGAAATTATGTCCACCTGCTTGTGGAAGGCCCTCAGCTGCTTGATGGACTTGGAGAAAATCATATCGGAGGGATGGCCCAAGGGAGCAGGCTCATTGGCTGGTGGCTCAGGCACGATCTGAGCGTTTTAGGTTGCATTAAACCCTGCCCTCATGCCGTGGTAATCCAACCCTCGCTTGGTCTGGCATTGGTCTAGCAGCACACCAAACAACTCCTTCTCCGCCCGGGTGGTGACAGGCATGTCGGACGTGGGCAAAATCCTTGGGATCCCCCCAAACACCGCCTTCATAAACCTACTATTCAGCCGGTTGGGCCCCATTTCCTGATGTCCTTAAGGGGACCAGAAGAGGTTGGAGCCCTCACCTTTTTGCGCATGAGCTGAGTTTGCCCCCTGTGGTTGCAAGGTGACAGCAAGTAAGAAAGGAAGAAGAAATATAGCCCTGCAAGAAATTTGGGAGGGTGGCAAATAATTTGAACTGTAAAAGGAACTCACAACTAAAAATTAGGGGAAACAAGTAAGAAAGGAAGAGGAACTAAAGCCCTGCAAGAAATTTATGAGGGTGGCAAATAATTTAAACTGGGCTCAATTTACCGAAGTATCAGTCAATTTTCGTTTTATATTGAACTTGTTTTTTGTTTGGAAACCTCCTAATTAACAAAATCACGCTTTCGTTTTAGTGGTTCGTTTTTCTGATCGGAGGCTGACAATTTTTACGATCACTGGTTCGTTTTTGCTCCAGAACCGCTCAAACCGCTTGCCTTTCCGCTGAATGGTTGCTGGGCGCGCAGCTCTGAGAGCCGCGACCTCCTTGGCCTGCCGGATAACTTGAAGGAGTGGGACGCCCTCATAGTATCGAGCTGTAGAGGCCTGCTTTCTTCGGCGACTGGCCTTCGTTTTCTTCTGATGCGGTTGGAAGACGCGGCGGGGCCGCTCGCCTACTATCCCGACATCCGGTCTAAATCAATAATCACTGTGGCAGGAGCTGTGGCTACTGGTGCTGCTCCGGGAAGATTCGTGTTTGCGACATGAACGGCGCTACTCCTTGTGTGGCAATTTGTTTAGGGTTTGGGGCGAAAATGTTCGTTTTATGGTTCGTTTTTGTCCCACGGTACACATTTCGATTGAAATCAACGGTTCGTTTTCTTGAAAAACGATCAATAAAACGAAATCGGACTGATACTACGGTAGCTACAATTCAGCTACAATCCACCTGGGAGCATCATATGAGACTGTCATGCCAGCATGCATTGTATACAAGTTTTGTAACACAAGCTCCACATTACAGCCAAAGTACCTTGAAGCCATGATCCAGCTTAAAGATGTGGTGACAGAAGGTGCCCCGGATGATCCGATGCGTCTTGAGGAGCTGCTCCACTGCCTTCAAGTACATCTCAGACAGGAACTGGTGATGCATTGTGCTAGCAGTACTAGCAGAGGTCAGGTCAGGGTAGGCCAATTTCTCCTGCCCAAAGCTCTGCCCTGGCCGACTGAGCTTCTCATACAGATCATGCTCCTGACGTGCATGTTCAGCATGCATAAGGCTGTTGAATGCATTGGCCAGCTGGGTGAAGGTCACCCCCTGAGGGATGAGCGTCATCATCAAGGCTTGCAAGTCAGAGGGTATGCCTGACTGTGGCGAGCGTTCCACTGGGATCAGGTGGCGAACAGCAGCGGGCATCTAATCCAGCAAATTGATGTCTTGCACCTAGATGATGGCAATGGGCAGAATGTCAAAGTAAAAATATTACGTTCTGAGGTTTGGATTTAGCTAGGTCAGGCCATGCCTTGATTATAACAGGCCTAGTTCTTTGTGGGCATGATTACACATGCTTTGCACACAGTGGCATTCTCATGCAGCATGAGGAAAGTGGAAACAATAATGCCATGCATGCCATGAAGCCCCGGCCATGCAACCAGCCCAGTCTCCATAAGTCAACCCATGCTCCATCAGTCAGGAAAACTAAGAATCATTCAGTCACTGACTTTTGTCTTGCAGCAAGAGCAGACTCTTCGATAGCTGGCCAAGTAGACCAGGTGCACCTTGCCGACCCCTTTGGAGCAGCTGGCCTTGTCCTTGTAGCCCTTCGGCTTCAACTCCCCGCCACACAGCGTGGCATCTTCTCGCAGCTGAGGGCACCTCAAAACCTCGTTCTTCACCCACATGCTCGCGTTCATGACGACCAGCTGCCTCGCCTCAAGGTCGCAGTCGAGTTGAGTCACGGCCCTATCCTTGATCATCATGGCAGGGATCCACGAATACGAGACGTCCAGGGCCCTCAGGCTCGGCGCCCTCCCGTTAGGTGGACAAATCGAAGCGCCAATCGCGTTGCCCACATGGCCGAGCAGGTTGCTCCAGGCCGACGCGCTGTCCAGTTTGATCCCGTCTCCACCCGCTGCATCATAGATTTTATTACTATCGCCTTTTAGACGCAGGTCGGACAATGTTTGGCCTGTGACTGTAAATCGAATCATCGGGACATTGCCGACTAGGGGGTCTTGCAGCGTCGTCATGGATAAAACATGTTTAATGTTCGAATGTGCTAAATTGTTGAAACTATTATCTAATTCACTTGGGCGTTGTGGACTAGGGCGTTGGGGGGGAATTTCCCCCCCTTGGTCCCTGCCCCGTACCGCAACAGGTTAGTCGCTCATGCTGGACAGGCCCGTGCACACGATAGCTACTTACAGTCAGAGCAAATCAATAATTCACGCCCACCTCAACTGTGAAAGAAAGAAAGAAAGAAAGAAAACGCCTGAGCGTGGCTTGAGGAATACGGGATTTGAAATGCCGTACACCGGAAATATGCTTTCAGCGAGAGGGTTGATGTACAGAGGAAAAAACAGTCCAACAGGAACCAGCAGGCAGCGGCAGCAGGACGCTCTCCGAGTCCCTTGGATGGCTCGCTCGATTTGACGTCCGAGCACCCCACTCTGGCACCCTTGGAATTTGCAAATACTGGCCCTCGATCGTTAGCGCAGCGAAGAGGCTTGATGACGTCAGATGTTAGCGGCGGCCCCTGTGGCTGGCTGCCTGTCCGGGTGGTCGGGATCGGGATCGCTATGGCCAGCATGGTCATTCCCTGGTGGATGATCCCAGATATTCGCTCGCCGGATTCGCCCTCGGCAGCACGAGAAGTAGCTTTCAATAATGGCAGGGGATATGTTGGCAACGCTGATGCCGGTAAGGAAATCGCTGGCATGCAATTAGGGTTTGAGCCATTCGGCCCATGTCTCGCCCTCCCACTTTGAGGCTTATAGTACCAGAGAAGGCAGGCCTCAGGGTGAGAGAACTGGACGAGTGGGGGACCAATAGGAGGCTGACCCTTTGCCACCATACTTACAGCAGCATGTCCCTTCCTATGCATCGTAGACATCTTGGCTTGCAATCCGCCCCATGCACGCATTATGTATTCCTGTTGACGGCAGGACAAGAGCATTGCCTGGCCTTGATCCTGATGGAAAGGCAAGATAATTGTCTGCCCAAAACCCACTGTGTCCTACTAGTGATGTGAACCTGCCTTGGTTCTTGTTCTTCCGGTTCATTGCGATGCCTGGGCATGTTGAATGGCTATTTTCAGTCGCCCTGCCATAACAACCCCTTCATGCTCTGCAGGATCTGGCTGCTCTATCAGCCACTTAGGCCAGCAGGAGCTTGGGCTTATATTTAGTATGGCAGGTGGATGGTCCATTAAGCCCAACCGCTGCTTCAGCTCAGCAGCCCTAGCATCAGCACCGCCCCCTACAGCTCGACGCATGGTGTCATGCTGGGACGTGTGCCGCCACTGGCGGGACTGCATGCAGAAGTGCCCGGTCGCTTTGGCAGGGGCCTTGCTGCGTAGCCACGGACCAGAGCAGGCGCTCCTCCGCGCCGTGCACTGTCGCAGTAGCGCGATTGACCGGCGCGCGCTAGTGCACCATGCCATCAAGGCAGTAGCAGCAGAAACGGCCGCGGGCACATTTGCGCTTGGATATGACGAGGAAGGCCCACTCATGATGGCGGCTTTTGAAGGTAACGTGGAAGTGGTGAGGTTATTGCTTGAGGAGGGCGGGCAGCGGGCGGACAGCCGTGACGGCGCAGCGCTTGTCATCTCTGCTGCTTGCGGCCACGAGGAGGTGGCGAGGCTGCTGATGGAGTGGCCAGAGCACGGTCCCCGACCGGATTGCATGGGCGGTGTGGCGCTGGTCTGGGCAGCTGCAGCCGGTGCGGCGGGGCTCGTGCAGCTGTTGCTCGAGGCAGAGCGGCGCATGGAGAGCTCCGGTTCCCCGGGCTGCTATCAGGCTGACATTGCTCTGATTGCGGCGGCGGCCTCTGGGTGCAGGAACGAGGGTATCGGGACTGCAAAACTGCCTGGAGACGGCGACCCTCGGTTGACGGTGCGGTGGACAGGTCGGGCGCCGCCTTTGTCCCGACCTTGGGCAGTGACAGAAGGATGCTGCAGTGCCGCACCGGCTGCCAGCCAGGGGAAATCAGACTATTTGGCCGTCGCACAGCTGCTGCTCTCTTTTCTGTGCTCAAAAGATGTCATGTGCGTCAGCTATGAAGCTGTACTCAACGCCGCCGCCTCGGGCAACGAGCCGATGCTGCGCTTACTACTGGGATGGGGCGAGGAGCGTCTCCGTGCTGACTGTTGGGACGGACTTGCGCTGGTACTCTCTGCGGCCAACGGGCGCCTGGGCGTATTGACGACGCTGCTGGAGTGGGAGGGACGGGATGCGCCCCGGGCGGACTGTCAGGACGGCCAGGCGCTGGTGGCGGCCGCAAAAGCAGGTCACACAGAAGTCATAAAGCTTCTTCTGGGATGGAGGCGGCACGCGCCACGAGCTGACTGCCAAGACGGACAGGCGCTGGTTGATGCTGCCAGTGAGGGGCGGGTGGCCGTTGTGCGGCTGTTGCTGGAGTGGCCGAAGCACCCGCCCCGCGCAGACTGCCAGCATGGCCAGGCGCTCGTCGAGGCGGCATTCAACGGGCACCTGGACGTCGTGTGGCTGTTGCTGGAGTGGGGGCAGCATGCGCCTCGCGCCGACTGCCAGCGCGGGCGTGCACTGGTCATGGCGGCGCGGCGGGGACATGAGATGGTCGTGCGCACGCTGCTGAGCTGGCGCGAGCACGCGCCCCGCGCGGACTGCTTGGACGGGAACGCGCTGGTCATGGCGGCTTCCTGGGGTCACGGGGCGGTGGTGTTGACGCTGCTGGGCTGGCGGGAAAATCCGCCGGACCCAGCTTGCCAAGGTGGCAGAGCGCTAGAGGGGGCCGTTACGGGCGGGCACAAGGCTGTGGCCGGCTACCTCAGGGGGTGGAACCAGCCAGGGTTTGTGAGGCCATATTCCACGTATTTCCCTGGGCCTCGTGTGACCTCGCCGCGCTTGCTGCAGTGACCGGCCGCTGCTTGTTGATGCTCTGTACAGTCAGGGAATCCTTTTGGGGGGGTATTTCCTTCTCAATTGTGTTCCTCTCCTTCTTTCCCTCTTACCCTAAGTTTATTTTCTGCCAACGGGACAGTTGGGCGCCCACGCGGCCGAGCCTTTTTGAGCTGAGGTGTAATGTCATTGACAAGCAGGAGATCCAAAAGGTTCCATGACCTTTGGCTTCAAAAGGCGTCTCAAAATACCTCTTGAAAGGTCCCTCCCTGTGGAAGACTATCTCCCTTGTACATCTCCCTCTTACATAGTATCTTCTTATTACGTATGATAGAATGCTGCCGCGTCTGCCTGGGTTAGAAGCTCTGGCTCATTGGAAGTTTTGGGGCCTAAGAGGACGGGTGTCATATGATTTCCATGGCGAGAGAGACATGGCGGGACTCATTTTCGGGATTTTTCTTCACAGATTTTGCTAGTGTCCAGGGTGGGACATGGCGGGATTTAGTTTCGGGATTTCTCTTTACAGATATTGCTAGTGTCTAGGGTGGGCCATGGCGGTATTCTTTTGCAGGGACATACTGTAAACCGTAACTGTATGTTCTGGCTCTCTCGTTTTTTGTTACTCTTTTTGCGTCTCTGCAACACTTTGGGTGCACTCATCCTACGCAGTACCGGCATGAAACAAATTAAATCTAAATCCATACCTGTACTTCAAAATTACACCGTAATAAATACCGAAATTCTTTTTGCGCCTAGTTGTCATGTCGCTCATTGCTGTTTGACGATGCTGTGGGTATTTAGTACGTGTACCTCAGAGGGTTTACCTCTTTCATCAGGGTTTATTTTAACATGTATCTTAGGAGGCTGCTATGCTGCCAGCCTGCCACAAGTCTGCCGGGGAGCCAACGGCTACCAGCCGAGCATGGCTTGTCTCACCAGACCCCCCGGTTGTAGGCCATGATGTAGATTGCAGCTGTGGCTCCTTGCATGGAAATCTGTTTTCACCTGCATCTGCATGTCCCTCCAATGACCCAAATCGGCATGTGCCCCCCTCTCTCACCCACATCAGCAGATGGCCCTCCAGTAGTCCAGCCTGGCACCCGTTTAGGAGCGTCCCAGTACTCTATGCGTTGACCAGCGCATAGAGTTTAGAACGGTGCATACCGTTCTAAACTCTAAGCGCTGGTCAACGCCGAAATCGCGCGCCGGCACGCCCTGAGCCTGCACCTGGCGTTTGTTAACCTTGTGTTCAAAAAAAATGCGTGCTCAAATGAACGCAAGGTCTTTGCGTGGGGCCGTTGATCTGTGAGTCTATGCCCCATAGCATGACCCCCCTGGGTACCGTATGACGGTATTGCATGGATTGTGTAGCAAACAACTCGCATGTACCAGGAATTTAATTTGTTAAACGATTCAGACATATCAAATATGGCTGAGCTCATCTCGGGATGGACATTTCTGCTTCAATTTGATGACCAGGCCGTGTACGGCACATGCAAAATGTGAATGTCGTGGCGAGGAAGAAGCTAGCGGCTAGCGCCACGACTCCGGGATTGAGGCAGAACATCGATTACTGATCACATTTTTGATCAACTGGCTGCATGTATGTGCCATAGGCTAGGCACTCCTGGAGGCGTCGCCTGACACATTGGCCTTGGTCCGACTGAGCGGCGTCTTGTCCTGATGCTCTTGGTCCATGACGCGAAAGAGCCTACATGCTGCAATCCTATACGGTTGCATGGTGATAATACTCGCTCTGTCCGCGCGAGGTGCCTCGCCCCCAAGTCCTGCTGAAGCGCGTAGGACCAAGACCGGTGCGACAGGTCGGTTTGAACATGCGACAGCTTTAGCTGCACCTCCTTAATGGAGTTGATTGCAGCGTGTCCGCATACACGCTTGCAAATCATTCATCTAGACAACTGCTTGCCTCTCTCAGGCGATGCCGCTTTCTCAGCTCCCTTTCCACCGGCCCCACCCAAGCCAATCCCGAGCCTCCCCAGCATGCCCGGATCTCCTCCGGAGGCTGCTACAGCCGCCCCGCCCAGCAGCCCAGCGACAAACCAGCCGGCAGCACCACCACCCAGCCCCGCCCAGACCTACAGCACCAGCTGTTATGTACAGGTTTCTCTGGGCGCTCTCGCCAGCAGCAAGACAAACAGCAACAGTACCAGCTTTGCCTACGTCAACTGCATGCTGCTGGCCGAAGAGGTGAGTGGTTCCAGGTTGCCGTACGCAGGCTGAAAAAGATTCATAGTAATAGAAAGGGCTGGCAAGCAAGTCTTGTACTTGCTAGACAAGCAGCAACAGCTCCAGCTTTGCCGACGTCAGCTGAATGCAGTCAGTAGTTCCAGGGCCACACGAAGTCTGAGAAGAGTCTGTGTAACCTAACGGGCTGGCAAACAAGTATTTTACTTGTCCAGCTAGGACGCAGACACAACCCAGGCTAGATCTGGATTATTGTTGTGTGCACCAGACTATCTTCAGCAAGCCGCTGGGCAGCCACCATTTGGCCCATAGCAGGGAACCCGGTACGGAATACGGTACGGTCAAACAGTACGGTACGGGTACGGTACGGTACGGACATGATGGGATGGGCTAGTAAGAAAATGAACAATAGTACAATATGGTAGTTCCAAACGGTATGGTATGGTCAAACGGGACGGGACGGGACGGGATACGGTACGGGAGTTTTGCCAATACGGCCGTACTGGGTAACCCTGGCCCATAGGGACCAAACCTTGACCGGCCTATGGCCTGTGACCCATGCAGCAGGGCTGACTGCACCAGCCCCCCAAAGCCAAAGGCCACGAAGCAGCTGAATCGTAACTGAGGCACTCAGCAAAAGACAATGGGTTCGCAGAGCATGACCTACAGTAGCAGTGTCTATTTCCTGGCTATCAGGCCACTTCAGGCGCGATTAGCCGGATGTTGAACCCTCACCATGCAGCAGCCCTCACCATGCAGCAACTCTCACCATGCAGCAACTCTCACCATGCAGCAACCCTCACCATGCAGCATTTTTTGTTGAGACTGCTGAGGCAAAGTTTTAAGCACAACCTCAATTACAGGTGCTCCACCTAAACTCACGCTACGCAACCTAGGCTGCGGCTGTAGCATGCCCTGTTGCTTGGACCACCGGCTGTAGGCCGGTCAAGTCATGGTCCCCATGATCCCAATGGTGGCAGCCAGACTCCTCCAAACAAGTTGGTTTGCATGCTAAAATCCTAAGATTGTGGTGTACACTGAAACATACGCTGCAAAGCATCAGACATCCGGGGCCTGTCCCTGCGAATCCATACCCCAAAGGGGCATGCCCAAATCCTCTTCAATGTATAGGAAAATCGGTCCCAGGGGGAGGGGATGTGTCAATGCGCAAAATGTGGTTAATCCCCTTGGGAGCTGCAAGGCTTGTCCATGGGAATCCGTGCTCCAAGGGGCAGGCCAACATCCTCCCAGAGCTTTAGGGGAATCGGTCCCGTGGGGCCAGGGGGAGGTACCCCACTGCACGCAATTCGGGTAACCCTGTGGTACCCAGAGGAAATCCAAGGCCTGTTCTTGGGATTTTGTGCACCAAGGGGCATATGCCCATTGCCCAATGCCCACATCCTCTCCAAGACATAGGACCAGTTTTTTGGGGGGGGGGGGGGCATAAATGGCCTGAGGCCGTGAATATTAAATTATTAAAAGACAAAATGGCCAGGGGCATTTTTGCTGCTGCGGCGTGGCTGCCAGAGCTGGGTTATAATGATTATTGCTCTTGCTTCCATTGACTTACGAATTTATCTTCAGTTTCAGTTTGTAGGACCCGATCGGAGATCTAAGGCCTGTCCAAGGACATGAGGGCTCCTAGGCTACGAGTGTTGCATCGCGCATACACGATGGTTGTTGCAACAACAAAACTAATGGTGTAACATTAACGACACAACTGCATTCTTTTTTTAAGTGTCAGGTGGATCGCCATAGGCACAGGAGCCAGACAAAGTAGCTCACAGAAGAACGCCAGGACAGGAACTACTACAAATGGTGGCCCAATAGTGGCCAAATCCATTTCGCCCAACGGATCAGGGTTGAACAAGTGTCAACGCGTTCTAGTATAACCAGACCTGCCCCATAGCCCCCATTGCGCTCCCCTCCCCCCTCAATACGTACCGCAGATGAACCAACTACTGCAACCGCTTGTTCCCTTCAACTGCTCGAGCAACATGACCGTGCCGCCCTCCGTGTCGACGTCTGCGGATCTGTCCCTAGCCATTGATATGCTCGACTCCTTTCAGAGCTCGCCCACCGGAGATGTGCTGCGGGATGGCCTGGGCGGGCAGTGCGGGGACTACGCTTGGATCCACGTCCAGGACTGCATGGCCGGTACCACCTTCACGTGAGGGCCAGCTGGGAAACAATGGGGAGCACAGCATCAACCCCTGAGCCTGAAAGCTCCCCCTTAACCTAAATTAAACGAAAATGTAGATCCTAACCCTAATCTAGCCAAACCCCAATCTAGCCCTAAACATAGTCATACCGTACTTTAACCCTAACCCTACACCTTGAAGTCTGCTTGT
This sequence comes from Limnomonas spitsbergensis, assembly GCA_037349105.1. Lineage (NCBI taxonomy): Eukaryota > Viridiplantae > Chlorophyta > Chlorophyceae > Chlamydomonadales > Limnomonas > Limnomonas spitsbergensis. Next base: position 1,681,754 of record JAYJMM010000087.1, on the reverse strand, counting down.
GGTGGTGTGGGGACTAGCAATGAATCTGCGTCCAGAACAGCAAGGTCGACACCACCTAAACGTCAGGTCTGAGAAGCTGTCAGGCACCAGTTATACTATGAATGAGTGCCAGCACACCTTAAAGGGACTGGCGGGGGGGCCTAGGTGGTTCGATGGGGACCTAACCCCAACCAGCTTATAACTGAAGGTGGCTGAAGGCTGATGCAGCAGGGATCGCTGCACCAGACGTGGATTCAGAGAGCCTCCCTTGAAGCTGCCCATTGGGTGGCAGCGTTGATACTGTAACTGCCGCACAGGGAAGAGGCAGGGGATGTCAGATAGGAGGTATTCGGTTTGAGGTCCTTTAACCTCTGGTTCGTTCTGTCCTCCTTTCCCCTCCACGGCAACTCTTCTGTGACGCTGACTCAGGAGTCAGTGCCTGACTGTCTGCCCGGCCCTTTCGGAAAAGGCTTTTGAGTGGATTCGTTAGCGACAACATGAAAGACAACTAAACCAGTAACAAACCTCCTCCCCATTCGCAGTTGGAACCACGCTAACCTGCCTGCGCTGAGTTGCCCCGACGCCTGTCTCGTCAGCATATCTCTCAGCAATGGCTCTGCAGTCGGCTACAGCGCCCCCTCCACGTGTGCAGCGCTGGCTGCATCGGTGGGTCGAAATACCAGATCTACGAACCTAGGATGTACAAAATCTAATATCTAAAAATCTAATATCTAAAAATCTAGGGCTTCCAGCTCGATTGTCCTTCCTTGCGGTATACGAAACGCAAGCTCAATCCGCTAGGTCCTGGAGGGCGCAACAGTCAGAATGGATTTACCCTGTTCCTGCAACCCTCACCTCTGCATTCAATTTCCCTGTTCAAGTTCTCATGCAACATTCATTAAATCAACCCACCCCTTTCACACACGGCAGGCTTCTCGTGCCCCCCACCCCACATGAATGCAGCAGGCTACACATTTCCACCGCCACCCCCCTCCAACACACACTCAAGCAGCAGGCTGCTCATGCCCCATACTCACATGCATGTACAGGCCACCGGCGTCTTGCGATCCAGCTATCCATTCTCCTGCGACCCCATGTCACCCAGCATGGCTTCTCGCTGCTGAACATTGCACATGCAGCACACTTTTCATGCCCCCCAACCACAAACTTGCAAAATCCCAAACCCTATCCCCAAAACTTTGACACTTACCCCAAAACCCCCAGCCCTAAACCCTACACCCCCAACATGCAGGCCACGGGTGTGCTGGGGTCCGGCACACCCTTCTCTTGCGACCCCCACATCTCTCAGCAAGGCTTCTCGCTGCTGAACACTGCACATACTGGGACCTTGGCCGTGGTGGCTTCTATGGACGCTCTGGGGGCCACGAACATCCTCAATGTGAGCGTGCCATTCAGTTTAGTGTCTTCCGAATCAAGCTCCCCTTTCATCCCCCTCCATTTTTTTCGTTATGGAACGCTTTTCCTCTGGAGCCCTAGGAACCTGAGGACCCGGAGCGCCTACCCCCCTCTTACCCCTCCTATCCCCCATTTCCTGGCCCTGCTGTAGGGTCTCCTGAATGTACCTTCCTTCTATTGATCTGCTGTTTATGAGGCTTTATCTCTGATACCTAAGGATTATGAATACCTCCACCCACCCATCGTATCCTGGCTCTGGGCGTCCTGAATCAAGCTTCCCCTTCTTTTGAGCTGCAATTGATGACGGGTTTCCTATAGAGCCCAAGTAACCTGAGCATTCAGTCCCCCTCCACCCACCCATCGTATCCTGATCCTGGGTCTCCTGAATCAACCTTTCCCTCCCATCTACCTGATTTCCAATGGGGTTTCAATCTGAAGCCCATGTCCCCTTTAGCACCCCTGTTGTCTCCTTGCCCTGCAGGGCCTCCAAAACGACACTGATGGCCTCCTGCAACTGATAGCAGCTTACAACTATGACTGCCGGGCTGCTCAAGCCCAAATCTATGTGGAGGCCATGGCTCCAGGCACCATCTGGTACGTTCACGTCTCGAGTTTTGATTCATAGCAAGAGCTTGCACCCTTTCTGCAGCTGGTAGCAGATGAGCAGAGTACAACCATGACTGCCGGGCTGCTCAAGCCCAGGTCTATGTGGAGGCCATGGCTCCAGGCTCCATCTGGTACGTTACTATCAAGGGTTTAGTGTCGTGGCAAGAGCTCAAACCCTCTCTGCAGCTGGTAGCAGATGAGCAGTGTACCTGAACCATGATTGCCAGGCAGGGCAGGCCCATGTTTAGCCCTAGCTCACTGCAGCCCAGGTCTTGGTCTCCTAAGGACACAACCCTTATTCCTGCAGCCCCAACGGCCTCATCGCCACCCTCAAACGCAGCCCCTGCAGCCCGTGAAGCCCGTGATGACCTTGATTAAAAAGCTGGCGTGCTGGCTGACGAGGCGGGTGCCGCAAACCCTGACTGCAGCCCTGGGGGTCCAGTCTCAAGGTTCCGACACAGCCTCTGGGCTTAAAGCAGTGCTGTGCAAAGATGCTGTGTGTTTATCAACCGTTTAGAGTAATTACATTCCCTCACTGACGGGGAGAAGCAGCTGGGTTTTTGATGAAATCACGGTTGCTGATACTAAGCTACGCTTATCACGAATCAGCCACCGTTAGGACCGTAATTGGTAGAGCCCCTGAGTTAGGAGGTTGAGTTTTCCCCCTTCAAACGTGTCTCCCTTGACTGACATCTTCGGTGGTGTGATCCCCGACTGCAGCCCCCAGGGCCCTGCGACATCATTTCAACAAGGTCCCTGCGACCCTTGCACGTCATCCCTGCCGCCCCCTCTCACGCGGAACAGCTCGGACCTCAAGTTTTCAAATTACGGCGTCATCTGCATCTCGGACAGCTCAGCGTCCCCTGTTCAGGCGAGCCCTCGGATCTCACAAGCCATCAGCATGCGCATGCATGCATCTCGCTCAGTGCTGTGCCAGTTTTGGTCCTTACGGTGGCTGAATTATGTAGCTGAGGTTCAGTCACTGCAATTTCAAGGCAAATTCAGCTACTTTTACCAGTGAGGGACCATAATGACCAACTTGGATTCTGAATTATGGCGTACTTGCACCGCACTGATCTCAATGCATACCGGTGATCTGGATCCATTCATCATTGTGAACCATGGGGGTCAGGCTTTAGGGCTTTAGGGATCTATTCATTATTGTGAACCATGGGGGAATCATGGTCTAGGGTCAGGCTTAAGGGTTTTAGGGATCACTCACCAGGCAAATCGTGAAACCTGATTGATATGTGCAGGGCACGACAAGTGTCCACCAGGCATGCACAGGATACAAATTCAGATGACTTCCGTGTTGTTGATAAGAGTGTTCGGTCGCGTGATCCAATTTAAACGCCCAGGTCAAGAAACCACCCGTCCGGCCTAAGCACTGGGAAGGTTACCAAGGGATTGCACGTCCATGCGGATGATGGTTTGAATCAGGAAAGGTGGCTGCATTATGCCGTATCGTGTCAACCAGCTTAACGTACCCGGGTAAAACATGACACCTGACATTCATCCAGCCCTGGATTACCCTGAGCCTAAACCCTAAGCCCTACACCCTGAACCCTGAACCCCAAAATTCAAAGCCTACAAGCCACCGGCCCTCATACCACGTAGATATCCCTCTGACCTTTAAAACCAAACCTCACTCTTCGGGCCTAATCGAAACCATCCCGTCTTCATCACTGTCCTTATCTGACTCTCTGTCTTTCACAAGTTGACTCAACAGCACTCTCTCTCACCCTCCCACCCTCTTTCTCTCGCTCTCACACTTTGTCTCACTCTCTTCCTCTCACCCTCCCACTCTTTTTCTCTCGCAGTACCTGTCACACCTGTCGTTGGTGGCGTTGAGTTTCGGCGACAGCTCCGTTGACGTGATCCGCGACTTCAGCACATGGGCCTCGGCCGGCTGTTGTGCGGCCTCGGTGGAGACGGGGGGTGGGAGCGGCGGGTCGGGGGGGACAGCGGGCATGCTGCCACACTTGCCGCCGCCGCCGGGCCTGCCTAGCCCCCCAGACTACCCACCTGGCCAGCAGGCGCCTCCACTCGAGTGAGTCTACCAAGAGAGAAAAACACCATTTTTTTGTGCAGGCTAAGCTACAGTTCAGGTGCCCTAAACCCTTAAATAGACGCCAGGAGGTAGCTGAACTGTAGTTTTGGCTACAGTTCGGCTACCTCCTGGCATCTTGCAGGAGGTCCCATGCGCGTCCAGTCGCGTTGCTTGGGCCTGCGTCTTAAGACCAACCAAGGTGTTGTACCAATCGGGCCTTGTTTAGGGTTCAGGGTTGAAGAATTAGCCAGCCTTGGGGTGGCCCACCAAAGGTGGATTCCTTAAGCCCCCAAATAAGCACTGGGAATTAGAGTAGTACAAAATCACGAATGTGTGACCCGTGAGAATCACCCATTACAAAGCAGTACAGTTTGATGCAAAAACAATGTTTGGCAGGTGCTTGTTTGCCGGAAAAGAGACCTCAGGTCTGACCTCCGTTCACAATCCCCTCACCTTACCTCCCTACCCTAACCTCTCACCCAACCTCTATACCCACCCTACCTGCCCTCCCAACCCAATCCTCTTTATTGATAATACCCAGGCTGTCGCAAGCCCGACCGCCAGCCCCCTCCTACCCGGCCTTGCCACGGCCGCCTTTGCCCCCATCCGAGCCGGCAGCCAGGTCACAGTACTGCCTCAGTAGCTTCTGGTACATCCAGTACTACAGGATTGCCGCGACCAACGTCTTGGAGGTTCGTCCACTCTAATTATGGGTAATCATGAGTTTAGGGTTGAAGCTCTGTCAAACGGAGAATCGCAGCGTCCAACGTCTAGCAGGTAAGGCATATACGCCAGCCCTAACTCTTGGGCCTGAAATCACCATGCTTGCCTTAGTTTTCATTGAGAGCGGAGAATTTAACATGATAACATTTTATTTTGTGTATGCCAACTTTGTAGCCTATTTACCCTGTCAGCCATAAGAGCAAGCGTGCGGTCTGCAATTCCACAATGCAGCTTCAATTTCAGTAGCTTCCTCAGCTTCAGTTTCAGTAGGATCCTCAGAGGCTTGGTAAGGTAAGGTAAGGAGATTCCAACCTTGCAGTATATTCGAATCGCCTTCCCTCTAAATTTGCGTTGCTTAGGGGTGAGGGATTCGCTAAAAGACGAATGATCGACTGTCAGCACCAGTTTCAGTCAGATATGCAGAGTTTTTGTCCATCTTCTGGCCGAGGTTGCATTACAGCAACAACTCGTTCACACCCGAGGGAAGGCAATACAAATCTACGGGTAAATATGTTAAAGGGCTCCGGTATGCTGGTGAGTCGACCCCCCTCGCCCAAATCCGCCCCCCCCCCCCCCCCCCTTCAGGCCGTCGGTGGCGCCCAGTTTGCTTTCCTGACCTCCAGCAATGGCTACTCGCTCAACACCACCGCACAGATGGGCGCGCTCCCGCTGACCCAAGCACTCAGCGGGGGGATCAGCCTGCGCAGCGACGGGAGCTGCCAGTCGGGCGGGACCGTGCACATGGCCGGCGCGGCGCAGCAGGTGCTCCGGCTGGACTTCCCCCCTGGCGGGATGTGGCCACCAGACGTGCGGAAACCGCCCGCGCAACCCCCGCTGCCGCCTTCCTACGCACCGCCTTCCCCGCCGCCTCCGCCCGCTTACCCCGGCCTGCCCCTCGAGGGACCAGCCGCCCCATCCCCGCAGCCATCTCTGGCGCCGCCTCATCCCACCGGCCCGCAGCTCCCCGACAAGCCACTCTCTCCCCAGCTGCCTGCCAAGCCATTCCAGCCACCCAACTCCACATCCCTGCCTCCCGCCATCCCGTCCTCCCCTCCTATCTCACCAACCCCGCCCGCGCCAGCCAACCCCGGCCGTCCTTTCGGTAATCCGCGTGCGCCTTCCTCCTTGCCCCTATCTCCTACGGAGCCTCTGCCCCCAGCTGTCCCTCCAGCACAGCCACTGGCGCCGCCGCAGGTGCCGCCTCAGTACCCGCCCCCCATCGCCCCATCCGGTCCTTTGATTCCAACAGGCTCCTTAGAAAACTTCCCGCCGCCACCAAATCCATCTGCCCCTCTGCGTCCCGAGGCCCCTGACCCGCCGGCCATCAAGGCTACGCCAGAACCCAAAGCCCCCAAACCTCTGCCCGCCAGACCTCCTCCAGCCCCCAGTCGCTCCCCACCCCCACCGGCTCCGTTACTACCAGCCCCCGATACCGCCGTCGCCGCCGCCTCTGCCAGCGGCTTCAATGCTGCGGATCACATCCCTCTCTTGATTGGTGTTGTCCTTGGGAGCGTGATCCTCTCTCTAGTAGTGGCTATGGCGGTCCTTCTGCTCCGCTGCCTCCGGCGGATCAAACGGGACACCCAGTCAGGGTTGGCGACGGGCAGCCTTCTAGACGGGGACGGCGGGGAGGTCTCGGTCGCTCCGTATCCCATGTGGCACAGCCTGCCGTCCCGCTTCCTGCACCAGACCAGGTGGGGCTCGGGGAAGCTGCTCAAGGTGGTGGTAGAAGGCAATGAGGCGGCGGACTGCATGAGCGACGGTATGCCGTCCTCGGATGGGAGCGGGCGCGTCGGCACCGGCGGGAGCTGGCGTGGGGGGGCCAACCCGCCCGGGAAGGCGCCTGAGCCACGGGCACGGACCATACACTTGACGGCCAACGATTCTGAGATTTCCGCCGAGGGCGTCCAGATTTTGAACTCAACATTTGTTTCCGACTCGGGGCGCATGGAGGAGTCCTCCCCTGGCTCCGAAGGGCAGTCGGCTGCAACGGGGGGGGCTTGGATGGGGCCGCAGCACCTCCCCAAGGACCTGCAAGAACGGCGGGAGCAACGGAACTCAGCGTTCGAATTCGAACGGCTGTATCAGCAGCAGCACGGCCCTGTTGAACGCGGCTGGCAGGCCCAGGCATCCCCCGGGTCTTCTCCCTGGGGATCTCCGGCAAGGGGCGCCGGCAGGGGACGGGGGATGGGCTACCGGCCACCTCCCGCAATGGGGAGCCGGGCCGCGCCCGCTGGCCTGGCAAGTGTGCACAGCCAACGGAGACCTGACCCAGCCGCCCAAGGTAACATGCCACTGTTTGTTTTAGGGCGCTTGGACTTACATTTCAGCCGTGTTACGCTCTATGGCCGTGGCTTTCTGTTGTAGCAATCTCTGATGTTTTAACCACCTGTCGTGAGCCGGCCGAAGTTTGGTCCCTATCGGCCTAGTGGTGGCTGCCCAGCAACTCAGCAGCTCAACACAGATGGCTTAGCTCAGAGACAAACGCGGCCAGATCCCGTGGCCAAACAGACACGAACCTCTCACAGGTTTTTCTTTGCAAAGCAACCGGTCAGCTACAGTTCAGCTACGGACCGGTCTCGGGTCTGGGGCCTCATCCATGACCTGCCATTCTGCGCAGGCCGCTGGTCGTAGGCTGGTCTGGGATTTGTCTCAGTAGGGCATTTTGAATTGGCAGGCAGGCTTTAAAGAAACCAACCTCATTTTATAACCCTTAATATCATCTTTGGTGCTGCCAATGAGCCGGGGGTCCCATCTGGGATTTCTGATCTCAACGCAGAAAAATATTCCCGACCTAAGCTGGAGCGAGGTGATTCCTGTTATCATATTGCAAACCTGATTGCCAACTCCTTATTAAATGTATCAATCAGCTCTGTTCTCTTCCCTGAGACTTGAGAGGCCGATTGGTTCGCTCGTTTGCGTCGACTCTGACGCCAAACCACTCCGCACCTGTAGCGAACACGCACGGGGATAAGTACCCGCAAGCATGCCTCGCACGCACCGTAAAAATACAGACGTCACCTATCAAAACACGCTGAATATTGGGAACACTGCTTGCATATCATGACTAAATCCCTGAGCCCTGAGAATGCTCTGAATCCAGGCGCCCTACGCTTTCCCCTGGGTAGTTCCGCCTGAATACGGTATAGGAGGGCCTGAATGTTTGAGCTTGAATAGCGGTACCAGTTTCTGAATCAATCTGAATACCCGGTCCTGGTATTTGATTCTTATTCCGTTATTGGAACCTCTGTCTATCAGTTCCCTTACTTGAATGTGAGTGAGTCTTAGCAGGCCTGGATATTTGAATTTAAACACTGAATATTCAAACCTCTGCATGTCAGGGAAGTGTGAACAAGGAACGGGATATACGAATGTCTAAATTTACACACTGAATATTTGAACCTCTGCCTGCCAGGATCTGCCGTGGAGTGAGCAAGGCACAGCGGGACTTGACATTCAAATATTCGAATATTTGAACCCTGCATGTTTGAACCTCTGCCTGACAGTTCCTGCAGTGGAGTGTACGCGGGCAACAGCGGGACTGGAAGACGTTTCGCTGTTCAACGCGTACGCGCAACTAGCTCAGGCGATTGTGGAGGTGGGAGTATGGGCTGGGCCCAGTTTTGATGTGTGAGGGCGCTCGAGAGCTAGAAAACCAGGTATGTTATGGCACGTTACACCTACATTTCAGGGTAGAGACAGGGTTGGAAGCAGGGGTTAAAAGCTAGGTATAAGTGGATTCTCATACTGTAGATATGCTTTGCCTTCCCTCATAATCAGGGTCGTCTGGTGATGAGGGATTGATTAAATATTAAAACAAACGGATGCGCGCTAATATTAATTCAGAAATCGGCGCTGAGCGGAGTGTCAGCGGCTATTTTTCATTATCGTACCTGCTTTGTCTTTAAATCCTTAACAAAATCATTTGCATAATGTACTGTATTGATACACGGCGCTAAATTAAATGGTTTGCAAACGTTCGTTACTGCGCAGCTGTTTTTGGCTGCGCGACGATAATTTTAATTAATTTTGGGGGATGTGCGGACCTTATCCCGTTTTACGGTAACAGACAATCTTCTGCGCAAGTCCCTTTTGAAGCAGACAGTCTCAGTCTGAGCAAAATACGTGGAGTGCATTAGGTTTCTCGGGCCTAAACTCTGCCAGGTTCAAGCAAGCCTGAGGTACGATAATGAAGAATCGCCGCTGACACTTCGCGCAGCGACAAATTTCGAATCAATTTTAGCACACATCCAGGTCCGCGCACCCCAATCGTTAATTAATTTTGAGTGAGGTCTACCGCGTTTTCGGTATTATCATACTGTTCGCAGGTGAAGTCTGGGGAATCATAACACCACATTTTAGTTTGTCACATCTGATTCGATTTCCAAACACTCAAAAGTTTTGTTCACGACAGCAGGTTGGCGACAGAAATTCGAATTCCAATGCATTGCACGGAGCGCGAACAACAGCATCACGCGGTCGCAGTCGCTGCATGGTGACGTCCTACAGCATTATTTAGCCTTGGAATTTCTTTTAACAACAGGTTGATGACAGGCATTCAAATGACGCGAGCGCGAACAGCAGCTGCACAAGGATGCAGTCGCTGCACGGCGACGTCCTGGCTGGCGTCGACCTGGATGTGGACTTCACAGATCTGGAGTTCTCGCAGGTAGGAGGATTCAGGGAAGGCTGCTGGACACAAAATTTGATTGTACTGCTTATCTCCCACCCCGGATGAATATATCTCGCACATGGGGATCCCCCTGATCTCACAGGTAAGGAGACACCCTTTCTTCAATTTATTTTCAAGCTTCTTTTGTTTTGACAAAGTATGAGTGTAATAGAGCTGACACCTATGTTAATGGCAGTCAGAGTATGCTATCGTAGATTTTGTCCAGCCTCACTGAGGCTTCTGGCTATAAATGCAACTAGAGAATTTAGAAGAGCTCGCAATCTCGCTGGAGTTTTGCTGTAGGGAGCTTGTCTTCATTTTTTTGCATGGAGGTTATCGCAGGTAGAGAAGATTTGAATTGCCCCCCCGGTGAAACGAATCTCGCGGTCGGAGAGACTGCTGTCCTCCTATCTTTTGCTTGCACATATAGGAGTGTGACGCTGGCCCTTGACACCTGACACGGCAAACCCGATTAAAATCAACCTGGGTGCCGCTGTGCTGCACATTAATCCCAAGCCTGTTGCCACCCAGGTCACACATGGAAGACCTGGGCCACACTCTTTCCCAAGAGAATCTACCTGAATCCTTTGGCCCATGCACTGTTTAGTTTCTTTCGTCTGTCCTACTTCCAGTTATAGCAGAAGGGGGAGGCCTGTCTGCAGAAGGGACAGGGACTGTCAACCCTCGGTCAGGCAGAGAAGAGCGACCTAGGTGACTCCTCATGCTAGCACAATCGGGCTTAACCTGCTCCGCACCAAGCCGTGTCGTGCTACCTTGGTAGTGCAAGACGGCTAAACCTGTGCCGTATCGTGCAGTATCATACCGTATTGTGCTACCATGAGGTGAATCGAGGGTTGGGGCTGAGGCATATGAAATAAGCTGTGCCCTGGTGTATGAATGTCTATGCGTGGCTGGCGAGAGCGTTTTTTCCTGGGCTCTTTTCTGTCTGGTCAACGTTGGGGCTGTCTGGGAGATCCTCTGGACCTCCACTGCCCTGCCCCCAAAGTGCTGCTGGTGTGGGCGCAGCGCTTTGTTCACTGCTCTTTCTTTGGCCCCCTTGACCACCATTATTATGCTGCCCCCCTGGCGGTTGTTTGTGAAAGCGTTTCGGGAGTCTCCTGGGTGCGAGCGCAGCCCTTTGTTACAGCTCTTTCTTTGGCCCCCTTGACTACCATTATTATGCTCTCCCCCTGGCGGTTGTTTGTAAGAGAGTCTCGGGAGTCTCCTGGGTGCGGGCGCAGGTATTTGATTTCTGCGTCGTCTTCTTGACCCCCGGGACCTTCAATGAACATGTTGCCTTCTTAGCCCTCTTGCAGCTCTTCCATTCCTGCTATTTCTTTGGCCTCTTAGACCTCAACCTCCATGCTGTTGGGGGAGGTTCGAGGGATGCCTGATGCTTCATGCTAAATTCGCAATGCTTAATGTTTCTATCTCTTTGGCCTCCTTGACCTCAACCACCATATGCTGGGTTGTTGTTTGCAGGAGGGTGGAGGTGCGCTGCTGGGTGCGGGCGCTGTCGGCTCCGTGTACCGGGCGGTGTACAAGGTAGGCTGCTAGATTCAAAATCTCGGGAGTCCCTATACTGCATTTCTCCCATCTCCTCCTAAACCATAAACTCTATTGACGGATGCTGATGCTGTTGGGGCATTTCTTTCAGAGTGTTCCAATGTCTGCCTAAGTAATAACCACTCGCCACAGAGCTCCCGTCTCCCTCGCTCATAAGTCACTTTGAATTCCCAATCAGGAACGCTTTCGGTGGCTGTGTTCAGAGCGCCCCAGGTGGCTGTCTCATTTACAATCAGACATCACTGATTTCCCGACTCTCACTCTTATCAAACCTAAACCCTTAATGCTGTTGGTGGGTTGGATGTGTCCGGGGCACCCCTGTGGCTGCCTTGGTGATAACCAGTCACCAGGGATATATCTCCCGTCTCCTTTGCTTGAAAAGATTGGACTCCATACCCTGAACCTGTTGAAGTTGATCGGTTGATGTGTCCAGGGCGCTTCGGTGGCCGTCAAGGTGATCACTAGGCACCAGGTTTATATCTCCCGTCTCCTTCGCTCAAAAATACTGGACTAGTGGACTCCATACCCTGAACTTGCTGATTGTTCGATGTGTCCAGGGCGCCCCGGTGGCTGTCAAGGTGATCACCCGGGCCATCGTGGACGGTCAATTTGTCGGTCATCAATCGGACGACAGAGACGCATCAACACGTGGGGACTACGACAGCTTAACCCATGAGATCCAGGTACGCTACTCCTGCTTTCTTGACCCATGAGATCCAGGTACGCTACTCCTGCTTTCTTGACCGTCATCAGGAGGGTATGAATCCTGCCTGGTATGTACGTTTAAGGGCTTATTTTGGAATATGATGGTTTTTAGCGCACAAGATCCAGGCTTGCAGCAATGTCTTGCTCAGACATCTCGCCTCTGAGGATGGTTTCTCCCTGCAAGCACTAACCTCGTTTTCATTTAACAATCCTCTTTCCCTCCAGGAGCGGTAGAGAGATGGATGCATGCCTCCCCTGAACCCCTGCTTGTGCTGTGATGCAGATCCTTGCCAGGCTCAACCACCCCAACGTCGTGCAATGTCATGGCGGGTGCCTACGGCCGCCCAGGGTGTTCGTGCTGCAAGGTGCGAGTGTAAGCACACACAGGGGAGTGCAAGATCTTAAACCCTGACCTCGGGTCGCTACAGCAGTAAAGGGTGTGGGAAAGGGTTCAAAGTTCTAAGCCCTAAGCTGTAAGGCGGGACAATTGTGGCGTTGCAGCAGTACAGAGCGCGGCAGCTGGGGGGCTAGCGATCCTACCACCATCCACCACACTGTTGATTTCAATGCGCATCAGGCCAGATTTACAGGCTGCGGGCTGCCACTGGTGCGCCCCTGACCTGGCCAGCGGTTCAGTGCATCAGTGCTGTCTATAACTCATACTGGGAATGGGTATCAAACAATGCTTAAGACCTTGAGTCGAGCGCGGTAGCTCAGTACTGCAAATATCCCCAAACTTGCCGAAACATGCGAAATCCTGAGAAACTGAAATAATGCACCTGGTTACCTGGCAACTGGTACACGGTTTTTCTATGCTCTTGTCAAACACTGTTGCCCTGTGGTTGCATCCTGTTGCGAGTTCACACCTTGGTTGCACCTTGTTACATGGTTACTCTGATATTCATGCCAGTCACTGTTGCCCTGTTGTTGCAACCTGTTGCAGAGCTCATGTCGGCAACGTTGTCGGGGATATTGCGTCAGCGCCTGCCGTTGGTCAACGTTCTAAAGCTGTTGCTGGATGTTGCTCGGGGGCTGGAGTACTTACACGGAATGTCTGTCGTGCACCGAGGTGAGTCGGGAACTGTATCGGTGGATCCGTGGTTAAAAACGAGTCCATACTTTTAAAGTGATTCAGCCATAATTCACTATGTACATAATAGCCATTGGCCAGGTGGGGCTGGTGTATCCGTCAAGCGTTTCTGTCTGCGCCGCTGGCGGAAGGTTAGGTCAAGATTAAGACCTCCGTCTGCCCGGTGGTGATGGCTGCTCTTGCGCCTACCAACGGTGGGGTCTCGTGTGCGCGGAAGTATGTACAGCTGTGCACGCTGCAGGGTTTTCTCTCTCCAGGAAAATATGTTTGCTGGGGGGACAAGATGTGTGCACAGCTGTTCGTCATGCATGTCATGTTCTGTCTTGATTGGTGTACCAGTATGAACAAAATAGTGTGTTATTGCTCTACCGTAGCTGTGAAAGGGCCCCCACGTCGTTTGCTTCTGCCCCTTGGGCCATATACCACAATCCCAGCAGATCTCAAGCCAGCCAACAGTATGTGGGATGATCATCAAAACACAAGGATCTATAATTTTGCGTCCATGAGATGCACATACAAACACATGAATACTTCTGTATCCTACCTCTTCCCCTTCCGCAACATTTTGTATCCAACAGACCTCAAGCCGGCCAACATTCTTTTGGACGAGCATCAAAACGCAAAGATCTCCGATTTTGGGCTCGCGAGGTGCAAATTCAAGACCTACTTGGAGACCCGGACGGACGCCGGGACTGTGGCATACATGTGGGTTGCTGGTAAACCTTCAAATAGGTGTGTTGATATTACATTTTGACTGTTGACCTGACCTTAGAATGACGTCCGAGTTCAAAGGAGGATGACTGATTGCATGGGCATGCCAGGAAATAATGTCCACACTCACTGTGTAAGTATGCATGCATGCACAGAGGAGTATGAACACCTGAAAGGTATATAGTATACACATGCCTCAAACGAAACATGCAGCCGATTGAAGAAACGCATGGCTGATGCTGGCTGGCTGCAATGCTGCGCCCGAGCCTCCAGCACTCCCGTAACCCTGAAGCTAGAGAATGCCTTTAACCCTTAAAATGCTGAATCCCTAACGTGGTAAGCCCTGGCCCCCTGCAGGGCGCCTGAGGCCTTTGACCCTGAGATCGGAGGCATTAGCGCAGCGCTGGACATCTTCTCCCTTGCAGTCATGTGAGTATTTGCTGAGCAGGAGGGTGGAGCTCATTTCGTTAGTTCTGTATAGGACTACCAGGGAGTGTACCAGTATTACTCTACAGAAATTGTTGTACATGAATGCTAGCTCATCGGCCATGTTCTGGACATCTTTTCCCTGGCAGCCCTGTGAGTATTTGCTGAGCAGGAGGGTGGAGCTCGTTTCGTTTATTACCGTAAACGACGCAGCGTACCAGTATAAATCTACGAGTGATATTGTTTTGCTTATTGCTCCCACCCCCTGATTGCTGTTCCGCACGCTGACCCTTGGTACCAATGGTAATTGGCGTGCATGCATGCAGATTGGTTGCATGATTTTCTGCTTCTTATCACCTAACTGAACGGTACCGGTTTTAGTATTTAGACACACACAAATACAACAAAATGCACAGGGTGTGCGAGATGGCGCCTAAATTTCCTGCTCCGAAATGTCCTGATTTCCTTTTCCTCGTTTGAACGTCAAAATAACTCTTGCTCCGCGGATTGTGTCGTGCACAGCATGTGGGAGATGGCGACGGGTGCGCTGCCATGGGAGGGCCTCTCCAACGTGGCCATCATCTACCAGGTGCGATGATTTGATGATCTGCGTCACTCAACAGCCTTAACTGCCGAGCTTACACAGGCAGGCTATTCAAAGTTTCATGACCATACAAATAAAAAGAACGGCATGCTCCCATTTTATTTGGCCCCGTTTCAAATGGCCATAAGATAATAGCCCCGTTCATCTGGCCCAGATCTGGCTCAGCTCATCAAATGGCCATGAGATTATGAATTGCCTGTCTCTGTTGGCCTGGCAGCGAGCAATGACATGTGGCAGTCATACTTTAAGCTCAGCCAGTCATGTTGATGCATTGTTCGCTGCTACCTAAACCTCCACGCACGTGTAGGGCGTAGCCTTCTTTATTATTGCAAGTATTGTATCAATCCAGGAGACCATACACAACGTGGGAAAGGTTGAACCCTATACCCTAAAGTATGCGGTATATTTTAGAGTTTAGGCTTCAACCCTTGACCAAGACAAGGCCGTGTATGACCTTTCCTGGTTTGATACACGGCACATTAAAATCACTGCATGCGCTCAATGCATGATGGCCATTTGATACACGGCGCATCAAAATCACTGTAGCGCTCAATGCATGATGGCCATTTGATACAAGGCCTAGCAGAGGGTGGAGGGTGGAGCCCTAAGCCCTCAAATAGGGTTGAGGATTGAGCCCTTAACTTCCAATGGGGTTCGCTTCAGCTCAGCTTTGAGATGCACATTGAGCCAATATTCGCGCCAAGCTTCGCACATATTTTATATATGAAATATATACCGTATACCGGTATTTAAACGCTTAAATATATGTTTAAATAATTTGACATCGTTTTCCTTCCTCTCCAGGTCGCTGTCCTCAAGACGCGCAACCCTCTGCCCGAGGATGCCGCCATCTGCCCGCCCCGGTTGGCTGCGCTCATCGAGCGGTGCTGGGTAACGGAGCCGCGGGCGCGGCCCGGCTGCGGGGAGGTGGTTTCAGAGCTGGATGCCATCCTGAGGGCCCAGCTGTTGAGCCAGAGCCAGGTTGTAGCCCCTATGGGCGCACTGGAGAAGCCAGCCGTCGCCGTTCTGGGGGCCGAGCTGCCCACCAGCCAGGGCGAGCAGCCTAGTGTCCAAGGCCAGCCCGGAGGAGGTCTCGGTGGGCCGACACTGCCGAGGAAGCTAGCTACGGCGAAGAGAAGAGTGGGCGTACCTCCCTTGCCACCCATCAGGGAGCCTGCCGTGAGGGGCGGCGGCAGCGGGGTGCAGGGAGCTGCCAAGTCTAGTCAGCATCCTAGTCAGCAAAGGGCGCCTTCGCCGTTTGCCAACAGCTGAGACCAGCGCTGCCTCCCGCGAGCTCCTGCGGTCTTGTCGGTCTCGGCGGCGGGTGGTTTCCTTCTTTTTCCTGGGTGGGCTGCATACAGCCGCCTGCGCAAGGTTGCATGGTGGCGCGTCCGTCTGGTCGCACATCTCTTAAAATAATCATCAATGAAGCGGTCTGCTGCCTCCTGGAGGGGCGCTGAACACGCAGCCTTTGTTGATAGGAAGGATCTCTTCCTGCGAGGGTGTGGGGTGACGTGGATAGCCAGTCACCTGGACGAAGAGGTTTGCTGCCTCATGGATGGGCGCTGGATGTGCGGCCGCTGTTGATTAGAAGCGGCACCGTCAGGGCCATAATACGTGGTAAGAGATGGGCAGGCTGGAGTGTCTGTGCACCTAGTGTGTGTTGATGTATTCACTTTGATCCTCGCCTCCTTGTCATTTTGTGTTTGAACCATTATTGACCACGTTGATTATACATTTTGGTGGCCCTTCAGATTTTGCTTTTCCGCTCTCGATAGTCTTTAGAGGTACTCGTATTGCTTTTGTCCCTAGGGTTGTGCGTTATTAAACAGGCTACTTTATATGAAAGAGTTAAAGCTGATCCAATCTCCAATCATATTTTGCAGGCATGATCCCGGTACCGTTATGTGGATAAAGTGCCTGAAGATAGGTTGGATATGTCTATTAAGAATACTCCAAATGCATTTTTGCCTTGCGCTCTTAATTGTGGTCTTGAGGGCATTTGTCCTTTCAGGCTGCACAAAGGCTTCATTTCGTTGTATAAGCGTCCACGCAATGACCTGGCTATGAAGAATCGAGGTAGGGTGTAAGATAGCAACGGACTTAAGCTGGTAGGTCTCGTTCTCATACCCGCTGGGCCCTGTTGAACGCTTGGCTACGTGGGGTTGGTAGGGAATAATGTCAGCTCAATTGCAGCTGCCATCAGTGTTAGGCAATTTACGATTTTCTTTACGGTGTAAATTACAGGTCAGATTTCCCTCGCGGCGTTATTACGGTGATTTAGGATACGTTAAATTACAATCATCTCAAAGGCATTAAAAATGCAGGCAGATTACAGGTCAATGACATTACACCTATGGGCCCTGCTCAAAAAGCTCAGCCGCGTGGGCGCCCAACTATCTCGTTGGAAGGGGAATATTAAGTTAAGAGGGAAAGAAGGAGAAGAAAACAAAGGAAATAACTACCCCCCCAAAGGAAAAGGCAGCCCGAAGTAAACCGTGCTCCTCTCAAGCCTATCTCCGAAGTGCGCAAAGATTACAGGTGTATAGTCATAACCGTAAAATAACAGGCACAACACACTAAACTTTCTGCCCTCGGCCAAGCGAGCCGGGTCCCCGTCCTGATTAATGGTCATCTGATGCCTCCTCTTTCTGTTGTGTAGCCTCGAAAACGCTGCTGAAGTAGGCTCAGCACCTTATAGCCAATTCACACCTAGTTGAGTTCGCCGTCGCGGTTGCTTGGTTCGGCGTCAAAAAGCCCTACTACTGTAGGTACTTCCCACTACTGTAGGTACTGTAGGTACTTCCCACTTGTGACGGATGTCCGCTGACCGATGTTGCACCGCATGCTCGCATTCTCCACGCTGCCGCCCGCCTTGTCATCGAAGTAGCTGGCAGTGAAGATGTCCACTTGCATGCGGACCTCGCCCTCCTGTAGGGCCACGCCGATGGGGGCAAGCAGCATGTGCTTGCCATTGATGGGGAACACACCCCCATCGTTGACCGGCGCAGCTGCACCGCAGAAAAGCTGGTACTCCAAACCGCTGTCCCAGGTAGCCGTAACGACGATGCCGTGTTGTTGGAGGTGTGCGTGTTGGGCATGCAACATCTCTGCGTGCATGGCACAAAAGAGAGGGAGGGTGGGGACACTTCAATGTGTAGGGTTAGGATAACGGTTCATAACGGTGTATAAAAACGCTTGGATGGTGTGTGCTAATCAGTCACCTCTAGGCTTTGGGCATCCATATGTTTTTGCAAAAGGTACCTCCTAGTAAATCACATCTTGTTATGTCTGCATGCATGGTCAGTTAATGAAACAATTATTGCTGTGTGTCGCTTGTTTTTGCATGACCCCGTGCATGGCACCGAAGACATGTGTGTGGGTGGTGGTCAGGTGCCGGGTGGGATGGGGATGGGTGGGTGGGTTAGGATCGTGTGTCAAGTAAATAAATGTGCACTGTCATACATGGGCCCATGTTCATCTATTTGGGGGGTTGGCAGGTTTTTGCATGCCCACCGCCAATCAGCATGCACCTATGATTTTGAATTGTTTGTGGATGCTTTTGCATGGTTTGGCATGTAAGAGCTTTGCATGCTCATAAGCAGGCACTTCTGTTGTGTGGTGCATGTCTGTGCATGGATGAAATGTACGGTAGCCAATGAAGCACCCAGCATGAGGTAGATGGAGGCATGCAAAACCAAGACTCACCAGCGTTCGGCAGGTCGGGGTTGTCATCAGCCTGCACCCTCGGGATGACAATGTTGTCCAGCAGTTTTTTGTCACTGATGATGCCTCTACAATCTATGCTAGGATGGCAACCGCTGTCATATACCGAGGGGTGTGATACGTGGAACAGAAGAATCCCTCGGACAAAGGCGCATGTCGAAGTTGAACATCCCCATCAACATGTTTTGAACATCCAGATTCGCAGTTCTGACCAAAATCGAAAGGCTTTAAAATTCCTTTCACAAGCCTTGAAATGCAGGAATGGCCACGACGACACCTCCTCAAAGGGACCCAGACCCGCCTGCAAGCTCAATGTCATCGGTCGGAAATTGGCTACTTTCCAGACCTCCCCGGATTCGATTGAGGTGGAAATGCAGGTCGCGCTTATCTTCCCGGCTTGCCAGGGCTTCAATGAGGTCAGCCAAGTGTGCACTTGGTTTTTACCCCACCCAGTGGTTGGGACGGCTATTGCCTGCATCTGCGATCGGGAGCAGCTCACGGTCGGGCACGCTGCTGATAGTTCTCTCTATACATATATGCCAGACGTGCACATCTTGCATCTCTCATCTGTCGCGAGGCCATTGTCGTGTCGTCATTCTTCGTCTTACCTCTGGTCTGACCTCCCCATGCAGCAGACATACAACGCGTTCCCGACCCAGTTGCCAACCCACCACTTCCACAGTCCTCGAAATGCGTTTTCTGTTCTGCAGGAAGCACAAATGTACGCGTCGAATGTTTACTCTGCCCTGAGGCCATGGCTAACCGCTCGATTTTTTGACACCTGCCCAGATGCCATGGCCAACCTCTCGGCACGTCGTAGGCCAAATCTAGGAAAAACCTCAACCCCAGCCTCAATTCAGAGATCTGAGAACATGAGCAAACTAAACTTTCTGCCAGGGATCAGCCAAGGAAATAATACTAACTGTATGCATATACATGCTAGCCTTTCAACGAGCACGTTTGCAAGTTACATTTGTGCTACAATTGTCTTGGGGATCCTCTCCTACCTAGGAACTTGGCATGCTTCTAACATCAGTGAAGAATCCACAACAGAGGCCCCACTGGTAAACAGCGGTGTGAACAGCGAGATGTTGGTAACAACGGTAAATAAAAATAAATACGCCTATCTCACGAAGAAAAAAGAACGCAAAACAAAAAACACAAAGAAAATCACTGGGGAGCATGTCCGTAGGTATATCTTACAAAAGTACATGGCATCCCCAAATAAAAAAGTCTGGCTATTAAAATACATGCTTAAGCAATCTCGGAGATTAACGCGCAAATGGAACAACCCAGGGGCCCAAGGTTCCAAGGATCCATGGCTCAAACATACAGGAAAATACAGGAGTCAGGAAAGAACTGACTGCCTTTATCACAAGGAGGTAAACGCGAGGCGAGCAAACCAGGATAGACACACCGAGGAGACCTATTCAAGGCAAATAGGAGGGGGTGCAAACTTGATCAAACAAAAATTAACACACAAAGGGAACCACACCATACCGGAGGGGATCCACTATGAAAAGCAGGAGGGTTTGTTCTGCCAAGCACATGCAATGGCTATGCTCATGGGTGCACCCCTCACACACACAAAGTGGGAGATTATGGACTGGTTCATGAGCCAAAGGCAGAAACCGACCTATGAGCACCATAGATACACCCTTATGCCTGACCAACTTCAATTCCAATCGAATGGGAACTTCACAACCACAGCATGGGCCTTCTACGCGTTTGAAAACTATGGTATGGACTACCGCATGCTGATGGATCAACGTTGCGATTTATTGAAGCTGACAGTAGATACACTAGACAAGCTCCTAAAGGACCTGCAAGACAAAGAGAAATACCAGTTTGATGCTTTTGTCGTCATAACTAAAGAAGCAACCTATCGGCACGCAAGCACTCTTCGCCGGTACAAAGATAAATGGTACTGGCTAGACTCAGAAAAAAACAGTAGAGCAGTGATCTCAGGGGGGGGCATGGAAGCAGACCTAAACATGCGAGACCTGAGAGACAAGGCATATGAAGTATGCGGATACTTCCATGCCAACAGCTTAGCCGAATGCAGAAAGGCATGTTTGAACTTCCCACCTATCAGGCACCCCCGGGGGGCCTCCCTCAGCCCAATCACAATCCTCGACTCACCGACTCCCATGCCTTTGAGGAATAGGGTGAGCCTCCCGCTTGGACCAGATTCACAAAGCGTGCAAGACATTAAACAAATGTTTTTGCAGCAAAGTGGCCTACAAATTATATCAAGCCCTCATTTTTCCTTCTCGGAGGGGGACTGTTACTTTGACTCTCTAGCACATCTATCAGGTATTCCTCCTAGCATGTTAAGAGGCCTCGGGGTGCAAACTTTCAGGCAAGCTCTGTCCCAAGGCAGGCAGGATGCGGTCAGGTCCTTAACCACGCTCATCTACCAACAAGTACATGGTACTGATTCGAGACACAAGCTATGTGACTGGGCAAGACGAATGGCCACGCCGTGTGATGGGAATACGGGAGAGGGACTATGGGCTGACGGGGTCATCACCCACTGGACTGCAATGGCATTACAAATAACAGTGCACCAGCACCAATTATCAGAGTCTGACGGAGAACGCAGCATTGTGAGCCAACTCCTAGGAGTCCAACCAACAAATGACGCTGCCCCCGCCTTGCATGTGTGGTTTTCTGGAAATACCCTAGCTGGGCACTTCGAGCCCATGCTGCCATTGGCTGCCTCTCGCAACCCCACCAGTACCCTGCCCCCTAATAGCCTGACAGCTTTACGAGATAGATGCTTGAACGAAGCATCAGGCCTCCCAGACGAAAAAACGCTACTACAAGCGTTTGTGCTTTTGATGCAGACATGGGACGACTTCCTGAGAGATATTGGAGACTGTACGTCAAAAACAATCAGGTTCATGTTTCCATGTATCCAGGGACCGGTGCTCCCAGACTCTATCACATCGATTATTGTACGGGCCAAGCGCATCGTGCAATACGTGCAACCAAGGCATGGCCCGGCTAGAAACGATGAGCTTAATCACCTTATGAGGTTATCTTTTCCAGACCAAGATGCCACCATGGGACAAGATGATACATCAAACATCAATGCAGCCCCCCCCACCCATGTCACAGTCTTCGACCCACCTACATGTGCCATCAAAGGAAGGACAATTCAAGGGCATGAGATGATAAACGGTGCTGAAAGGACAAAACAAAACAAAATGGCTACCAAAGGTTACGTACGTAAGCTCAAGAAAAAACAAACTAAATGCAACACCGCCCTCCCACACACAACGGAAGGAAAGAAAAAGAACAAACTGCTTCAGCCCCTCATTATATCGTACCTCACTACCTTGATCACTAGTGCACCAGAACCAGCTCAGCAAAAAGCAAAGGTGAAACAGATATTAAAAAACAAGTCTGCTCAAAAAAATACAAGCCTACCACGCCAACCAAGTGCTCCACCCCACGGAGAAGACCAAACAGCCTGTCAACCGGCTACGTTGCGCATGATCACAGCCAATGTCCAGGGAGCTTACACTGCAAAGTATGACATAGAAATGACCATCCAGCAGCATAACCCAGATATCCTCGTACTCACCGAGACAAAGATGCTCCCCAAGCGGAAAAAGGCCAGATGGTTGCAAGAAGCCCTACAGGGGTATCAATACTGGGCATGTACACACAGCGAACATGGCAGAGGCTTGCGAGGGGTCATCATTGCCATCAAGGAACACATTGCAGTTTTGGGCAAGGCCACCCGAACAGAAGGCGACAATTGCAATGGGAGAATTCTGAACGTTGCCATCAACCTGCCCCACTCCAGGCCCATCAACATCACAGGGGTCTATGCGCCGGCAGGTTGCTCACCAGAGGAGGAGACAGAGAGACTAAAAATGTACAGCATACTCACGGAAAGCATGCAAGAAACACACAACTGCAACCCTTCTTGCCATATTATGCTCGGCGACTGGAATGCAACGCTGCTTCAAGGTGACAGGAGCAGCGGACACACCTACCACAAGGATGAGACACACAGGAAATTTGTTGAAGCAGTTGAACTTTCACCCCTAGAAATGAACCTTAGCCCTCGAGGCCACACCTACACCCACTTAAACGGTACAAGTGAGTCCCAGACGACCAGCAGAATTGACGATATTCTCACAAACCTGGATATGGGCATCATCAAAAGTAAGACCAACGTCCTCCAAATAGGAACCAAATCAGATCACACACCCCTGCTAGGCATCATTGAACTGAGAAACACAGGGATTTTCATCCCCACTATAAAAAAACAGCCCACAAGGCCCTCCACCCGGGTCTTGGTCCGCCCTATCAGCCTCACCGACAAGACAGCCTTCGCCAACAAAATCTCCACCTTCTCAGAGGGTATCGCCGGCGAGACTCGAGACCTGCACCAGAAAATGCAGCTGGTAATTAAAGAAGATATCCAGCCGTACTTCAACAGGATTGAGTCCGAAGACGGGAAGACAAGCAACCGCCTACCCATTATTCAGGGACTAAATGCGGCGGTAAAAGTGAATGAGCTGAGTGAACAACTGTTGAGTGCTCTACAAAAGACACAAGCGATCGCCTTACAGACATGCGAGTGCAAAAACACGAACCCCTCTGGGACTCACCTCCGCCCACGGGTTCTGTCCCGAAAAAGAGTAATGTTATGCAAGCACTTTCATGCCTGTCATGAGATTAGAAATGAAGTCCGCAATACTGCTATCGACACAACTACAGGAATGCAAGGGATTATAGCTAACCAGACTAACCTTCCCAGCGGTATGGATAAGAGACTTCACGAAGCTGCAACCTTGGTGACAAACATGGGCATGAATAGTGGGCAGATCCTCTCACAAGTCATCAGAGGCATTAGGGCCGAGATCCAGACCATGGACAAGGGACAGGACAAGCAAAATCTCTACCAAGCGATCAAAGCTACCAGAGATCTCATTAACAAAAAACCAAAAATGGCAAACAGGAACATCTTCAAGAAGCCAGCCTCCGGAACCAACTACAAAGCCCTTGTGGACCCGGCCACAAACCACATCACTGACGACCCCAAGAAGATGATCTCGATTGTGGAGGAACATTTCACCAAATTGCTGACCCCATGTGCCCCCAAGAGCAGCAAATACCACCCACATGAGGTCACTCGGCAGTACCCGTGGACAAAGGGCCCCGATAAATTTACCTTGGAAACACTGGCGACCCGTCTCCCAAACCGACCATGGCTGCACAGAACAATCCAGCAATCCTCAGTGTTTGAAGAATGCCTACACACACTAAGTGATGGGAAATCACCAGGACCAGATGGGATCGTAAATGAACTCCTAAAAATGATGACACACGAGTTCAAGGAGTGCATGCACATGCTCATGATCATCATGTGGGCAACCGGTGTGACCCCAGACGAATGGAAGCAAAGTACTACACAACTGTTGGAGAAGGGGACGGACGAAACCTTGATAGATAAGAAGAGGCCTATCGGGATGCTAAATGCCCTATACAAACTCTGGACGAGGCTTCAAACAAGGGCTATGTCCGACTACGCTGAAAAACACTTGCTTTTGAGCTCTACCCAAAAGGGGTTCAGGACAAAAGCCAGCACCATGGACCAACTACAGATGCTAGTCATGGCGCTCGAAGATGCGCGACACACCGGCCAGAATATCTATAACTTACAAGTCGACTTCTCTTCAGCATTTAACATGATGGACCACGACATTCTCCTTATGATCATGTACGACCTAGGGTTCCCTACAGATGCGGTGGATGCAGTTAAAAACCTTTACATGGGGGCAACAACCCAGGTCCGATGGGGCACAGAGCTCACTGGCAAGATCCCCATGGGGCGGGGCAGCATACAGGGGGACACCCTTTCACCCCTCCTTTTCCTCATCTACATTGAACCACTGCTCCGGTGGGCCCAAGTCGGGGCCAGGGGCTACATGTTTGGATGCATAGATGACATTAACGCTCGCATGGAGCACTCACTCAGCAATGCAGCATTCGCAGACGACTTGTCAATGCTGACAAGTAAACTGTCGGATCTGCATGTACAAGCAGAGAAACTTAGTCTCTACTCCGACTTCGCGAAAATGAAGGTCAACACTGGGAAAACTCTAGTATCAGGTGTCCTTTATCAAAACATCCGCACTGGACTATATGGGAACAAGGATGCTCTGATGCAAGTAAGAAGACAACTGGAAAATCAGATAATGGTCCAAGGACAATACGTGCAACACCTTCCCCCAATAGATCCCTTCAGATACCTCGGTGCAGAGCTCACGATGACACTAGACTGGAAGTTCCAGCACCAAAACTTGATAAAGAAGGCAAGGCAAAAGATTGAGGAGCTGCAAGCCTCACATGCCACTCCAAGACAAATTAAGCATATCATTGAGACAACTATTAAGCCCTCAATCTCAAACACCTTTGGGATAACCCCATGCACGGGAGCTGACCTCCAGATTCTAGACAGCATCATGGCCACGGCCGTCAAGAAGGCGTACGGACTGTGGACATGTGCTAACTCAGCTACCGTACACCAAGATGTCGCGTCCTTCGGGCTGGGATGTGCATCCCTGGCGACAGAATACGCAAAGAAGAATACAGAACTGCTCATCACATCCCTACGCGATGAAGGGCGCATGGGCACAGTCACTCGAAGTCTCCTGGAGAAGCAGCTCAAATACATGGGCGGGTGCCCCACAGGGTTTAAAGACACCCAACAGGCTAAACATTGCATGCGGCTCAGACAACTGTCCCATATCACAGATAATGACCTGATCATCATGAAAAGCAAGGTGCAACAATTCACAGCACATACCCCGGAACTCGCCCAAGCGCTAGAACAGCTCAACCCTGCCACTGCTACCCTCCCTGCCACAGACCCCCTCAATGCGTACACCCTGCTTCAACCCTTGTTTCACCTAGGAATCACTCACCTAGCAGACCTGACAGAACAGGGAGGCAAGCACTTGATGGATGGGAGAGGCCTGAGAAACAGATACGGGAGAAGTGTCAAAGACAAGCACATCATAGCCTTAAACAGACTCTCAGTCATGGCAAACAACAGGCCCGGTGCAGACAAAGACCTAAGAGACATGATAAGAAAAAGAAACACGACGTTGAGCCTCCCAAAGGATCAACGAGAGATACACGAGGGAAACATGTACATCACTGCTATAGCAAGAAACCCCATGCCGACAGGAGCCATGTTCCAGGCTTCCCTTCACCCTGACCAGACATTGATCACCCAGTACCTGAATACCAAGGACATTGGCACTCCAACAACAACAGAAACAGAGAGACCGGGAGACCTCGCTGATATCCCAGACCCCACCCAACAACAAGAGGGCAGAGCAAACCTGACGGGACAGCAAGGCAGCAAGAAGAAACAACACTGGCGCAAGGACCCTACCCTCCACAGAGACAAGAAAAGACAAGGATGCTCGTCAATTACGAGCCTACGGAAAGAGATTGCGGCCCCACGCAGAAAGTGCCAGACAACAGGAACATGCCTATGTACCAGACATGACTACAAAAGGAAGGAGGCAGAGCACATTTTTGCATTTGCCAAAAGCAAAATATCAGAAGGAGAAAGGGCGGCAACAGTCATACAAGAGATGTATGGGCACACCAACCAAGTAGCAGCCATCACAGGCTGGAGGATGGTCACAGAGCCAAGCAAAGGACGCTACCAAAAAGGGAAAGACAGAATCAAGCAAGTTCAATATCAAGTCACATGGCACCCAAGCATCATTGATGAATGGGCCATCCCATACCATGGCATGGCAGGGTACACACCAGGGAAGATAGAGGCTTGTTGCCGGAAGACTCTAGGACTTGGTCAAGACCTGCATGCCCACGATTGGGCAGGTGTTGCAGCATGCGAAGGTTGTTGGAACCCACACAGCCTGCAGTACGATGACGCATCGGGATGTTATGATGACATCATCACATGCGACGTATGCTACAAGTACTATCATGTCCAATGCCTAGGCCAACCAGTGGACTGGAGACCCACCCAAGACAAATGGACATGCCCGGCATGCACACATGCAACTAGCACCACACAAGTGGAGGGGCTGGTTAGAGTCACATGGAAGCCAAGCTGGGAACCTGAAGAGATGCTCCTTACCGAAGAAAACACGGCCGCCCTCCTACGACAATGGGTGTCTGAAAACCACGACCAGCCACCAGCGAGGACCTCCGAAGGCACCATGCTAGATAAGCACTTATCTAACATGGCCCAACAAGGGTTTCACCAAAATCACAGCAGTTGGGATACCACCCTGGGAGACAATATCCGGGAAATGATAACCTTCGATATGGAGCCAATTAACCCGCAACTGGACATCGATGCACCAACGGGAGAGTGTAAAATTGAAGTGAGAGAGATTGAGACATGGAACCCTAAGAGTACCACCCCAATCATGACTACAGAGATGGCATGCGTGTACAAGGGGAACGGCCGGTGCGTCGGGACAATCGCCAAAGACAGACTCATCACCCTCAGAAGATTGTATGAACAGGCTGCAGATGAAGGCATCCATGCTAAAATGACGCCTCCCCCATCCTCCTTTGAAGAGGAAATGGTTGACCTCATCATCAGACACAAGGAGGGGACAAAGACACAGACCAAACAAATGCAGGACAATTTCAGCATCCCACCACAATTCAGAGCGTTGATAGACACGCACTTTGGCGTCTACAAGGAACGGTTCTCTAGCCCCCTCCAAGTTAGAGATCACGCCACCACCTATTGGAGTATATACCCGAGGGACCAGGCCTTCCAAGCACAAACAAATGCCTTCCAACACAGGTGGACAGGTTACTCACATGCCTTCCCAAACCGGGACGAACCATCCCTCGAGAAAGCAGTCCGATGGGCAGTATGGTCTGCAGATATGACCAGGGAACCGACAGCTACTGTCTTGTACCTGCCCAGGGGGATGAAGTCGTCAGGCAAACCCTCATACCAAAAGTGGTTGGACAAATACCCGAAATATTGTACAAGAATAGCTAGCACCAAGAGCTCCCCTTTCCCCCTGTGGAAAGAGGAGAGTTGGACGCAAGGAGCAACCCCGCCTCCCATGCACAAATGCCACATGGACATAATCGTTGTGTGGAACAAAGAAGCCCAGTCCGAGCAAATCGGGTGGAAACAGGATCTCCTCATCAGACTGCTCCGCACAACCCTCGCACATGTAGAAAAACACCCGCAAGCCAGGGCCAACCCCCTGCTAACCGCAACATGGACCCAGCCTCCTCCCCAATGTGGGGATAGGGTGGAAGAAGGTCAAGGAGAGCTGAGCCATGCCCAGCCCATGATAGGATCAAGCTCCTTCCAACGTTCTCCAAGGGACACTGACATCCCTAGAGCAACGGAGGTAGACCCAGTGGACGCATGCAATTGCCTCCAGTGGTTCCAAGAAAACAGCGCGCTGAAGCACAATTGGAGGGAGATAGCCTACACTGATGGCAGCTGTATTGAAACCAGCCTCAAAGAAGGCAGGAAAGTTCAGCTAACTGGCGCTGGCCTCCACATCCCGAGCGCCACTCCCGATCAACAGGACATCACCATTAACCCGGCTGGAGAAGGTCCCACAAACACCATAAACAGAGCCGAACTGGCAGGGATTTATGGAGCCCTAGTGAAAAGACAGACCAAGATAGCTGTGGACAGCGCCACATCCTTGTACCAAATCCGTAAAGCTATCCGATCCCCCATGTCTCTCACCTACCACAAGCACAGAGACCTCCTCCAACATATCGTGGGCCAACTCCAGCTCATGGCGTCCCAAGGGAAAATAGTCGAATTCCATAAGGTGAAGGCCCATAACGGAGATATCGGAAACGAGAAAGCCGACGGTGTCGCTAAACGGGCAGCTACTCAAAAGGGAGAATGCGATCTGACCGTTCCAGTGAGCTCCGAACCCTCGCAGTACGGCTCTTTCTGGCTTTTCACAAAACCTGACGAAGAGGACCCTAACCAGGTAGAGCCACAAGGATTAGAAGATCTGAAGGGTGCCCTAAAGACACACATTCACGAGCGCCAAAAGCTTGGCCGATCCAACATCTATAGCGTATACTTCCAAGGGTGGCAACGGTTGCAATCGATTGCTAATGGGGCCCTCAGCAACAGTTTCTTTAACCACCCGGGAGTCACTCTGGCCGAGAAGAAAACAGCCCTTCGATGGCGACATGGATGCCTTTGGAATAACAAGGTGGCGTTCAGGTGGGGCAAAAGTACCACCGACAAATGCCCCTTGTGTGGAGAGCATGACAGTGCAGGCCATATCACAGGCGCATGCAGGCACCCCGAAATGCAAAAGATGTACATAGAGCGCCACCATGGCACAGGAAGGATTTTGCTGAGGGCTGTATCGAAAGGCAGCATGGGAGGGGACATCGTCATGGCAGACCTGGGAACGGCCGAGAAGTGTGAGAGAGCAGGAGCACCAGCCATGCTAATGAATAAAGTCCCCTCATACTTAATCCCCCACGCTGAGGCACCAACACTTGGAGCCGTCCAAAGGAAAATAAAAATGCAGCCTGACATGTTGTTGATGCAAACGACAGGACAAAAGAAGGACGCTGTAGTCCACATTGGGGAATTCAAGTATTGTAGAGACACCGAGCATGGGGACCAATTAAAAGCTTGCTTAAACCAGCACACCGACCTTGTTGACCTACTAATCTTGAACGGGCACCAGCGAAACAACATAAAAACTATCCCAATCTTGATCGGCACATCGGGCACTATTTATAATAAGCACACAATTGAAGCCATGATGTCTCTTGGGATCTCCGCGTTCCATGCTAAGAAATGCGCCCAGAAAATGCATGTCCATTCGATAAAACTCTTGCATAGCATAGTGCAAACCAGACGTAGACTCGAATATTTTTCCGCCACGAAGCCTGTCATTGGGCCAACTAAACACACCCATAAGAGAAAACCACCGTGAGGAAGTTGCTTCTTTCTTTTTGCCTCATGGTAACGGCGCGGATGTGGCTACGGCCCCAAGCTACGTTGTTTCCTTAACTTCTACGCCCCAATAGGGCGTAGCTTTCTTTCTTTCTCTCTGTCCAGCCACTATAGTCGCTTCTCCCAAGCTTGGGCGTCAGACCCAAGTGCCTTGATCCTGGTCGCTGTGTGCAGCTTCCTTGACCAGGGCTTGAGGCACCCACCGGGGCCTCCGGTCTGTGCACGGAACGTAGGCAGCCCCATGCCGACATCGCTGATGCCATGTGATGCGCGGCCTGGCTGTCCTGCCCCACTGTTGTTCCACGCTGAAGCGAGAAGCCCTTTGCCCCGCTGCCGATGAGCAGGACTGCCCGAGGCAGCGTCCCATCATTGATGCAGCCGACATTCCCGAAGCTGACCAGCTCATGCATGTCGCAGAGCAGAGCGATGGTGCCACTGCAACCTGTTGGCGCATGACCTGCAGATCAAGTGCTGGCACCCGCTGATGTTGCTGTCCTTGGGCGACAGGCTAGCTGATGAAGCTGCGCTGCTGCCCGGATCTAGCAGCATGCAGCAGGGATCGCAGCATGTTCACCTGCTCCCGCTCCGGGAGGACATCCAGGTCCAGCCCCTGAGGGGAAAGCCGAACGCATCTGCAGGGCTGACATCAGCCTTTCCACGAGGCGTCTTGAGCTGTGTGAAACAGCAGCGGCAGGGATAATGCTGCGGACATGATGCAATGTCCGCCAGCATGTCTTTGCTGTACCGCTTCGGGAATGCCAGCAACACAGACGGAGCATCCGTCATCAGCAGGAGCAACAGTGAGTGAGCAGTAGAAGAAGACGCCGATGGCTGTTTATGTCAATCCATGATGACATATATATATATATATATATATATATATATATATATATATATATATATACGCTGCTGGTGCTGCGACATGTCGCAGAAAAAGGTACCAACGAAGATTTCTGACGTGTTTACAGAACGCTCGCTCCCCCTCGCGGTATACAGTGGCGAGATTTCATGGCGTGTCACAGAACGCTCGCTCCCGCTCGCAAAAGGTACTTGCAGGGCGGAGGCGTGTTACAGAAGGCGGCTCCATATATATATATATATATATATATGTGTGTGCAACCTTAGCCCTCACACCAGCATGTGCTATGACTGCATCCTCAAACATGGCTTTTGCCTCATGCTTTCATGAGACTTGGGCTGTGTGTCAAACATGATAAATCCGGCGTACCGTAGTATTAGTCCGTTTCCGTTTTATTGTTCGTTTTCCAAGAAAACGAATGGCTCATTTTTACGAGAATATTATCGACGGAATCAAGAAAACGAACCAAAAAGAAATGGACACTCCTGTGCCCTTGGGGAAGGGGGGGAGGCAAGGTATTTTGTATTTTATTTTTTTAGTTAAACAAGTGAAACATGATGAAAGGAGGAGGGAGGGTCAGGGAATGGGTGCGACGCCCGGAAAATGTATGATGGTCTAGGCTAGCAGACGGAGTTTTGCTTTTGGCAGCCTCACCATGCTCGAGGGCGAAGCGCGTTTGGGCTGCTTTTGGCCCTTGTCAGATATGTGAAGAAGACTGTGGTGCAGTGTAATCGTAAAACCCGCGGGAATTTATGCGGTGACTACCGTTTAAAAGCTTTCACCACCCATGTTTCACCTGTTTCAATCAGAATTGGAAAGTTCCGTGCCTCTGGGGGGAGGGGGGAAACTGGTCAGAAGAGCCTTTTGACTACGTGAGATCTCTGAGAACCTATCGAGAAGCCATACACCAACATGAAAACATACGGGAATCAAGTAGAATCTGGGGGAAGTCGCAAGGAGGCTAGCTTATTTTAAATATCCCCTCGCCTCCGAGACTGCCTCCGAGACATCGTTCCCTCTCGCATTCGCTAGGCTTCCGGATGAACCCCCATGTGAATTTTTGTGAATTTTTTTCAGTCCGATGGAGCATCAAAATTGATGCATGGGACCTATGCCCGCAAACCAGTTCAGGACATAAGACAGTCAAGAATCAGCACCCCCTTGGGCCTTCTACTAACACGCGACCACCATAGGTGGCGTGGGAATGACCCCCCAAACTGCAATAGTGACGCCTCAACCATAGAACATAGCGTGGGGTTACCGGAGAAGCACTGGCAAATGCCTACAAAACGACACAACTTGTGTTCAGTGGGAAATGGGAATATAGTCAGTTGTGATTGGAAAATAAGTAGCAAGTGAAACTTCAGTAAATTTTGTGTTCAGTGGACTTTCAGTAAAAAATTCGTTCAGTGGACTTTCAATAAATATGTGTTAAGTAAAAAAATCAGTAAAGCTTCAGTAAAATGAGTCTGATAAGTTGAAAGTTACCGTAGTGAAAGTTATGTTCAGAGAAAATAAATGTTTCAGTGTTAAGTGGGAAAATGAGTGTTCAGTGGACAAGCCTATCAACATGCAACGACGGGTGTCGTTACATCATGTGCATCTACATCGCCATCAGAACTAGAAAATGTGATCAACATGGCCGTGGACCGTATGCCAGCCCCGCATCGCATCGGATCGCCAACATATTGAGCTGATCCTTTCTTTCTTTCTTCCCTCGCGATATCAATCAGGTTTAAATAGTGGCGCTGAACATCATATGTCTTGTCTGCCTATTCGTTCTGAAAGTAGCTCTCTATGTTTGGTCCGAGAGATTCAATGCCGTCTAATAGTCCGGCGACGAGGAAGCACGGCGGAGCTGCATCGCTGCATAAGAGAAGGTTCAGATTGGGCGCCTTGCCGGAGGTGAGGATATCAAGAAGGACATTCGGGCTGTATGTCCCCTTACTAGCTCCACCTAGCCAAGCTTGCTGGAGGTTAGGTGGGTGAGAGGGAGCAAGTGATCGCGGCACAATGCTGGAGGTGAGGAGACTCATCACATGGAACGCCGCAATGTCCCACTGGGGAAAGTCTAACGGAGTGGTGCCGCATGATTGCGCCGAATTTCTCGAGATGAGGACAGTCAAACCGAGCGCAGGATTGCGCCACCTTTCTGGAGGTGAGGAGACGCGATAGAGCATGGGCATGGCGCCCCGAACATGTAGAACATGCGACCGAGTGTGCTGTATCTCCGGGCAGACGTTGTTGCTGTGCACATCCACACACTGATCTTGAGCATCTCTTACATGTTGCATGCATGGTGCCCTTCGGTACTCTAGGGGGCATAAACATACAGAAATAGGCGCTAACTTGCAGTAGTCCATAAGATCCCGAACATAACTAAAAATAGATGGACACCAAGCCACGCCTCAATGCCTCCTGTTTTTTCGCCCTAAGACAAGCTAGCTGAGCTTGGCAAAAGTTTCAAGAAGCAGAAGAAGTTCGGCCGGGATGCTGAAAACGTCGTCGAGTTCACCTTGTGGTTCGTGATCCCATATGCGTCCCACCATGGCCTAGCTGTCAGCAAGACACTCGAGATCTTCATGGAGGGAGCCGACTACAACCTGGGCATGGAGGAAGACCACGAGACCATGCAACTGACTTCACATGTGGCCGCCTCTTTGCAGGCCCTGCGTTCCTCCTCCTCGCTCCTTCCGAGGCTTCTACAAGTTCATTCACGAGAGTTTCGGCCAAGAGCTGCTGATCCATTGCGAATTAAACGAGGACGCAATGGAGGGGCTTGATGGCTTTTTAGTTGGATTCTCTCGTGAGTTGATCTGATCCCGCCGTGACATATATGTGAATTTTTGAACCAGGATTCCTAGTGAGCCTGGGCATGCGGTACATATGTTTGGGTAAGGGGGCAAATGTGCCAAATCCCTGACCAAATCTAGTCCGCTCAGCAAGCACTAAATCGCTCAAAGTCCGCCCTCAAAAGGAACGGAGGCTTATTTCTAAGCCTTATATGTTTGTAATACATTGGACTACAACCTCAGTGTGGAGGGTAGCTATGCATGTGCGTCCGTCCACCCTTTTGTCCAACCTTGACCACAAAGACCCCCTTTTTGGATACGTAGGCCTACTAGGGAAGTCTGGCAATAGGGGGCCTTAACCACTGGCGATGCGATAAACACATAAATAAACATTGACCACGCTGAAATAAAGAACATCGTGGTGAAGTAATGGAAAAAAGCCATCAAAATCATCACCATTCTCATCAAGATCCCGTATTGGGCCAGCAGTTTCTCCCGCTCCTTCAAACTCTTTGTCTTCCCCTTCCATAGGGTCGACAAGCGGCTAGACCACTGACTCTCCCCATGACCCACACAATTGTGTGGCAGAGTCTCGAACGCGACCTCATCAATGTCCAAGATGAGGAGGGTGCCCACGCCGCTCAGAATGACATCAAAAATGTTGGTGCTCGTGGTGATTAAAGCAAAGGTGACCCACTTGAGTAGCGCAGTGGTACATGTGTGCAAGAAAACGGTCAATTGAACTATCTGTTTGGCTAGGCTTGCCGGTGCATTTATAGTGGACATAAGCACGAAAGAACACCCTTTTAATTCCTGCGTGATGAGGGCAGTGAGAGGGGGAGGTCAGTTAGAGGCACTCACATAGGATTCGAGGGTTGTGAGTTAACCTTCCGAACTGAAACTGGGGGTCGGGCCCCATCTTGAATCACCGTGCGCCCAAACCGACCAAACTCAGCGAAACCAGGCAGGTGGGAATCCGTTCTTACGCTTCGTTCTTGTCAGCTGGTTAGCCATGATGTGACTGCCGAGTCGATCGTGAGCATAATGTTCACACATGAGGGGATCCACACTTTTGCTGTTCGGAAATCTAAGATGTGTATTTCTATGGTGGTTAAAGTATGTCTTACACCCAAGTCCCACTTCCGGCGAACTCTGGCAACACCGGCTACCATGCACAGCCAGGATCATGGTGCAGTCATGCCAACCTGCCACATTCATATGGAGGCACCGACACTCCGGTGAGTGGTCTTGCCATGCGTCAGAGACTGGAACATCCCTTTCCTTTCCTTTCCAGCATTTGTCTGTCCCTTCAATCATCACCGCTTTCCTTTTTCTTCTGCCTGCTTTACTTAGACGCCCACCCGTCCGAGCCTTTTTTATACAAGGCCCAGAGATGTTACGTCATTAACTCCGGTGAGTGATCTTACCATGCGTCTTGAAGCGACCTTTGAGACTGATTGAATGCACAAACAGTGACATGAAGTTAAATTTGAATTTCTACAACCTAGCTGTCGGGCCCAGCTCATCTCTGCACATTTTTGTTGGGGGACAAGACCAAACAATGAAATCATGCAAAACTTCAAGATACAGTCATCGAAGCCTAGAAAGGACGAAGGGAGGAGCCTACCCAACCTGCTGAAAGGCAAGACCCGTTACCATTCTCATAACAAGAACCTTGTGCTAGCAGCAGCGCATAAAAAGTATCAAACTAGGAAGGGACAGCCGCCAAAAATACACCCGCATGCATTTTTTAAGTAGGGCAGTGCATGGCTAACCGGCTGACAATCTTCATCGGCACAACTGCAGGCCGTCCCAGTGCCAGGAACACGGTACAGAACTACAGATTTGAATCCAGTCCTGCCATCAATGAAGATGAGATACCAACAGACTCGCAACACAAGGGATACCCAAACAGTCCGCACGACAAGAGTTGAGCCAGAGCCGTCATGCGGATCATCGCATAAAATACCCCCCCACCTAGCCACGAACCCATGTTGTCCTCAACCCTGAAACCTTCTTGTGCTGCGACTAGCTCTTCAAACACCCTCCTAAACCCTCATCCTCCCCCGTGCCTTTTGTAAGCATACCAGACCACCTTGGCAGAGGCGGCCGGGAAGCCACCACTGGGCTGATTGGGGAACAGACCCAAGCAACGAAGGGTGATGCACCATAACTAGGGTCTACAGAATGGGCCCTCGCCAAAAGTCGGCGCCCCAAAGACCTCATCCATCACCTGTCTGAGAGCATTGGGTACACAGGTTGGACATGTCCTTGCCATGGCCTGTTTGCCCCACACAGCAATCAGACAGGCAGATGGGGTCGCTTTATCTGATCCAAAGCCCAAGTCCATTGTTCGGACATTTTACTGCCATTTCCTGTTAGCCCCACCCGGCAACCTGAAAGGCGGCTTGGGTTGCTAGACCTGGTCCAAGGCCTGCGCAAGGTCGTTCCAGATGTCCTCGACGTTTTCAATGCCGACGCTGAACCGGATCAGGTTCTCTTTAATCCCCATGGCCGCACGCTTCTCAGGGCCAAAGGACCTGCGAGGGCGGGGCGAAAGAGGACAAGGTTCGCTCTGGAGTTTGCTTCAGCCACAACATCAAGAACAAATGAAGTGTCCAGATTGAAGAATGGATTTTGAGAGGTTGGCCCAGGCCAGCAGGAATGCACCTCAGGCTCCTCATGACAGGGTCCACTACTCCACTGCAACGGTCCACAGGGGGTCTTCTATACACCTTCTATGCACCTTCCATGCACATTTTGTTCATTTTCTATTCAGCTTCTATTCACCGTTTCAGGGCTTCAACTTCAGCTAAAAAGGGCAGCACTGACTAGCGGGACTGCACGGCCGGCATCTCAATCAGGCCTCCACGCAGTGCCGTTAGATTGTATGTGGAGATGGAGAAGGGTACATCGGCCCTGCCCAATTCAAAACAACTACTTGCACAGACACTTTAATGACGACACTGTTCAGTGGGACTACAGAGCTTAAGACGGCATCTCAATCAGGCTGTCCAGCGTCCACTCGTTGGCTTAAGGCCAAGGGGTTTATGGTTAAAGTGCTGAAGGGTTTAGGGCTTGAGTGTTAAGGTGGATGTGACACTAACCAGTAGGACAGCAGTGCCGGCATCCCAATAAGGCTGTCCGATGGGTGGTTTAGGGCTTAAGGGTGTAGGGCTTGGGGGTTTATGGTTCAGGCCTTGCAGTTAATGTGGGACTGAGCAGTGCGACAGCGCTGCCAGCATCCCAATCAGGCTGTCCACTCGGTAATTTAGGGCTTCAGGGGTTTAGGGCATCAGGCCGCAGGGTTCAGGGCTCCACGGTTTAGGGCTTGAGTGATCAAGATGCATGTGGCACTGACCAGTAGGACTGCACCGCCGGCATCTCAATCAGGCTCTCCACACCGCCCAAGGATGGTGCGATGTACGGGATCTTGACACCATCGATGAACTTAGCAGCTGCCCAGAGGTCCCCTTTGACCTAAACGTGCAGAATAGACAAGGAAGAGGAGGTATTGAGCATTCTAGAGTGGGATCTAGACGCTGTCAATGAACTCGGCAGCTGCCCATAGGTGGCCCTTGACCTAAACGAGCAGAAAATACAAGAATAATTAGATATTGAACTTAAAAGTATGGGATATAGACGCTGTCAATGAACTTGGCAGCTGCCCAGAGGTTGCCCTTGACCTAAATGTGGAAAACAGAAAAACGAGGTGTTTTACTTTCTGGAATGGGATTAAGACGATGTCAATGAACTTGGCAGCTGACCAGAGGTCGCCCTTGACCTAGGTGAGGAGAAGACTACAATAAGAGAAATGAGGGTACAAGTACATGGTCTTGACACCGTCAATGCATTTGAACCGTACTAGGAATTTCCCTCCACCTGCACGGCGGTGGGGTGACAGAGGCGTGTGGGGGGGGGAGGGGGCGTAGGAAAGGAAGGTGCCATGTATAGGATCTGGACACGATTGATTGATTTGGCAGCAGACCTAAGGTCACCCTAGAGCTGGGTGAGTCGAAAACGTAGCATAGGCAAAGGCGCATCATCACGTCGGCCTTTCAGCCGAAGAAAGCAAGCCAAAGCTGATGTTGTCACCCAAAGAGTGTGACATGGCATCCACAAGAGGGCCTCGCACGAAAGTTCCAGGCGACCAAATCCAAAATCCGCCTCGTACAAAACTGGGGTTGGATAAATGATAACATGATACCCAATGTGAAGGTAACGATGTCATCCACGATGTCATCTTACATGCCTTCACATCTGAAATCTCAACTCCCAAGGTGACCACAGCTGCTTTTTGGTAATAGCTCCGCATGTGCCCTATACGTCCACGCAGCCACCCCATGCGCCTGTCTGCATGTCTGTGACTTAAACTCAAACTCATCTCAGGGTTCAGGAAGAAGGTCGGTTCAGGGTATAAGTTCCAGGTGGGTTCCGGGCTCGGGGGATTTCACATGAATTCAGGGTTCGTGATGAAGGTGGGTTTATGGAGAGGGGGGGAGTCTCTTTATGTTTACCCCAGCTGAGCCTGCCTGACTGTCTGTCTGCTTACCCCCCACGCACTTTCATATCGTCTCGTGCAGCAGTATGTCAGAGGCAACAGTACGTGAGAGGCAAAACATTACTTCTGAGACTATGATTTCAGAATTGGTAATTTCTTGATGTTTTGTATTTCTTAGATAAATCTCCCACCTCAAAGCTGACCACGCCACCATACGCCGACATCTGCTTCTTGGCAATCGCGTGATCAGGGTGGCTCTCAAGACCCGGGTACCAAACGCGGTCGATCTTGGGGTGCTTCTCCAGCCTCTTTGCAATCTCCATGCAGGAGGTGTTGGACCTGCAGGAAACACACACACAAGGCAATCTTGATTTTGTGGCCGCAATCAAAGCACTGCCGTGAGGCAGAAGGGAACAAGAAGCTGCTTCTTGAATCTTGGCGTGATTTCCGTGTAGGAGCCGTCGGCCCAGTCCTGCAAGAGACGACAAAACATACCTGAGGCCATCAATATATTCAGCACAACCCCACTGTGTGAGCTGTCGGCCCTGGCTGCCATGAGGGGCGTAACACAATATCTCGATGTCGTGACAAAAATATATGAAGGGAGGGGGGCGGATCTGCCGGGATCTAAATGGGATCTGCCTGGGTCTGGATGGGATCTGCCGGGATCTGGCCTGTTTGCCCCACCATGCGCAAAACAAAGATATCATGAACCTGATCTCATGACTCAAGCTCGATTACCCTATCAAGGAGGGGGGGGGGCATCCACAAGTACATACACCCAAAGAGCTGCTCACTCTGCAATCAACACAGCAAACCAAGGAGACGGTCATCTAAAAATCGCAACCGAAATGTATGGAGGTGGGAGATTCTGCCTGAGCTGTACACCTGTATATTTGTTACAGGTGCTAGGCACAAAGGCACTAGACCTCACCACACTCGCCTCACCAGCCCCACACCAGTCCACACACCCTCCACACAAGCCTGCCACCAGTCCACACACCCTACCTGTCCATACACCCCCCACCAGTCCCCCACCAGTCCACACTCCCTACAAGTCCACACAGTCACACACGCCCCACATCAGCTCCCCACCTGTCCACCCGCAGGTCCAGCGTCTTGATGCCTCTCAACAGCAGGTACGCCGCATGTGGGTCGATCACACCGCCCATAATGTGGTGGAAAGTGCGCACCTGCCAACAGGTTCAAGGTAATGCAAAGCCTAGTTCAGGGTTTAGGGGTCCAGACCTGACACTTGTCTTATTCAGATGCTAGGTCTACAAATAAACAGCATGCGGGACGATCAGACCGTCCATAATGTGGTGGAAGGTGCACACCTGTGAACAGGTTCAAGGTCAGTCAGGTTGAAGGCTATTCATATGGCAGGTTTCCGATTTAAAGGCATGCAGGTTATTGACACGGCCCATGTAGGGGTGGAAGGTGGGTACCTGTGGGGCAGGTTTCAGGTTTCAGCTTATTCGCATGAGGGTCGATGACACGGACCATGTAATGGCGGACGGTGCGCATTTAGACCATCAAATCAGATGCCAGGATTCCATATCAGCCCCGTGTGGATTGTTGTTGCTACAGCGTTGACGCAACCACCCACAGCCTTAAGAAAAAGGGCCAGGCAGAGCGAACCGGGAGGAAACCACGAACGAAAACCGAAACAAGCACCAGTGAACAGACAGGACATGGCTTTGGGTCGGTGACCCCAACCGTGGTGGACGGTGCGCACCCGAGAGACAGGTAAGTGGTACCGGTATCAGGCTTGACATGCCCAAGGTGAAGGTTTCAGGTCCTCAGCATGCCCACAATGTGGTCGACGGTTCGCATGTAGGCAGTGGGTTCAAGTGTCAGGTTTCCAGAAAGAAAGAAAGAAAGGGTTTAGGGTTTATAGTTTTTTAGGAAAGACTACTCCTCCGCCAAGCATGAGGCGTGAGAACCGCTCGACCCACAGCAGCTCTTTCCAAGTTGGTAGGATAGCCCGCTCACGACATTCTGCGGGTTATCAGGCTTTCAACTAAACGTCCTGCAGGGTATATTGACGCCACTCGTGATGTGGTTGCGGGTATCAGGCTTTAAGTGCTCTTGGCTCCATTTCAGGTTTTCACCGATCGTGTGCAAGTAACGCCACCTGTGACGAGGTGTCAGGTGTGAACCTGAAGGCCAGGGTTCAGGTTCCAAGTAACAAATGTGTCAGTTGGTTTTTGCTTACTGTCCTAGAGTATCAAGTGCCTGTACCGGTTTACGGGCACATGTCCCATACCGTACATCAAATGTGATGCTCTGCGAGACTGTAAAAACTTCACAGCTGGTGGGTCAGAGACTCTGCCCATGATGGCAGGGAGGGGGTCAACACCCAGAAAGCTGGGTTTCAGGCTCTCAGTCTGGGAACACGATACTTCTCCCAGTGCGTCTGCTCATGCTTCAGTGTACCGCATCATGTACTGCAAAGCCACATTGAGTACCGCACCATGTCAACAAGGTCCCCCTCCCAGGACAGTGCGCCTGCCAGCACATCATTGTACAGCACAATGTACCGCGTCATGTACCGCACATTGTCCACGAGCTCCCTATTGCCGGCCTGTGCGCCTGCCAGTAAATCATTGTACTGCATGATGTACCGCACCTTGTCCACGAGCTCCCTATTGCCGGCATGTCCGTCTGCCAGTACATCATTGTACTGCAGAATGTACCACATTGCCACATTATCCACAGCACCAGCGCACCTTGTCCACGAGTTCCCTCTTGCCCGCCAATGCGCCTGCCAGGACATCATTGTGGCCCGCGAGGTACTTTGTGGCCGAGTGTAGAACCAGGTCAGCTCCGTGAGCTAGGGCCCTGCATGAAAAACACGCAACATGGACATGCTGAGGTACTTTGTGGCCGAGTGCAGAGCCAGGTCAGCTCCGTGGGACGGGTCCCTGCATGAAAGACACAACATGGGCGTGCTCAGGTAATTTGTAGCTGGGAGTAGAACCAGGTCAGCTCTGTGGCGCAGGGTTGGACATCTTGCACATGCAGATAATGTGCCGTTTCATATACAACTAGGTAAGCAAGACAATGTAGCACCAACACACACGTCGCTGCCTAGCCTTTATACCATGGAAACTTTCGGTTCCGGACTTTAGAGACCAGGGAGGCGGGGAGGTTTCAGCCTAAACCCTAATGCACTTCCAGCTACACTTCAGCTATACCCCAGGGTCTGCGACCGGGGGGGGGGACCTGGTGCAGAAGACCCTGCTGCCTAGACGACAAGATGTAGGTCAGGCATGGCTTCCTCCCATTCGGTATCGCCGCATGGCAGACTACCTGCTACCGAATGTTGGTCTAGTTAACACATTAAGTTACACTGAAAAGAGTCAACCTCCTCCAAAATCGTCCTAACAGTTTAGATGTAGAAAGCACAGGCAGCCCCTGGCGCAGTAGTCCTGAAGGGACGGTCCGCAAACCTCCAGGCCCTACCCGATCCACTCCCGACCAGTCCTTAATGCAACAACTCATACAGCTTGGGTTCAGGTTTTAGGGTTCAGAAGGTTGAGGTTAGGGCAGTATAAAAGATGAATTGGGTGTGGGGCGGTGCAACAAGCGCTCTTGCCATCGCCACTCGTTACCCACCTCGAGTTGATCGGGGTGGAGAAGGTACTATCGATGCACACAAACGCGCCCTTGGCGTGGCACCTCTGGGCGATCGCAGCGATATCCACGCAGCGAAGGTACGGGTTGGTCGGCGACTCGGAGAAGAAAAGAGTGACCTGGGGCGGCAGACAGCGTCGAGTTTTGGGGGAGGTTTGGGCTAAGGGGGAGGGGGACAGTCAAGCACATTTGTTGTCCAGCACACAGCATGCACTCAACCTAGATGTGCGATACGTATACATGACTATCACCCCTAGATATCTTACACATATCTATACCTTCTAGAGCTGTTGGGCCTTCAGATATACACACCCATGTCAACCCCCACTGTCCTGGATATAGTAGCACGATTCTCGACCTGTCAGAACCACCAAAAAACATCCAGCACCTCAAAATCAAAATTCCTTCCACCAGCCGCCACCCGCCCACCACCACCACCCACCCACCACCATAAATCCCTGCACCAATCCCTGCACCCAAAGTCACTCCCCTACACAAGCTACCCTCTCACCTCATGTGCCTCCAGCGCAGCGTCCAGCGCCTCCAAGTCGTTCGGCTTGATGACCGACACGCCGATGTTCATCTTGGGCAGGAACTGCTGCATGAACTGCCTGTGTGGTGGTGGGCAGAAAGGGGCAGGATAGGGGAGGGGGAGTGCACAGATGCTCGTTAGGAGCGTGATGCAGGGCCCGGATATAGGCAAGGAGAAGTTGCAAGGATGCTTGGTGGAGTGCGTTGAGGAGCAGGTGTGGCGATGGAGTGCGGCGAGCAGCAGGGGTTGTGGTGGCGGGTGACCAGGAGCAGGGGGTGAGGGGACTGCCACACGAATGGCATGTGGGGTGGATGCCAGCAGACTGCATGAGCAGCATGCACCACCGATTCGCCTTGCTTGTTACTGCTCCCAATCTGTCGCAAGCACTATCGATTCGCCTTGCTTGTAACTGCTCCCAATCTGTCGCAAGCACTATCGATTCGCCTTGCTTGTAACTGCTCCCAATCTGTCGCAAGCACTATCGATTCGCCTTGCTTGTAACTGCTCCCAATCTGTCCTCCCGATCTGTTATTTCAAACAGTATCAGCCAGGTAGCATGCCAGGATTGCACAAGGTCATCCCTGCCATGCACGTGGTCACTTTTTAACACATGCAGTCCTGAACTTACCCTGGTGCCTCAACATCAGGACGGGCAGGTTTATGTTGCAGTGCTGAATCTCACTGCAATCGTGGCAAGCCTAAGAAGCAGAATCAGATTGCTGCACCAGTGGCTCAGGATCAGACAGTGACAAAGGGACCAGGGATCAGATGGCCATGGCAGAGTGGCCCTGGACATGTTCCACAGGGTCTGAGTAGACTGCGCCCTGTCTGACTTCCCGTCTGCACCCTGCTAGCCCATGCTCATGCACATCTTAAGTTATTGTCCAGGGAAACTAATTGTATGCAGACATTCAACCCTGAGTAAAACTTTCCAAAGATAAGCGGTTCCTCTTGAGGATGCTCTTGCTTAATAATATCAGGATGGATATGGCTTTGGACCGGGCAGCACCGTTCCCATCAAGCTCACACCCCTACTCGGATATTTGTTCATTTTTTGCATCCAAAAATTTGCCCCCCAGTGCTTGTTTTTCTTGCTGTGGGTCCACCTCCGGCAGGCCGCCCCACTACTGATTGTCCCAATAGGGGCCAAACCTTGACTGAACAACAAACAGGCTCGAGCAGCATGGAGGAACCTGCATGGCGCCTCTGGCCAGAGGCCCTGAGGTAGCTGAACTTTGGCCAAAACCACGGAGAGAAGCACAGCCGCACCTGGTCCTCCAGTAGCAGTCGCTCGTGGTGACGATATGGCCGTTGGCTGGCACCAGCGACAGCAGCATGCTCGTCACAGAGTTCATGCCAGAAGCGGACACGAGGCAATCCTCAGCGCCCTCCAGCGCTCGGATCTTGGCCTCACAGGCCTCGACAGTCGGGTTTCCGTACCTGATGGGTTCATAAGCAGGGTTCAGCAAAAGGGCTGGGAAGCAGAGGTTCAAAGGCAGGGTTGAGCGTTAGGGAGCGTGAAGCAGGAGATGGAAGGCAGGGTAAAGCATAAGGGATGTGAAGCAGGCTGTCAAAGACAGGGTTCAGCAAAAGGGCTGGGAAGCAGGCTGTCAAAGGCAGGGGTGTGCGTTAGGGAGCGCGATGCAGAAGATCAGGGACAACAGTTGCAGAAGCATACGGTCATAGGCAGGTTTCAGTAAAAAGGCTGTGAAGTAGATATCATCTTTAGCTCTGATCACCTCACCACTAATCCCTGAGCTAGTGCTGCATAAATTATTGGGAGAGCCGGGGAGAGTAACGAGCCCAGGCATCACAGACGGACCTTTCTTTTGCAGTTTCCGAAACTGTGTTTCAGTGTCCGCGCACCCACCCAACAGCCAATTTGAGAGAAAGCGGGCAGTGTAAACCGGAGGCACAGAGAAAGTAGAGGAAAGCTAAAATAGGAACGTGAAGACCATTTCTAGTTCACCATGAAACGTGATGATCACACTGCCAGCTCACCATGGGGAGCCATTTCAGTGTTCAGCACCAGCCATGTTTGTAGGACTGTAAACGCCCCGACTGCAGTCGATGTCAGCTCTGATGCAAATATTGTAAACATAAATCCCTAACCTTGGGCTGCAAAGCATGTGGTTTCCCAGCCCCGGGCCTTTGCCTAGCAGATTCAGGTCCGCACCTGCCATACTCATAGGACTGGAAGCGGCCCTCGTTGTAGTCGATCAGCTCTTGAGTGTTTTTGAACCAGTATGTCGAAGTCTGCACGATGGGCGTGGTCAGCGCGTCTCGGACGCTGGGGCGACCCTGCCTTTCCCCAGCATGGACGGAAGCAGTGCCGATGTGCATGGGCACGCTTTGTTGCCCCTGGGAGGAGACGGCGCCATGTGCAGCAGCGTCTGACGGTGTTTCTGCAGTGCCGTTGCTGCTGACAGTCTCAATATCCTTAGCGGCCGTGCGGCAAACAAGCCGTGTGCCACCCACATCAGCACCTGAGGCACGTCGTCGATAGCAGGATTTCGGACCCGCAGCATCAAAGCTGCAGAGGGAACTCCTCAGTGATCTAGCATTAATGCAGATAGCTCTTAGTGGCAAGGGTCGAGCTGAGGAAAGCATTGGCTGCCGAACCGAGAATGTTGTGCCATCTCGGCAAGAAGCAGGCCGGCTGTTCCCAACAGTTTGCATAGCTCACTTATTGTCAATTTGAAAATGAAGATGCGCGCCGAGCAATTTGTCCCAGCTTTGATCTGTGATTTGGCAAGCCCAAGTTGCCTCAATAACGAAGTGCGATAAGGAATGCACAGTTCTGATCAGCTCAGAGATGATAGCAAATAGGACGTAAAACAAACCCCGAATGGGTGCAAATATGTGTGCAAATGTGCGGGCTGATTTCATTTGAGCCTGGCAGTTTGGCAAGCCGCCTGCTTGCCTGGACCGCCTGGACAGCGATGACTCGCCAGGATTACGGTC
Organism: Limnomonas spitsbergensis; assembly: GCA_037349105.1. Classification (NCBI taxonomy): domain Eukaryota; kingdom Viridiplantae; phylum Chlorophyta; class Chlorophyceae; order Chlamydomonadales; genus Limnomonas; species Limnomonas spitsbergensis. The sequence goes on along the minus strand of JAYJMM010000087.1, from coordinate 1,637,197 downwards.
TGAAGGGCCAGGGTAAAGTCATGCATGGCATCCACAAACATTTACACACGTGGACTCCAGCAGCACCACAACTCATGTTATTACGCCGCAACAGCTTCGCCCACTGAAGCCCCTAGGCCTCTGCCCTAGGCTGATCCCAGACACCTCAAACTAAATGAAGCCAGCTGCTTCGATGCATCACGACGACTTCAACGGATCATCGGATCGGGAAGCGGGTTAACAATGATTGACAGTTACTTTTGATTTTTGTTTTTGACTATCATGCGATGTCGATGCTTGCTTGCTGTCGATGGTACCTGGCGACATCGATAGTTGCTGACGTGGCTGCCGTTGACAATGATTCCTGCCGATGATTGCTGACGATGAATGCTGATACGTGATAGCCGGAATGGCGATTAAGGGGAACCTGCCAAAACGTTCAGTTTTGGTGCCAGGTTTATGACGAATTCTTACACCTGCACCCTTGGTTCGCTTTCTCTGCCGCCACCCTCTACTCTGCCGCAATTTCCGTTTCAGACACTTCACAGCACGATCAGCACAGCCTGAGCCTACACAAAACCTACTCGCAGTGCTCTTGCATCTCCAAGAACCCTACATTAAGCTCCACACACCAGGACCCACCTAAAGGAAGCATAAGGCTGCTCCAGCGGTGCTAAAGCAGCACCAACACCAGCCAGCAGGGTTCCGGCAAGAACAGCAAGTCTTGCCAACAACTAACAGGTACACATGAATTGCAGTCTGTTCCCTTCAACCAGGAGCCTGTCCAGAATTTCCCTCACCATCATTGTTTCCTGTGTGCACTGGAAACCTGTCATCCTGGGCAATACATTTACCTGGACCCAGGCAACCTCTGAACATGGTGCCTTCACAGCGCTAAGACCATATGAACTACTCCACAGATGCCCCCGTGACACCACCGGTAAGACCAGAGGCTAGGGATGCTTGCGTCTCCTGGATTCTTGCGTCACCCTTACCACTACCGGTAAAACTCTAAACCCTAAACTCCACCGGTAAAACCCAGAGGGTAAGGATTCTTGCGTCACACGCTACTGCTCAAATGAGCGCGTACTGAGCAACAAAAGGCGATTCGCCATTACATGCCCACCAGGGCGGGGCATGGGCAGCACATAACATTCAGCATCACGAGCAGTAGACTTCTTACCAACAAAGACGAAGACAACGTTTCGAATCATAATACAGTTTGTGAGTGTCCAGGCGGGCCACGATGAGGCTGGCCCCAAAGCTATTAACCTGCAACATGGCCAAAAGGCTGATCCTCAATATAGTGAAGAGGACAAACATTAGAAGACAAAGATCGACCACAACGATTGAAAATGACAATTGAAATCATATCCACCCTGTGCACGTCCATCTTAGCCACAAGGGGGTTGACACCAGTGCCTCAAACCTGCATAATGGCCAATGGTGTTGCCATAAATGCATTGATTGAGACAATTGTTTGAAACAAATTCCAGCTTCCACACGCCCAGGCCAGGCATGCGGATGCCCACATGCACCCAATACACCTGCATCATGGCTACTAATGTTTCCTTCAATTTAGTGATCAAGACAACGAGTGAAGACACAATTCACCCTGTGCATGCCCAGGCCAGTCACAAGGGGGCTCACGTGCACTGGTGCTGCAAACCGGCACCACGGCTAGATGTTTCCGCCAATCCCGGTACAGTGATAAAGAAGAAAATTTGAAGTAAATCCACCCTGTGTGCGCCCAGGCCAGCCATGAGGAGGCTCACACCGGTGCTGCAAACCTGCATGGCGGCTCGTCACAAGGAGGTATCTCGCCCAGGTCGCAGCCCCCTGTGCCCATTGAAGAAATTCAGGTAAGTGCAGAACGTTTCCCTTGTTTCTCCACGCCTGCTTAATGGAGCCAGCCAGGCAGAAACTGCCTCCAACAGCTTGTTCGTTTAGCTGCAATTCTGCTGTAGCCTACCTAGGCCTCTCCTGCTCTCTGCTAGAGCCTGGTGTCAACTGCCTCCAACCGCTTGTTCGGTTAGCTGCTATTCTGTTGTAACCTAGCTAGGTCTCTCCTTCTCTTCGCTAAAGCCTGGTATCAACTGCCTCCAACCGCTTGTTCGGTTTGCTGCAATTTTGCAGTAGCCTACCTAGGCCTCTCCTGCTCTTCGCAGAAGCCTGGCATCAACTGCCTCCAACCGCTTGTTCGGTTACCTGCAATTTTGCTGTAGCCTACGAAGGCGTCTCCTTCTCTTTGCAGAAGCCTGGCATCAACTGCCTCCAACCGCTTGTTCGGTTAGCTGCAATTTTGCAGTAGCCTACCTAGGCCTCTCCTTCTCTTTGCAGAAACCTGGTATCAACTGCCTCCAACCGCTTGTTTGGTTAGCTGCAATTTTGCAGAAGCCTACCTAGGCCTCTCCTTCTCTTTGCAGAAACCTGACATCGACTGCCTCCGACTGATTGTTGGGTTTGCTGCAGTCAGATCGATGTAAGCTTGCTAGACGGTTTTCCCCGCCTTTCTACCTGGAAGGTCACAAGTGCCTGCAACTGATTGCAACAAACAGGTCGTTAACCGTAAAACCAATTTGACTCTGCGTTTAATTATTCATTTTTGGAGGTGCTTGGAGTGGTCATTTCAGCCGCGCGTGCGCAAGTAGGGTATTGCCTGGATGACGAATTTGATGAATTAGTTCTCAACAGGGGTGCGTTAACCCTATCCATATTGCGGTATTCGAATATATTGATGACTTTGATGTATTTTAATGCAAAATGTGCCCCAGCTTGCATTGCTATGACAGTGCCCGAGATGGCCCACTTCCTCGGCATCACACGCTCACTGATGAATTTCCTGACGGTGGCCCCTTCAATCAGATCACATGATCCAAGCACGAAAATGTCCTTGGCGTAACAAGCAGGACTAGAACTCATCACGATTTGAACCACCCTTCATCTATAACAGTTTGAATTAAGCTAAATAAACCTTTAAAAGTTTGAATAAGCCTATGCCCCACGTGTGTACTGAATTTACCTGATTACCTTTCATTCCTACTCATGTACTAGGAGCCTCCTCTTCAGCCGCAGCAGGCTGTTCCTTTTGCTGCTGAGACCCCGGGTCTAGCGCTCACTGCTGTATCCGACCCGTACGACCAGTGGTCTTCCAGGTGAGTGGGAAACAAGCTAGGGGCGTGAGGGTTCAGGGATTAGGGAATGCCTCTACCATTTCTCCAGGTGAGAGGGAAACAAGATAGGGGCGTGAGGGTTAAGGGAATAGGAGGTATCGGGGCCAAAGCTATGTCCATGCCTCTGCCATTCCCCCAGGTGAGAGGGAAACAAGCAAGGGGCGCGAGGGTTCAGGGAATATAAACCTTCAGAGCCCAAAGCCACGTTTATGCCTCTGCCATTCCCCCAGGTGAGAGGGAAACAAGCTAGGGGCGTGAGGGTTCAGGGAATATAAACCTTCAGAGCCCAAAGCCACGTTTATGCCTCTGCCATTCCCCCAGGTGAGAGGGAAACAAGCTAGGGGCGTGAGGGTTCAGGTAATATAAACCTTCAGAGCCCAAAGCCACGTTTATGCCTCTGCCATTCCCCCAGGTGAGAGGGAAACAAGCTAGGGGCGTGAGGGTTCAGGTAATATAAACCTTCAGAGCCCAAAGCCACGTCCATGCCTCTACCATTCCCCCAGGTGAGAGGGAAAAAAGCTAGGGGCGTGAGGGTTCAGGTAATATAAACCTTCAGAGCCCAAAGCCACGTCCATGCCTCTACCATTTCTCCAGTTGAGAGGGAAACAAGCTGTGGGCGTGAGGGCTCAGTGAATGTAAAATCTTTGAGCTCCAAGCCGCGTCCATGCCTCTGCCATTCCCCCAGGTGAGAGGGAAACAAGCTAGGGGCGTGAGGGTTCAGGGAATAGGAGCTATCGGGGCCAAAGCCATGCACATGCCTCTATCATACACTCAGGTGAGGAGGAAACAAGCCAAGGGAGTGCGGGTTACGGGGAATAGCATCCGGGGGCTGAAGCAGGTGACCAAGCCATGGTAAAAGCATGTGAACAAGACACGGAACAAGACTGCCTGCGAATGCCTGAGGGAGCCTTCTGATTTTACAGTGGGTAGGGTCATTCATGTAGTGAGGATTTGAGACCTCAGCTGAATTGACATCTACTCAGCCGGAGGCCAGGAGGTAGCTGAAATGTAGCTGAGGCACTGGATTTGCCCAAATTTCAAGCCCTGGATTGTATCTGGACCGAATTCTCCTCGGTTAGAATATCACTCTTCTAGAGTGCCACGCTGCATCATGGTCAATGTCTGTGGGGGGCTCTGGTTTGGCAGGACTTGCTGCTTGGGTCTCCGGCCGTAGGCTGGTCAAGGTCCAGTCTTAAGAATCCCAGCCAGTGGTGGCCGCCTGGCGGTCCCGCATGGTGGTCTGGAGCGCTTTTCAAATGAGTGCAGAAGGTATCTGTTAATCCTGACTGGTTGCATGGAAGGATGAGGGCTTACTGCAGATCCCTGAATTGTGGGGTGATCGTAAGTGGCTCCGTGACCCAATCTTTTGCACGTCTTTATTTACATAAGGGACTCATGTATACGGCATTTGATCGCATCATCAAGCAATTATGGTTTGCGCTTTGCCTGGGAGTTAAACTCACTTAATAAACTGGGATTCTGGTATGATACGATGTAGACCAGCGTTACAAGGTTGGAGTTGTGAGGTCCATTGGGATGATTGCAAGCTAGACGGGGGGCTTTGCATGTTGTCGTGATCAGACTATTTTCTGCTGCTGAGGCTCATCCTCATGTCTAGGGAGGCATAGAGGCCCAGTCAATCTAATTGCCTATTGGTCTAATGGCCTAATGGCATGGAAATTGCAAAGCTGGCAGCATGTTGTAGACTTAGGCCGCCCCACGGCCGTCAAGGGCCCTATTAGCCTCAAAAGCTGGGTTGGCCTCTACTGCTGGCGGCTTACTTGGGCAGCATGGCTGGCCAAACCTGTGGCCTGCAGCCTGCAGCTTGCAGCCGGAGTACGGAGCTGACCTTCAACTGGGTCGCGATGAAAGAAACACTGACTGCTGCGCTTGCCTGCAGGGATTTGCTTCTCAGCCTGACACCTTTGATCATCACATATGCTTTCAAGGTAATCTACGTACCATCAATATTGTAGTCCACACCAGGTACCAGCTTTCGGGGGGGGGGCCCGACCCAGCGGGGCCAATTGAATTGGGACCAAACTTCGTTGAGACTTTCAAGGTAATTTCCGACTTTTCCATACTAGTTGTAATTTTGTATTGTGGTCCGGACCAGATTCCCTCAAGGGTGCCGCCGGCTGCCCGTCGGCTGGCCACTACTGCAGTTCGAACGGCATACAGCTCATAGATCTATCAGCCGTACTTGCTGCACCATGCCTTGATGGCCATAGGCTAGCTTGTTGCTGACGTGTGGCTGGAGCATCTTGCAATGAACACATTTTGAATTTCTAGGGAAATCTTAAGTGCCCAACTTGAGGTTCTCAGCCGTCAGCCTGTAGGAGTACCGCAAGCATTTTCCAATCTGCAGCTGACAGTGCTGTCTAATTCATCAACAACCCAGCCTCATGCAGCTGACAGTGCTGTCTAATTCATCCACGACCCAGCCTCATGCAGCTGACAGTGCTGTCTAATTCATCTACGACCCAGCCTCATGCAGCTGACAGTGCTGTCTAATTCATCCACGACCCAGCCTCATGCAGCTGACAGTGCTGTCTAATTCATCCACGACCCAGCCTCATGCAGCTGACAGTGCTGTCTAATTCATCAACGACCCAGCCTCATGCAGCTGACAGTGCTGTCTAATTCATCCACGACCCAGCCTCATGCAGCTGACAGTGCTGTCTAATTCATCAACAACCCAGCCTCATGCAGCTGACAGTGCTGTCTAATTCATCCACGACCCAGCCTCATGCAGCTGACAGTGCTGTCTAATTCATCAACAACCCAGCCTCATGCAGCTGACAGTGCTGTCTAATTCATCCACGACCCAGCCTCATGCAGCTGACAGTGCTGTCTAATTCATCCACGACCCAGCCTCATGCAGCTGACAGTGCTGTCTAATTCATCCACGACCCAGCCTCATGCAGCTGACAGTGCTGTCTAATTCATCAACAACCCAGCCTCATGCAGCTGACAGTACTGTCTAATTCATCCACGACCCAGCCTCATGCAGCTGACAGTGCTGTCTAATTCATCCACGACCCAGCCTCATGCAGCTGACAGTGCTGTCTAATTCATCCACGACCCAGCCTCATGCAGCTGACAGTGCTGTCTAATTCATCCACGACCCAGCCTCATGCAGCTGACAGTGCTGTCTAATTCATCCACGACCCAGCCTCATGCAGCTGACAGTGCTGTCTAATTCATCAACGACCCAGCCTCATGCAGCTGACAGTGCTGTCTAATTCATCCACGACCCAGCCTCATGCAGCTGACAGTGCTGTCTAATTCATCAACAACCCAGCCTCATGCAGCTGACAGTGCTGTCTAATTCATCCACGACCCAGCCTCATGCAGCTGACAGTGCTGTCTAATTCATCCACGACCCAGCCTCATGCAGCTGACAGTGCTGTCTAATTCATCCACGACCCAGCCTCATGCAGCTGACAGTGCTGTCTAATTCATCAACAACCCAGCCTCATGCAGCTGACAGTGCTGTCTAATTCATCCACGACCCAGCCTCATGCAGCTGACAGTGCTGTCTAATTCATCAACAACCCAGCCTCATGCAGCTGACAGTGCTGTCTAATTCATCCACGACCCAGCCTCATGCAGCTGACAGTGCTGTCTAATTCATCCACGACCCAGCCTCATGCAGCTGACAGTGCTGTCTAATTCATCAACGACCCAGCCTCATGCAGCTGACAGTGCTGTCTAATTCATCCACGACCCAGCCTCATGCAGCTGACAGTGCTGTCTAATTCATCAACAACCCAGCCTCATGCAGCTGACAGTGCTGTCTAATTCATCCACGACCCAGCCTCATGCAGCTGACAGTGCTGTCTAATTCATCAACGACCCAGCCTCATGCAGCTGACAGTGCTGTCTAATTCATCCACGACCCAGCCTCATGCAGCTGACAGTGCTGTCTAATTCATCCACGACCCAGCCTCATGCAGCTGACAGTGCTGTCTAATTCATCCACGACCCAGCCTCATGCAGCTGCCTGCTTTTGATTCAAGTTTGCACCGGACCACCGCGAGGGCCATTAGTCGCCTAGGCTGCCAGCTAGCTACCACTGGTCCCATGGGGTCAAACCCTGTCCTGTCCTAGAGCCACTGGCCATAGGACAGGACAGGACAGGGCTTGAGACAGGATTCTCTCACCTGCTCGTATGGCCACCGGCCCTAGGAGCAGGGCTTGCTGCACCAGGAAAGAAAGAAAGCTACTCCCAGGAAAATAAAGCTATGCACCACAGGCGCGTGCGGGATAATGAAACAATGCATCAGGGGTCGGAGCCTCATCCGCGCTTTACCATGAAAGGCTGCCTGCCCTAGGCTGGGTTACAGGTGAGGATCAGCTGCGCACCGTAAGGGAGAGGCACGCTGATGGATTATACACAACCCTTTTCCTTTCAGGATGTTGCCTTCTCCGCTGGCATCGCCCTCGCCCTCGTGCTGTCCTGGACATTCCTAGGCTTCAGGATGCTGCTGTGGGATGCCCGCAACAAGTCTGTAAGTAATATCTGGCTAAGGCCCCGAGCTGCGCTTTTTCCTTAACCCGCACGCCCCTAGGGGGGGCAGTTTTCTTTCTTTTTATCTGTGAGTCCCCCCCCCCCAAAGCTTCTGTGTGCTTTTGATGATTCATGGAGCCATCGCCCTAATGCTGCTGTAGACAACATCGGTTTCGGATATGGTGGCAGCATGTTCACAACTGTGCGTGCTATCCCACGATAGCGTTTGTGATGTGGATGTCCTATGGCAGCCATGGCCCTTGCGCTGTCAAGGATGAACCTGGGCTCCAGGATGTGATTGCAGGACGCTCGCAGCAATTCTGTGAGTTGACTACCATGCAGCGTTTGTTTTTCCGGCTTCGGACAGGCTGCTGCCTCGTGGCCGCCAGAGGTCCAAATGCGGCGGAAAGGAAGGCCGGGCCATGGACACAGTTCCATGGATAATGGCTGGCCAAACGCCAGTAGCTGATATGTAGCTGAACCATGAAAAAATAAAGTGGATGGCCTTACAGCGACCTGCCATGTGTCCTCTTCCTTGTAATCTGCAGGCCTTGCATCTTCTTGACATTGTGGGCGCAGTCTGTCTACTTGCCTGTCCTCTCCCTTGTCCTGCGCACATCCTCTCCCTGAATGCCGCGTGTCCCCTTCTTTGTATCCCGCAGGCCTTGCCTCTTCTTGACATTGTGGGTGCTGTCTACTTCCCGCTCCTCCTGGTGAGCAGAGGGATGATCGATATAGAAGGTGAAGGAGGCAAACAGCGCCAATTTCGGGAGATGGGTAGCGCACATTTGGAGCGTGGGCAATTTCTGCTGGCAGGGCCCATTTTTGGAACCAGACAGCATCCGGTTTAGGAAGTGGACAGGGCCGATTAGAGTATTGAAATGGGGAGGGGGGGGTACTTCCTAATGGCACTGGCAAGAGGTCGCAGATGTTACGGTTTTGACAAGTGGACAGCGCCCATTCTGGGGAAGATGCAGTGCCGACTTTCCGAGCTTTGTTTCGTCTGATAAAACTCGCAACCGGGCGTGGACATGGGTGATGTCTCCCTCCCGCCCCTGCTGAATAGGATAAACTGGGATAGGGAGTGTGGCTCGTTTGAGTGAAGGAGACAACTGAAGCTACTGCGCTGCAACTGTTGCTGTTGCTGCTGATTCTGCCAGGACCTCTCCTCTGTTAAAACAGTCATACATCATGATCCGCTGTTGCTGCTGCCGCTGTTACTGCTGTGACTGCTGTGACTGATGCTGCCGCTTTTACTGCTGTCGCTGTTACTGCTATGCCTGCTGTTGCTGCTGCTCAGGGTCTCTCCTATATCAGTGAGGCGGCCACCGTCACTGTCCTTCAAAAGTGGTGGCCGATCATGACGCCATCAGTCTTTGCGGCTTCCATCTTGGTGAGGAGAATGCCGCAAGTGTGGTGGAAACAGATCCGCCCTGTGAACAGGTGGATATTGATGATGCTGAATGCAAACAAATGTTGTTTTGCGTGACGAGGTGCTGCTGTCCATCGTGTAGTCATCTGTAGGCCCTGAGGCCTGGATAAAAAGGACGCCGCTGTTCTGGTACGCAGCGATTGTTTTATTGAGGTCTAGGGCCCGTTGCTGAATGCAGCAAAGTGTGACCAGGGTTGGGCCATTTGCAGTCGTAAAAGTCGGCCTCGTTACAGGGTCACGGGAGTTGTACTTTTCTCCCGGCAAAATATTACTGTTTAGCTTCGTAACAGACCGCCTTACCATGCACATGCCTACATGAGTCCCTTTTTATGGTGTCGGAGCCCAAAACTGAATATGACTCGCCTGGCTTGATTGGGATTTGGGACCCGGTGTGCCTCAGTTGTAATGGTGAAGATTTAGGATGTAACCTTAACCAGACTACGGCCGGAGGCCCAAGCTACTGGGTATGCTGCACTAGGCCCCCCCGGCCGTAGGCCGTGATGTAGCTGAATTGAAATAAACATTGATAAATGCCTGTGCCACCATCCTTCCCCTCCCAGATTTCTATGGCTGACCGGCGCCCCTTCACCTCCCACTACGCGCACTACCCCGTGGAGGAGCTAGGCGGGACCTGCCTGTGGAAGCGAGATGCAGCGTGGCGGACGCGCTCCTACATCGCGACGTCGGTGTGGGTGTGGGTCTTCATCATCTTGACCATGCTCTCCTTGGTAAGGACTTGGACACACTTGTGTGGGGTGTGGGGTGTGTGAATCCGGATTTATCTTCCATACTTCAGCCATTTGGTATTTCAGTTTATCTCCGGTCTGTCCCGCGTCAATGCCCTTGCCTCCGCTTTCATTATTTCCAATGAATCGTCCTCTCCATGCAATCTCTGGTAAGGATTTGTTCACACCTGCGCATAAGGGTGTGAATCCGATTTGTTTCCTGTACCTGAGCCAGCTGGTTCTTCTTCTCGGGGTTTTCCCGTGCCGATGCTTCTGTGCCGTTTGGAGTTGGTTCTAATTTATGGTCCGCATCGTGCTGTGGGGTGCTGTCCCTAGTAGGATTTGTAGATACTTGCTTAAAAGATGCAGTGCTGTAGAGTTTTCGTTTTCTTACCTTCCCATGTAATTAACATTGTTTGGAGTTGAGGGGTCCATGAATTTACTACTTGTCCATTGCCGAAGCCAGATTTCAGTCGAAAATTAAAAGTTGTTGACAACAGATTGCCCTGAGGGCATCATAAAAAGAAATCTTGGTTGATGCCTGAGGGAAGGCAAGTCAAATCTAAGGTATCACCGGTAAGCTTCAAACACACAGGTTGCTTATATGCATTGTTAGGTCAGACGATGCTTTCAGGCTCTGGTCATCGTATTCGAGGGAATTAAATGTGGTGAAGAATACCGCCTGGAGTGTGAATCCGGATCTTCTCTCTGTCCTTCCCCTTCGCTTGCCCTCCCTCCCCCGCCTGCTACCCAGATTCCCGTGATGACTGGCAATCAGAATTGGAGAATGAGTTGCATGGACACTGAACACTTATGTGGCATGGACAGGCCCTGGCTCACATGTCACTCCCGTTCACCCTCCCTCCTCCGCTATCCCTACCTCCCCCGTCTGCTACCCAGATTCCCGTGATGATTGGCAGTTGGTCGGACCTGGACGCACTCAACGTCATTTTCAACTACCTCACACCCTGGCTCACAATGATCGGTGGCCTGGTCATCACCTGGCGCATCGGGCGCTGGGGTGAGTACAGGAAGCCCGCTCGGCAGCCAATGCCTACGGGAGCCGCGGAGGAGACCAGGTGTGTTGCGTTAGGTGCAGTTGTCTAGGCTGGGCTACATTTAAGCTACAATTCAGCTACAATTCAGCTACACGCTAGCTACATTTCAGCTACATCTCAGCTACACATCATCTATGTTGCAGCTGCTCCCTGACCGCCTGGGGCTCCTGAAGGAGTCAGGGGGGACGCAGTTTCCTTTTTTCGTTACGTGCTGTAGTGCACGCATGCAGGGTCTTGCTATTGCAATAATTGCTGTACAAACCAATTTTTTATTTTCGTGTCCGCCAGACCATCTTCGACTGGCTGCCAGGCAGCGACTGCCAGGTCAACAGCGATAAAAGACCTTGATCTCGGCCTGGACAGCAGCGCTGGTTGCACCCGGCCCTAATGTGGCTGCATGCCATGATATAGCTGAATGGTGGCTGACCGCGTCTATAAATCAAAACTTGTTGTCCCCACTGCCCTCAGGTTGGAGCCGACTTTTCCACCAGCTGGGAAGGGAGGTCAGGATGTGGAAGCCCCCGGGGTACCAAGCACTGTCCAGTACGATCAGGTAACATTACGGTAAAATAATATCTTCTCAAAGAATCACTGATTCAATGACTTCCATCTGTAACTTTGTATAAACTTCAAGCCGGCTTGCTGAATAAAATATTAATCAGCCGTCCCGTCCCCATCGCCCACCAAGTATTGCCCTGTCATGACCTGGTTGAGTCATCACTTCATGCATACATTCAGCAGGCCCGCCGCCCCTTTCATCCAAAACCAATACTCGACACCCCGCCCAACGCCCCTATTGCCCGACACAGTTCCGACGCTGCATCACTCCCGACATGGCAACTTATGCCCCTTTGCAAGACCTGGCTGCATACCTTTGCATGCCTGGTATCAAACACATGTCCTGGACTCCTATGCAAGGCCTGGATGCATACCTCACATGGAACTTGTGTTCTTGAAGTTCCTTGGCTAGGCCTGGCTGCATACTTCAAGCCACATATCATGTGCTTATGCGGCGGGTATGCACCGTTCTAAACATATCATGCTTATGTCCCGTTTGCCCGACAGCCGACAACCGCCTTTGGAGGTGAGGAGTACCCGGCAGGCCCTGAAGAAGTGCCCAACAGGCCCTGAAGTCCTGAAGAAGTACCCGGCAGACCCTGAAAAAGTACCCGGCAGACCCTGAAGACCTGAAGAAGTGCCAAGCAGGCCCTGAAGGCCTGAATGAGTACTCGGCAGCACTGCCCACTCCAGCTGTGTGAACTACATGACCTCCAAGGACTTTCCAGTTAGGCTTGTTCCTCATAGTTGGGATGTTTAATACAGAACGGGAATTACGTCATGTATTCCCCCCTCAACGGGTTTCATTTCTTGCTCAAAGGTGTTTGAAGTTTAGACTCTTCAGGGGCAAGGGATACGGGTTGCCTGATTTTTTTGTTGTTGTTCTTGTTGTTTGGAAGGTGCACTAGCTTTTCTTTCTCTCCACTTGTGTCTTCTCCCTTGCCTTTTTCTAGCCGACTTGATGTTTGCCGACGTGGCCGAGCTTTATTGTAAGCAGGGTTACAGAGGTGTACTAACGTCATAAACCTCTGGGCTCTGCTCAAATGCTCGGCTGCGTAAGGCTCCTGTTGATCATAACGTTGCTTCTATGTACTTGAAAGATTATCAAAGCTGGAAATTCATGCATTCTAAAATTTGGGATTAGAAGGATGCAGTCGTCTCAACGAGTCTGGTTACTTTCATCAGCACTTAGCATCCCGCCACATGATCTTCTCTGCCCCCGACTAGAGCGCCGGGTTCCATGTTCCTGCCCCCTCACATAGGAGGATGTCATGGCTGCACCATGGCCCAGGCTGTGCATGGTAGCTGGAATTGAGCCTAGTCACTCATTCCCTACCAGCCCCACGTGGCCGAGCGTTCAGCAGGGCCCAGCGGGTATGCATTGTTCTAAACTTAGTAGCCCGCAAAGCTGTTGCTGGATAAGTCTGCTTCAGGTTTCATACCCCCGGGGAAAACACATGAACTGCGAATATTCCTTCCTACATTTTGGCCACACAACGGAGCATGACTTGGCACCGCAAGTCCTGCTGCTTTGGGCCTTTGGCCACTGCCCCCCCTGTTTGCTGGTCTAGGTATTTACCGGTACATCATGCAGTAGGCCAGGGATTTGCTGGTTGTAGGGACCCCCTGTTTGCTGGTCTAGGTATTTACCGGTACATCATGCAGTAGGCCAGGGATTTGCTGGTTGTAGGGACCCCCTGTTTGCTGGTCTAGGTATTTACCGGTACATCATGCAGTAGGCCAGGGATTTGCTGGTTGTAGGGACCCCCTGTTTGCTGGTCTAGGTCAATAACGTTACACCTCTGGGCCCGCCCGCTCAAAGCTCGGCAGCGTGGGCGCCCAACTATTCAGAAGGGGGAAAAGAAGAAACTAAAAGGCAGAGGGGGGGAAAGGAACGAAAGGGAAGGCCGTGAAGGCAAAGAAGACCAAGTTTGACACCTGAGTTCCACTAAAGACTAGCCCTCAACAAATCCTCCACAGAAAGAAAGTCTACAAAGGCAAGCGTATCCCACCCTTGCTCGGTTGCGAGGGCGCCCCATTGGTCAGAAGGGAGAGGAGAAGAAACTAGAAAAGGGGGTCAAAAAAGGACCAAAAGGGAAGGCCGGAAAGGCAAAAGACCCTGGAGACTAACCCTGAACTTAACCACAGCACAGTCCACAAAAGCAAGTGCATTCCACCCCTGCTCAGCCTGGTACAGCTGGTGGAGGTCAGTGGCAGCGCCCAGAGGACCTGCCCACCCCCGCTCCCGTAACTGGTCCGTGACATTAGAGCACTGGAAGCGCACATGTAGCGCCTCTCCTATTGTTCCTTTCCCCCATTCTTCCTTTCAGTTCCTTCTTTACTCCCTTCTGAATTTCAGTTGGGCGCCTATGCGGCCGAGCTTTGAGCGGGCCCAGAGGTGTAACGTTATTGACACATGTAGCGCATCCTCCACCTGCTCGCTTTCCCCCCGTGCTCAACACCGCTGGCAGCAGCGTGCCTCTCGCCGCTGATTGTTGCGCCGTCCTCTGGTATAAGCCGTGGTGATCGCGCCGAGCCGCAGTCGCAAATTGATGCGCTTAACAAGCACGCTCCCTCTGGCTAGTGCGGTTCCTGGATGATGTAGGTGTTGTCCCAATCATCCCAGTGGTGACCACCTGGCGGCCACCCCAAGATGGTCAATGACGTTTCACCTCTGGCTACTCAGCCCCCCCCCAAAGGTAAGCTATTACGAAGATTCCCCAGCGGCCCAGCCCCTTCAAAGCCTAGCCTTGATAAAGTAAGAAATAGAGGAGAGGGATCAAAATAAGACCCCCACCCCCCTGCCAATATCCTGCCCACCAGATGGAAAGAAAAATAAATCAGAATCTTAGGTATGACAGGCAGGATGAGGGTATGGCTGCACATTGGATCAGGTTGTTGGGTTCCATGTTCCTTCCCCAGTTCCCCTCACATCCAAGTCAGAGGTTGGCATGGCTGTAACGTGATCTCGAATGTGCATTGTAGCTGGGATTGAGCGTCATCATCCCTTTCCAGCCTCACGCAAAGGCGTTCAGCCAGCGGGTATGCACCGTACAACCTAAACACGAAAATAAAAGGAAGATTCGTTATCCAATAAGAACTTGAATGAAATTTTCAGGCGTGCTATAGCAATGTCCCTAGGTGTGTATTCATGCATCCCACTCACACAATTTAAAACTTAAGAAGATAAGCGAACGGGGTGAATGAAGAAGCCATTCATAAATACCACTAAATCAATGACATAACACCTCTGGGCCCTGCTCAAAGAGGCTCGGCCGCGTGAGCGCCCAATTGTCTTATTGGAAGAAAATAAAGGAAATTCAAGGTAAGAGGAAAAGAAGGAGACAAACTCAAAGGAGGAAGAAATACCACCCCAAAAAGGAAAAGGCAGCCCGAAGTATCCTTGCCCCTCTCAAGCCTTTTCCCCAAGAAGGCAAAGAAAAGCAACACAACTAGGCCTCAACAAAGCGTACGATGTCCGCAATAAAATTCCGAGCCTCCCATCCAAGCCTGCCCCAGTACAACTATTGAAAGTCTGTGGCGCCCTCCGGGGGGCCTGCCCAACCTCTCTCCCTAAGCCTCTCTTTCATGCTGGGGCACTGGAAGCAGACATGCAGCGCATCCTCCAAATGCTCGCCATCTCCCCAACACCGTTGGCAGCACCGTCCGTCACGCTGCTGACCGCTGCGCCGTCCTCGAGTGTCAGCCGTGCTGACGGCGCCTTGTTCGTGCACACGCAAACACACTCCCTTCGACTGGTGTTGCCCCTGGCCTGCGCCAGCACAGCGCCCGCCGTAGACTGAAACAAGGTGCGGTAGGCGACCGTAGCCTGTGTTCAGTGACAGGATCTCTAGGGTCCCCTCTGCCAGCTGTATTCAGCTGCCCGCGGGGTAATGTGCATGCATGCGGGGGGCTGGGCATGCATTCGGGGGCTGTCAGTACTGGTGGAAGCTGTGCATGCATGAAAGATGTTGCCCAAAAGGGTGGGATGCTGTGTTCGCTGGCTCAATGCTGTACATGTGGGCTGAAACGACACACCAAAATGCGGTGAATGCTCTTGTAGCAGGCAAAGGTTCAGGCAAGCTTCATACCAGTAAAAGTAGGACCTGCAGCTTTAGACGCCTCAGGATGGGCTGCAGCAGCGATCAGTCCACCCTCGCCTGCAACACCCCCTTCCATGGAGGCCTTGTGGGCACTTGGTACGATCGGAATCGAGGTCGATAAATAACAAGTAATGCATGTATTTAATGGCATGCGCTCCTCTTCAAAGATGACGGACTTAGGAAAAAATGACGTCACTCACTTGCCTACGTTTGCAAATAATGGCATGTCATTTGACTGAAACGTACTTTTACTCTCCAAGGGAGATCGATATCTGCTCTCTGGGGGGCATGTTCCCACATCATTCATGCAGATTACCTCCGCCTTGAGCCCCAGCTTCCACCTCCCCTCGCCCATTTCTCATCATATGCGATGTTTTGCCCGGGAAGTGTTACCGTTGGTAGCATCTCACTCCCGCAAGCATGCTTGATGTCACGGTCTCTCGCCGTGTTACATGACACGAACAGTTGACTGTACTATCGTTAGTTGGTGCGTGGCGAGGTTCGTCGCGAGCTTCCGGCCACGACGATTTCACAACTGCTTCCATCTTCCTCGCTTCATTTAAACCAAGAATCGACACCGTTATCCTTCATCAAGCCACAAGTTTCACTAGGCGGCCATATCTCTAGGACCCCGCTTCACCATTGCATATTTTATTGACGTGTTCGATTATCAGCTACGACGTTGATGACATCGTGCGTCCCTTCGATCCCGTAAGCCCCGCCGACTGGAGCCGTGTTTGTCAGCTGGCAGTCGTCTGCTCCAAAGATCTCTGCCCGGTCTACCCCCCACAATCAGCTTGCCAAACACGTATACGCACCCTAACGCGAACGGGTGAGTCCTGGACCACGCGCGTCTGCTGTCTGGGCTGTGGCTTCTCCATGGATGTAGCAGGGCTGTAGCGGGCACAATGGGTGTATCGCAATCTGCCTAGTGCCAGATTGGGGCCCCGCGCAAGACACATATATAATTGCGCCAGTCTGCCTAGCGGCTTCGAGTCATGCAGATGTCATGAAGTCTAAAGGTCGCCTTATATGAGGGTACCGGTATGTGTGCATGGCCGTGTCACTAGTGTCACTCGCCGTTTATTGCACGCGCGCCCCTATATTTCCGAGTTGCGTTTCCCTCATGGGACGTACGAGCGAGCAATCAAGCGAGTAGGCGTATCTAATCTACTGCGATGTAAGGGCATTTGTTTTATAATGGGTATCGTGGCGCCCCATGCAAACGAAGTGCAGCGCGGTTAGGCATGTGTCGTAGCTCGTGCGTGCGTAAGTAAGCACATTCATATACACTTATTTATTACTAAGGGTCGGTCACACTCGCTGTTTGGGGCATGTCTGGACTGGCTAATATCGCTCGAGAATCGAGATGGATGTGCCAGGCAGATTCACGCTAAGTCAGGGCGTGTTTCATTATCTAAACTTTCCTTACGTTCTCATAACACATCAATCAACTGGCAGGATTCAGCTGTGCCTTTTTGTTTGCGCTTCGATCTTCAATGGAAGATAGAAGGAAGGAATACGGTATATATGCAAAGAAATATCGATCGGCAGAAGCGCCACTGGCGCAGCCACTGCTAATTCGACACATGCATCCACGTATTTTTCTTTTTCTTTGGACTTAACAAGGTGTGAGGCTGGCCGCCCAACCCTTGCTAAAAGTGACTGAGTGAAAATAAAAAACCTGAGACGCTGACACAAAAAAAAACAGCCTGGGTGCGCTAGGTGCGCATGGGGCCCTCGTCGGCAGCTGAGAAAAGGCGACCAGAAACAGGACAGGCACACGAGAAACAAGCACTCACAAGGCCGCAATAATTCAGTGTAAAAAGTTTGATCAAGGTCTAAACAAAAAGTGTTACCCCGCCACGATACCCCTCTAGATTAAGCACACTACCACCGGAATCCCACCCGAAAGCGGCTGCACGTCTCCACCAAAACCGTGAAAGTGGTACCCAACCTACAAAAGGAGACAAAAGCTGACAGGAAGCCAGAAAAGGAGATGCCTGGACACTGATAGGGCAAAGGGCAAAAGAATCCCCGCAGGCATGGCCCCCCACCCACACGTCTGCAGTCTGTCCACGCCAGTAAGATAAATGCCCCCTGCACCACGCGACTCCTCAACGTCTTCTCCAAATCGACATGTTTTACTGCCGCAGCTGCTTGCGCATTCGAAAGCCGTGCACACGAGTGGAGTGAGCTGATTGCGCGCCCTGCAACGTCAGCGACAGAAACTCGCTGCAGAAGCAATATTGTTTTCCATTTATATCACAGTAAATCTTCCCCTGTAAATAACGCATTTCCCCATCAAACGTCCACTGCAAGTTTTTTTTGGGCAAACCATCAAATTCTGGACAGGCCAGAATATGATACCTGGCCCTTTTTCTTGAAAATATCAGGGAACCGCTCGCACTCATACCAGTGTGCCGAGATGGAGCATTGCATCGGCCCCAAGATCCTCCTTGCCACACCCACCTGCCACAAAACAGTACAAACAGTGACCTCCAGTGGTCAAATGTAGCAAGCAGGGTTTTTTCTGTTCGTGTTACTTCATGGGACGAATTAACCAAGTCCCAAGCACTCAGGCCGGAGTCCACCTGGCTTAAACTGCCTGATAGACACTGCTTCGCGCTTTCGCACTGCCCTTGTTAATTTGACATTGGGGGGATAGGGTGACCAAGTCCCAGGCTGCTGGACACTACCTGGCTAAACCTGTCTGATTACTCTGATAGACACTGCTTCGCACTGCCCTTGCTTGCTAATTTGACATCGGGGTGATAGAGTGACCAAGTCCCAGGCTGGACTCCACCTGGCTAGACCTGTCTGATAGACACTGCTTCGCACTGCCCTTGCTTGTTAATCACTTAATTTGACATCAGGAGGAAAAGGGTTGAGTGACCAAGTCCCATGCTGGACTGCGGCAGGGCCCCCACTCTGCACCTCCAGCCTCAAATGCAATCCAATCAAATGTGGCACTCAGGGCTGGGAGTAAGGAAAGTAAGGGACGGGGCTCAAAGGGGTCCAGGATGCAGCAGTGCAACGTGGGACCTAGGGGCCACACAGTCCGTGCCGGCCGCATCGTTGGGGACAGCAGTGGTAATCGCCAATTGCTCACAGCACTGCCTGGAGGCAGGGTCTTTCACTTCCATGGTTCCAAAACCATCCCTTCCTTACTCTGCCTGCAGGCTATTACTGCATTATCTCTTACAATCGGAACAAGCTTCTACGCTGGGCTCAGTCGTCAGCACAGCAGATCCAGCCATCGGTCTGGACAGATCCACTATCATCGCAGCGGATCTAGCCGTCGGTTCGGACAGATCCGCTGTTCACACTGCAAATTTAGCTGTCCGTCAGGACGGCCCACATACGATGGAGGTAGGAAACCTGGGGCTCTGAACCCTAAACCCTGAACCCTAAATCTGAGGCTCTTAACCCTAAACCTGTGGCTCTGAACCCTACACCCTACACCCTAAATCTGAGGCTCTTAACTCTAAACCCTAAACCTGAGGCTCTGAACCCTAAACCATAAACTACCCCTGAGGCTCTGATCCATTAACCCTAAACCCTGATCCTGGGGCTCTGAACCCTAAACCTGAGGCTCTGAAACCCTAAACCCTAGACCCTAAACTAGGCATAACGCGGGGCAGACAAGAACCCTCCCTAGGTTTTTTTATGTGGTGATGTCATGTATGGGGCAAAATGAAGTGTGGGGCAGGAGTGTGAATCCATCAGCTAAGCACAGGTACTGACGGCGTATGTATTGTAATAATCATGATCACTGGGTAGTATTAGGTACCGGTATTTTTTTTATATAAATTATTTAAATGCGCAAGCAGAGGTACCTCACGTCCATAAGATTGAGGAGGGCTTCACCAGCTAGGTCTCATCAGCCAGCATATTTTTTCATGCTGGTTCTCATTCCCTGGCTTGCCCAATTCACGACGTGTGAGCAGAGGTACCGGACGATCCAAAAGATTGCCGAGGGCTCCTACGGCAAAGTCTTCCTCTGTGAAGACATACAAGACAACGACGCCGTGGTGGCCATCAAAGTGTTCCTAAATGCAGGCACCAACCCGATGGTGAGAATTGGGTGTCTTGAGGACTGGCAGTTTTACGCCATAATGGCTTCTTTTGTGACGGGGCGGATGTGGCTACGGCCCCAAGCTGCGCTGCTTCCTTAATCTCCATGCCCTAACATGGTGTAGCTTTCTTTCTTTCTTCTTGTGAAGACAAAGGGGACAGCGATGCCGTGCTAGCCATCATAGTATTCCTCAACGCTGGCACCAGCCCGATGGTGAGAAATGTAGGAACAGGCAGGTTGTCCCATTAAGGTGTTCCTCAGCACCGGCGCCAACCCCATGGTGAAAACTGCAGGAAGTTGTGTCAGGTTGTGCTTCGAAGGCGTTCCCAGGCGCCGGCACCAACCTGATGGTGAAATTGAAGCACTCCTTGATGGCATCGATAGCAGCGTACACGACCCTGATGCCCTGGTGGCCATGGAGGTGTTCCTCGGCATTGGTGGGGACACCATGGGCTAGGTCAGGGTTTAGGAACTGTGATATGTTGCAGGGTTCAGAGTGCGAGGAGAACATGTTGCACCCGGCCATGTTGCTGAAGTGTAGCTGAAGTGCAGCTGAAGAGGGCTTAGGCAAACAGGGGTAAACTGCGTGGTTATGAGCAGGTGTTGAAGAGTGTAGAGCACAAGGCGGCACCGTGCTGCATCAGGCCCTTCTACCAAGGCTGTGGCCCAGAGGTGCAACGTCATTGACTAAAGGCCATTGTGTAGCCGAATTGTAGCTGAGACATACGAATGTACTCTATGACTTTTGTGATTGTTGTGTGCAGGTGCTGCAGAGTTCGGAGCGGGAGGCGGCTATGCTGCAGCTATGCAAGGGCCATCCAAATATCGTGAGGCTGTATCAGGCGTACCGCAGCAACAGTGGCAGGTGGGTTGTACAGCAAGCCAACCGGCAGCCAGGCATGTTAATTAAAAACAATCTTTCTGAATCGGGATCTAACTTGAACAAGGTACCGGTGACTGTAAATAATTTTCCGGCCGCTAGATATTAATAACATTTGCAGCATCATGCTGAGTTTGTATATGTATCTTCTATATGGAGAACCTACCGTTACAAAAGAGTGATATTACCGCGTCTGGGATTATTCTGGACACCAGTACTGGAATACAAGTGACGTTCATTTGTTTACCACACGCTACAACTGGATAACGACGTTACACCTCTGGGCCCTGCGTAAATAAAGCTCGGCCACGTCGGCAAACACGAAGTCAGGCAGGAAATCAAGGGAGAAGGCACAAGAGGAAAGGAAGGAAGCAAGTTGACCTTCCAAACAACAAGTATAAAAACAAAACGGTCAGGCAAACCGTATCCCCTGTCTCTGCAGAGACTAGCCTTCAACTGGTGATGGGGAGTGGCCCATGCATGCTAGCCCACACCATCAAAGTCCATCGATTGTCAAAAACCTTCCTTTATCAGAATTTGTTTCTAATATAATGTCCATCGTCTTGATAGTGCCGATTCAATCTCTGCTAGGTATACCTGGTGGTAACGGCGCGGATGTGGCTACGGCCCCAAGCTGCGTTGTTTCCTTAGCCTCCACGCCCTGATAGGGCGTAGCTTTCTTTCTTTCTTAGGTATACCTGGTGGTGTCGGAACGTCACAGACATGCTGTCACCCACGTGATCAGCAACCAAGCATATTACAACATCACCAACATCTGACAATTATCCCCAGAGCAGGGTGTACCTGGTCATGGTGTATGCCCCACATGTACTCCTCCACATCTTCAAGGACACTGCGTCATGATAGCTCTGTGTGTTTCCAGTATTTATCTACCACATGATAGGGCATCTTGTCGGCATAAATTGTGAATTGAAGATAGACGGTGCTGTTATACCGGTATGAAATGTATTTTTTGTATGTAATGCAGGGTGTATCTAGTCCTTGAGTACGTCCCACACGTTCTCAGCAACGTCATAAGGGAGCATCGCCCCCAGGGCGGCCTGCCCATCGACCTGTGCTGGCACCTGCTGCGACAGCTGCTTGTCGCCGTCCGCTTCCTCCACAAGCACCAGGTGGGCCGCCGCGTTGGGTAGGGTTGGGGGGAGGGGGGTCAATGCTGAGTAATTCACATAGGGCACCCTAACATAGGGCACCCTAATATAGGGCACCCTAAACACTTGTACCGGTACCATAGATTTGCTTTGCCTTCCCTCGTAATTAATGATGTTTGGGATTGAGTGATCCATGAATATGCTTACTATTAATTGGCGGCGCCTGTTTTTAGTCAGAAATCGAGAGTTTTGGTCTATATTTATCTTTGAGGGCAAAGCATAAAAGAATTCGTTTCTTCATACCCAAGTGAAGTCAAATCAAATCTACGGTCATATTGCCATGTAATAAAACTTACGAACACTGAGCGTGAGGCCATGGAGGAAAGAGGGATCGAAAGCTTGATCCCCCTGTGGCGCATCATTTACTGCACGAACACCGGGTGGGGCGCCCGCGGCAACTGGATAACGAAGGCACCGGTTTATCGACTTCCAAGCCACCAACGTACAGCCATGTTCCGCCTCTGCGGTTTCTGGGTTTTTAAAGCTGAAGGATAAATGGGCACAAACCACTGCCGCCCCCCCCCGCTCTGCATACATAAATGGCAAGCACCGACACACGCCCACCCCGCTCCACCCACTGATCTGGTGCTCCCTGACCCCCTCCTCCTCTCTTGCATCCCAGATCATGCTTTTTACCATGATATGTTGGTGCTGATTTCCCCCGCCCCGCTGCACTTGCCCTGCAGATCGAACACCGGGACATCAAGCCCTCCAACCTCAAGCTGACAGAGAAATGTGTGTCTACAGATACTCACCGCTGCGCCACACCCGCCCTCCTGCCCTGCAGATTATGCATCGGGACATCAAGCCCTCCAACCTCATGCTGACCGAGGACAACGTGTTGAAGGTGATCGACCTAGGGCTGGCGAGACAGCGCAGATCGCAGAGCGAGGCGCTGACAGAGTATGTGCAGGTGAGTGATGCAGGGGTCAAGGGATTGACCAGAAACCCTGAACTAGGCGTGCTGGCGGTCATTGTGTAAGGCCTGGCGTGACAGCGCAGATTGCAGGACAAGGCGCTGGCGCTGTACGAGCAGGTGCGTGGGTCAGAGGTTAGGGTTTCAACCCCACACCCTAAATTAGGCGTGCTGGCGGTCATTTGCGTTAGCCTGGCAAGGTTGCCAATGAAGGTATCAGAGTGAGGTGCCGATGGAGTATGTGTAAGGGAGTGGGTCAGAGGTTGGGGCATATCCCCACACCCTAAACTAGGCGCTCTGACGGTCAATGGCATTGGTCTGACGAGGTTATGCAGGTTACATGAGGGATGCTAAATGCATGGAAGCGGATGAGTCAGGGTTCAGGGGTAAGTGTGTGGCAGTGAACGGGTCAGGGTTGAGGGTTGAGTACGTGCAAGTTTGTCGCTCAGGGGTTTGGGTTAAGAGTGTGCAAGTTTGTGGGCCAGGGGTTCGTGCTAAGAGTGCGCAAGCGAGTGGCACAGAGTTTTAGGCTGAGCGTACGCCCCGGGATGCATTTGCCCATCCACGTAAACAGCCTTGGGTTCCCTGATGCTGCCCAAAAGGTTTTAGGGGTGTGTGCAGGTGATTTGTACAGGTTTCATGTGTAAGGGTTGAGGGCTGAGGGTACGCCCCGGGATGCATTTGCCCATCCCTGGATATAGCCCCGGTTTCACTGATGCTGCTTAAAAGGGTTTAGGGGGGGTGCAGGGGATTTGTACAGCTTTCAGGGTTGAGGGTTGAGCGTACGCCCCGGGATGCATTTGCCCATCCCCAGGTACGGCCCCGCTGTCGCTGATTCTGCTTAATCCCTATTCTGCATCCACTGCTTTCCCATCAGCTGCCACATACACAATGGTATTCCGCCCTAGAGCTGCTATGCTGTTGTTTCCCTGGTGTTGTTTGCCGGTAACACGTCGAAGGCATATTTTGTATATTTAAAAACGGCGAAAACGGCTGATTCGAATATAGTGGTGCAGCCGAACCCCTTTTAACCTCTGGTATTATTTTTCTTCCACGTTTCTCACAGATTCCTTCAGTCCTGCTGGTCCCTTGCCCCATATCTGCTGTTGCCCTTTCCCGCAACCCTCCTTCGTGCTCCCTGCTCAATTTTCCATGACTCAGTCTAGGGTTCAAGGGTTTAGTCATCCCTCTATTCCTCCTTGTTTTTTCCGACGGCTACCTACCTGCTGGTATCGTGCCTCACAGCTGCTGGTGCCTTTTCCATCACCTATCTTTTGAGTCCCCTGCATCGCCTCAGACTGCTGAAGACCAGGGTGTAGTATAGTCAGTGGTACAGTCTTCCGGCATCGTATTTCCGAGCTGTTGGTGTCATGTCCCTCTCATCCGCTTCCCTTGTCTCATTTAAATGCTGCAGACCCGCTGGTATCGTGCACCTGAACTGCTGGTTTTGGCGCACTATGGCTTGGAGATCGACATCTGGGCCATTGGTGAGAGGGTGGGAGGGGAGGGAGGAGGGGGCGTGTGCTGGGTCTCTTTGGAGACGCCTCATCAGATTAGCATCTGGGCCATTGGTGAGAGGGTGGGAGGGGAGGGAGGAGGGGGCGTGTGCTGGGTCTCTTGGGAAACGCCTCATCAGCTTAGCATCTGGGCCATTGGTGAGAGAGTGGGAGGGGAGGGAGGAGGGGGCGCGTGCTGGGTCTCTTGGGAAAAGCCTCATCAGATTAGCATCTGGGCCATTGGTGAGAGAGTGGGAGGGGAGGGAGGAGGGGGCGTGTGCTGGGTCTCTTGGGAAAAGCCTCATCAGATTAGCATCTGGGCCATTGGTGAGAGAGTGGGAGGGGAGGGAGGAGGGGGCGTGTGCTGGGTCTCTTGGGAAAAGCCTCATCAGATTAGCATCTGGGCCATTGGTGAGAGAGTGGGAGGGGAGGGAGGAGGGGGCGTGTGCTGGGTCTCTTGGGAAACGCCTCATCAGATCGACATCTGGGCCATTGGTGAGAGGGTGGGAGGGGAGGGAGGAGGGGGCGTGTGCTGGGTCTCTTTGGAAACGTCTCATCAGATTAGCATCTGGGCCATTGGTGAGAGGGTGGGAGGGGAGGGAGGAGGGGGCGTGTGCTGGGTCTCTTTGGAAACGCCTCATCAGATTAGCATCTGGGCCATTGGTGAGAGAGTGGGAGGGGAGGGAGGCGGGGGCGTGTGCTGGGTCTCTTGGGAAAAGCCTCATCAGCTTAGCATCTGGGCCATTGGTGAGAGAGTGGGAGGGGAGGGAGGAGGGGGCGTGTGCTGGGTCTCTTGGGAAACGCCTCATCAGGTTAGCATCTGAGCCATTGGTGAGAGAGTGGGAGGGGAGTGAGGCGGGGGCGTGTGCTGGGTCTCTTGGGAAAAGCCTCATCAGCTTAGCATCTGGGCCATTGGTGAGAGAGTGGGAAGGGAGGGAGGAGGGGGCGTGTGCTGGGTCTCTTTGGAAACGCCTCATCAGCTTAGCATCTGGGCCATTGGTGAGAGAGTGGGAGGGGAGGGAGGAGGGGGCGTGTGCTGGGTCTCTTTGGAGACGCCTCATTAGCTTAGCATCTGGGCCATTGGTGAGAGAGTGGGAGGGGAGGGAGGAGGGGGCGTGTGCCCCTTGGGGAAAGCCTCATCATATTAGCATCTGGGTCATTGGTGAGAGAGTGAGAGGGGAGGGAGGAGGGGGCGTGTGCTGGGTCTCTTTGGAAACGCCTCATCAGATCGACATCTGGGCCATTGGTGAGAGAGTGGGAGGGGAGGGAGGAGGGGGCGTGTGCTGGGTCTCTTGGGAAACGCCTCATAAGCTTAGCATCTGGGCCATTGGTGAGAGAATGGGAAGAGAGGGAGGAGGGGGCGTGTGCTGGGTCTCTTTGGAAACGCCTCATCAGCTTAGCATCTGGGCCATTGGTGAGAGAGTGGGAGGGGAGGGAGGAGGGGGCGTGTGCTGGGTCTCTTTGGAAACGCTTCATCAGCTTAGCATCTGGGCCATTAATGAGAGAGTGGGAGGGGAGTGAGGCGGGGGCGTGTGCTGGGTCCCTTGGGGAAAGCCTCATCATATTAGCATCTGGGTCATTGGTGAGAGAGTGGGAGGGGAGGGAGGAGGGGGCGTGTGCTGGGTCTCTTGGGAAACGCCTCATCAGCTTAGCATCTGGGTCATTGGTGAGAGAGTGGGAGGGGAGGGAGGAGGGGGCGTGTGCTGGGTCTCTTGGGAAACGCCTCATCAGCTTAGCATCTGGGCCATTGGTGAGAGAATGGGAAGAGAGGGAGGAGGGGGCGTGTGCTGGGTCTCTTTGGAAACGCCTCATCAGCTTAGCATCTGGGCCATTGGTGAGAGAGTGGGAGGGGAGGGAGGAGGGGGCGTGTGCTGGGTCTCTTTGGAAACGCTTCATCAGCTTAGCATCTGGGCCATTAATGCGAGAGTGGGAGGGAAGGGAGGAGGGGGCGTGTGCTGGGTCTCTTTGGAAACGCCTCATCAGCTTAGCATCTGGGCCATTGGTGAGAGAGTGGGAGGGGAGGGAGGAGGGGGCGTGTGCTGGGTCTCTTGGGAAACGCCTCATCAGCTTAGCATCTGGGCCATTGGTGAGAGAATGGGAAGAGAGGGGGGAGGGGGCGTGTGCTGGGTCTCTTTGGAAACGCCTCATCAGCTTAGCATCTGGGCCATTGGTGAGAGAGTGGGAGGGGAGGGAGGAGGGGGCGTGTGCTGGGTCTCTTTGGAGACGCCTCATTAGCTTAGCATCTGGGCCATTGGTGAGAGAGTGGGAGGGGAGGGAGGAGGGGGCGTGTGCTGGGTCCCTTGGGGAAAGCCTCATCATATTAGCATCTGGGTCATTGGTGAGAGAGTGAGAGGGGAGGGAGGAGGGGGCGTGTGCTGGGTCTCTTTGGAAACGCCTCATCAGATCGACATCTGGGCCATTGGTGAGAGAGTGGGAGGGGAGGGAGGAGGGGGCGTGTGCTGGGTCTCTTGGGAAACGCCTCATCAGCTTAGCATCTGGGCCATTGGTGAGAGAATGGGAAGAGAAGGAGGAGGGGGCGTGTGCTGGGTCTCTTTGGAAACGCCTCATCAGCTTAGCATCTGGGCCATTAATGAGAGAGTGGGAGGGGAGGGAGGAGGGGGCGTGTGCTGGGTCTCTTCGGAAACGCTTCATCAGCTTAGCATCTGGGCCATTAATGCGAGAGTGGGAGGGGAGGGAGGAGGGGGCGTGTGCTGGGTCTCTTGGGAAACGCCTCATTACCTTAGCATCTGGGTCATTGGTGAGAGAGTGGGAGGGGAGGGAGGAGGGGGCGTGTGCTGGGTCTCTTGGGAAACGCCTCATCAGCTTAGCATCTGGGCCATTGGTGAGAGAATGGGAAGAGAGGGAGGAGGGGGCGTGTGCTGGGTCTTTTTGGAAACGCCTCATCAGCTTAGCATCTGGGCCATTGGTGAGAGAGTGGGAGGGGAGGGAGGAGGGGGCGTGTGCTGGGTCTCTTTGGAAACGCCTCATCAGATAGACATCTGGGTTATTGGTGAGAGAGTGGGAGGGGAGGGAGGAGGGGGCGTGTGCTGGGTCTCTTTGGAGACGCCTCATGAGATAGACATCCGGGCCATTGGTGAGACAGTGGGAGGGGAGGGAGGAGGGGGCGTGTGCTGGGTCTCTTTGGAGACGCCTCATGAGATCGACATCTGGGCCATTGGTGAGAGAGTGGGAGGGGAGGGAGGAGGGGGCGTGTGCTGGGTCCCTTGGGAAAAGCCTCATCAGATTAGAATCTGGGCCATTGGTGAGAGAGTGAGAGGGGAGGGAGGAGGGGGCATGTGCTGGGTCTCTTGGGAAACGCCTCATCAGATCGACATCTGGGCCATTGGTGAGAGAGTGGGAGGGGAGGGAGGTGGGGCGTGTGCTGGGTCTCTTGGGAAAAGCCTCATCAGATTAGCATCTGGGCCATTGGTGAGAGAGTGGGAAGGGAGGGAGGAGGGGGCGTGTGCTGGGTCTCTTTGGAAACGCCTCATCAGCTTAGCATCTGGGCCATTGGTGAGAGAGTGGGAGGGGAGGGAGGAGGGGGCGTGTGCTGGGTCTCTTTGGAGACGCCTCATTAGCTTAGCATCTGGGCCATTGGTGAGAGAGTGGGAGGGGAGGGAGGAGGGGGCGTGTGCTGGGTCCCTTGGGGAAAGCCTCATCATATTAGCATCTGGGTCATTGGTGAGAGAGTGAGAGGGGAGGGAGGAGGGGGCGTGTGCTGGGTCTCTTTGGAAACGCCTCATCAGATCGACATCTGGGCCATTGGTGAGAGAGTGGGAGGGGAGGGAGGAGGGGGCGTGTGCTGGGTCTCTTGGGAAACGCCTCATCAGCTTAGCATCTGGGCCATTGGTGAGAGAGTGGGAGGGGAGGGAGGAGGGGGCGTGTGCTGGGTCTCTTTGGAAACGCCTCATCAGCTTAGCATCTGGGCCATTGGTGAGAGAGTGGGAGGGGAGGGAGGAGGGGGCGTGTGCTGGGTCTCTTTGGAAACGCCTCATCAGCTTAGCATCTGGGCCATTGGTGAGAGAGTGGGAGGGGAGGGAGGAGGGGGCGTGTGCTGGGTCTCTTGGGAAACGCCTCATCAGCTTAGCATCTGGGCCATTGGTGAGAGAGTGGGAGGGGAGGGAGGAGGGGGCGTGTGCTGGGTCTCTTTGGAAACGCTTCATCAGCTTAGCATCTGGGCCATTAATGAGAGAGTGGGAGGGAAGGGAGGAGGGGGCGTGTGCTGGGTCTCTTGGGAAACGCCTCATCAGATAGACATCTGGGTCATTGGTGAGAGAGTGGGAGGGGAGGGAGGAGGGGGCGTGTGCTGGGTCTCTTTGGAAACGCCTCATCAGCTTAGCATCTGGGCCATTGGTGAGAGAATGGGAAGAGAGGGGGGAGGGGGCGTGTGCTGGGTCTCTTTGGAAACGCCTCATCAGCTTAGCATCTGGGCCATTGGTGAGAGAGTGGGAGGGGAGGGAGGAGGGGGCGTGTGCTGGGTCTCTTTGGAGACGCCTCATTAGCTTAGCATCTGGGCCATTGGTGAGAGAGTGGGAGGGGAGGGAGGAGGGGGCGTGTGCTGGGTCCCTTGGGGAAAGCCTCATCATATTAGCATCTGGGTCATTGGTGAGAGAGTGAGAGGGGAGGGAGGAGGGGGCGTGTGCTGGGTCTCTTTGGAAACGCCTCATCAGATCGACATCTGGGCCATTGGTGAGAGAGTGGGAGGGGAGGGAGGAGGGGGCGTGTGCTGGGTCTCTTGGGAAACGCCTCATCAGCTTAGCATCTGGGCCATTGGTGAGAGAATGGGAAGAGAGGGAGGAGGGGGCGTGTGCTGGGTCTCTTTGGAAACGCCTCATCAGCTTAGCATCTGGGCCATTGGTGAGAGAGTGGGAGGGGAGGGAGGAGGGGGCGTGTGCTGGGTCTCTTTGGAAACGCTTCATCAGCTTAGCATCTGGGCCATTAATGAGAGAGTGGGAGGGGAGGGAGGAGGGGGCGTGTGCTGGGTCTCTTGGGAAACGCCTCATCAGCTTAGCATCTGGGCCATTGGTGAGAGAGTGGGAGGGGAGGGAGGAGGGGGCGTGTGCTGGGTCTCTTTGGAAACGCTTCATCAGCTTAGCATCTGGGCCATTAATGAGAGAGTGGGAGGGAAGGGAGGAGGGGGCGTGTGCTGGGTCTCTTGGGAAACGCCTCATCAGATAGACATCTGGGTCATTGGTGAGAGAGTGGGAGGGGAGGGAGGAGGGGGCGTGTGCTGGGTCTCTTTGGAAACGCCTCATCAGCTTAGCATCTGGGCCATTGGTGAGAGAATGGGAAGAGAGGGGGGAGGGGGCGTGTGCTGGGTCTCTTTGGAAACGCCTCATCAGCTTAGCATCTGGGCCATTGGTGAGAGAGTGGGAAGAGAGGGAGGAGGGGGCGTGTGCTGGGTCTCTTTGGAAACGCCTCATCAGCTTAGCATCTGGGCCATTGGTGAGAGAGTGGGAGGGGAGTGAGGCGGGGGCGTGTGCTGGGTCTCTTTGGAAACGCCTCATCAGATAGACATCTGGGTTATTGGTGAGAGAGTGGGAGGGGAGGGAGGAGGGGGCGTGTGCTGGGTCTCTTTGGAGACGCCTCATGAGATAGACATCCGGGCCATTGGTGAGACAGTGGGAGGGGAGGGAGGAGGGGGCGTGTGCTGGGTCTCTTTGGAGACGCCTCATGAGATCGACATCTGGGCCATTGGTGAGAGAGTGGGAGGGGAGGGAGGAGGGGGCGTGTGCTGGGTCCCTTGGGAAAAGCCTCACCAGATTAGAATCTGGGCCATTGGTGAGAGAGTGAGAGGGGAGGGAGGAGGGGGCATGTGCTGGGTCTCTTGGGAAACGCCTCATCAGATCGACATCTGGGCCATTGGTGAGAGAGTGGGAGGGGAGGGAGGTGGGGCGTGTGCTGGGTCTCTTGGGAAAAGCCTCATCAGATTAGCATCTGGGCCATTGGTGAGAGAGTGGGAAGGGAGGGAGGAGGGGGCGTGTGCTGGGTCTCTTTGGAAACGCCTCATCAGCTTAGCATCTGGGCCATTGGTGAGAGAGTGGGAGGGGAGGGAGGAGGGGGCGTGTGCTGGGTCTCTTTGGAGACGCCTCATCAGCTTAGCATCTGGGCCATTGGTGAGAGAGTGGGAGGGGAGGGAGGAGGGGGCGTGTGCTGGGTCCCTTGGGGAAAGCCTCATCATATTAGCATCTGGGTCATTGGTGAGAGAGTGAGAGGGGAGGGAGGAGGGGGCGTGTGCTGGGTCTCTTTGGAAACGCCTCATCAGATCGACATCTGGGCCATTGGTGAGAGAGTGGGAGGGGAGGGAGGAGGGGGCGTGTGCTGGGCCTCTTGGGAAACGCCTCATCAGCTTAGCATCTGGGCCATTGGTGAGAGAGTGGGAGGGGAGGGAGGAGGGGGCGTGTGCTGGGTCTCTTTGGAAACGCCTCATCAGCTTAGCATCTGGGCCATTGGTGAGAGAGTGGGAGGGGAGGGAGGAGGGGGCGTGTGCTGGGTCTCTTTGGAAACGCTTCATCAGCTTAGCATCTGGGCCATTAATGAGAGAGTGGGAGGGGAGGGAGGAGGGGTCGTGTGCTGGGTCTCTTGGGAAACGCCTCATCAGCTTAGCATCTGGGCCATTGGTGAGAGAGTGGGAAGAGAGGGAGGAGGGGGCGTGTTCTGGGTCTCTTTGGAAACGCCTCATCAGCTTAGCATCTGGGCCATTGGTGAGAGAATGGGACGAGAGGGAGGAGGGGGCGTGTGCTGGGTCTCTTTGGAAACGCCTCATCAGCTTAGCATCTGGGCCATTGGTGAGAGAGTGGGAGGGGAGTGAGGCGGGGGCGTGTGCTGGGTCTCTTTGGAAACGCCTCATCAGATAGACATCTGGGTCATTGGTGAGAGAGTGGGAGGGGAGGGAGGAGGGGGCGTGTGCTGGGTCTCTTTGGAGACGCCTCATGAGATAGACTTCCGGGCCATTGGTGAGAGAGTGGGAGGGGAGGGAGGAGGGGGCGTGTGCTGGGTCTCTTTGGAAACGCCTCATCAGCTTAGCATCTGGGCCATTGGTGAGAGAGTGGGAGGGGAGGGAGGAGGGGGCGTGTGCTGGGTCTCTTTGGAGACGCCTCATCAGCTTAGCATCTGGGCCATTGGTGAGAGAGTGGGAGGGGAGGGAGGAGGGGGCGTGTGCTGGGTCTCTTTGGAAACGCCTCATCAGATTAGAATCTGGGCCATTGGTGAGAGAGTGGGAGGGGAGGGAGGAGGGGGCGTGTGCTGGGTCTCTTGGGAAACGCTTCATCAGGTTAGCATCTGGGCCATTAATGAGAGGGTGGGAGGGGAGGGAGGAGGGGGCGTGTGCTGGGTCTCTTGGGAAACGCCTCATCAGATCGACATCTGGGCCATTGGTGAGAGAGTGGGAGGGGAGGGAGGTGGGGCGTGTGCTGGGTCTCTTGGGAAAAGCCTCATCAGATTAGCATCTGGGCCATTGGTGAGAGAGTGGGAAGGGAGGGAGGAGGGGGCGTGTGCTGGGTCTCTTTGGAAACGCCTCATCAGATTAGAATCTGGGCCATTGGTGAGAGAGTGGGAGGGGAGGGAGGAGGGGGCGTGTGCTGGGTCTCTTGGGAAACGCTTCATCAGCTTAGCATCTGGGCCATTAATGAGAGAGTGGGAGGGGAGGGAGGAGGGGGCGTGTGCTGGGTCTCTTGGGAAACGCCTCATCAGCTTAGCATCTGGGCCATTGGTGAGAGAGTGGGAGGGGAGGGAGGAGGGGGCGTGTGCTGGGTCTCTTGGGAAAAGCCTCATCAGCTTAGCATCTGGGCCATTGGTGAGAGAGTGGGAGGGGAGGGAGGAGGGGGCGTGTGCTGGGTCTCTTTGGAGACGCCTCATTAGCTTAGCATCTGGGCCATTGGTGAGAGAGTGGGAGGGGAGGGAGGAGGGGGCGTGTGCTGGGTCCCTTGGGGAAAGCCTCATCATATTAGCATCTGGGTCATTGTTGAGAGAGTGAGAGGGGAGGGAGGAGGGGGCGTGTGCTGGGTCTCTTTGGAAACGCCTCATCAGATCGACATCTGGGCCATTGGTGAGAGAGTGGGAGGGGAGGGAGGAGGGGGCGTGTGCTGGGTCTCTTTGGAAACGCCTCATCAGCTTAGCATCTGGGCCATTGGTGAGAGAATGGGAAGAGAGGGAGGAGGGGGCGTGTGCTGGGTCTCTTTGGAAACGCCTCATCAGCTTAGCATCTGGGCCATTGGTGAGAGAGTGGGAGGGGAGGGAGGAGGGGGCGTGTGCTGGGTCTCTTTGGAAACGCTTCATCAGCTTAGCATCTGGGCCATTAATGAGAGAGTGGGAGGGGAGGGAGGAGGGGGCGTGTGCTGGGTCTCTTGGGAAACGCCTCATTAGCTTAGCATCTGGGTCATTGGTGAGAGAGTGGGAGGGGAGGGAGGAGGGGGCGTGTGCTGGGTCTTTTGGGAAACGCCTCATCAGCTTAGCATCTGGGCCATTGGTGAGAGAATGGGAAGAGAGGGAGGAGGGGGCGTGTGCTGGGTCTCTTTGGAAACGCCTCATCAGCTTAGCATCTGGGCCATTGGTGAGAGAGTGGGAAGAGAGGGAGGAGGGGGCGTGTGCTGAGTCTCTTTGGAAACGCCTCATCAGCTTAGCATCTGGGCCATTGGTGAGAGAGTGGGAGGGGAGTGAGGCGGGGGCGTGTGCTGGGTCTCTTTGGAAACGCCTCATCAGATAGACATCTGGGCCATTGGTGAGAGAGTGGGAGGGGAGGGAGGAGGGGGCGTGTGCTGGGTCTCTTTGGAGACGCCTCATGAGATCGACATCTGGGCCATTGGTGAGAGAGTGGGAAGAGAGGGGGGAGGGGGCGTGTGCTGGGTCTCTTGGGAAACGCCTCATCAGATTGACATCTGGGCCATTGGTGAGAGAGTGGGAGGGGAGGGAGGTGGGGCGTGTGCTGGGTCTCTTGGGAAAAGCCTCATCAGCTTAGCATCTGGGCCATTGGTGAGAGAGTGGGAGGGGAGGGAGGAGGGGGCATGTGCTGGGTCTCTTAGGAAACGCCTCATCAGATTAGCATCTGGGCCATTGGTGAGAGATTGGGAGGGGATGATAGTTTTTTGTCCGTGGCCGATCCCG
Organism: Limnomonas spitsbergensis; assembly: GCA_037349105.1. NCBI lineage: Eukaryota > Viridiplantae > Chlorophyta > Chlorophyceae > Chlamydomonadales > Limnomonas > Limnomonas spitsbergensis. The sequence continues at coordinate 1,604,012 of JAYJMM010000087.1, read as the reverse complement.
CCTTGCGGCAATTAAAAAATATATACCGCGTACCGGTAGTACAAAAAAAAAGAAAAAAAGGTCGCAACGCAGGATTCACCACGGATAATCAGTCAATGTGTGTGTGGAGGGGGGGTGGATGGCGTGTGCTGGGTCTCTTTTTTGAAACACCTCATCACATTGGCGTCTGGATTTGTGTGAGACGATGGGAGGTGGTAGGGGTGTGATCACCGGCCCAGACTGGATGTGTGCTCTTTGACTATCTTCCTTTGGGGGGAAGAGTCTGGGTAAGTGTGTTGGGAGGGGGGGAGGAGGAAGCATGCATCGGCATCTGATGAGGGCAGCATTGATGAAGGGGGGAAGGGGGTAGGTGTGGGGCTATGCTCATTGGCGAGGGGGGGGGTGCTCTATCAATCGCTTACTTAAATTTTCTCCTTGTATCTGCACCGCTGTACCGCAGGCTGCGTGGCTGCCGAGATGCTGATTGCGACGCCTCTCTTCCCGGGGAAGAGCCACCTGGATCAATTACAGGTGAGGGGAGAAGAGAAAGAAATGCATTGGTGTAGAGGCCAGACCGTGGTATAAGCTTCAGGATTTTCGCTACACCAAGCCCTGACGGCTTTGTGCCAGGTTGTAAGTGAAGACTATAGTCTACTATATTGGCTATATGCTAGGCTGTAGGCTTAAGTCCTAGACATAGCCTTAAACCTTAAGGCTAGATCATAAGCTGTAGACTCGGTTCAGCCTGTAGCCTACATGCTAGGTCATAGGCTACAGGCTAGGGCTAGCCCGAAGCGCATTGTCTAGGTCATAGGCTGTAGGCTGGGCCTATAACCTTAAGCGTTAACCTAAGCGCTACCTAATCGCCACCTACTGATCCCCCACCTGGATGTGGATCCGCCTAACTGCCGCCTGAATTGTGCAGATGTTGATCAACTGCTTTGGCGAGCTGCCGCCACCCAACCGCCACCTCACGACCACCTAACTGTTGCATGAATTGTGCAGATGGTGATCAACTGCTTTGGCGAGCTGCCGCCACCCAACCGCCACCTCACGACCACCTAACTGTTGAATGAATTGTGCAGATGTTGATCAACTGCTTTGGCGAGCTGCCGCCACCCAACCGCCACCTCACGACCACCTAACTGTTGCATGAATTGTGCAGATGGTGATCGACTGCTTTGGCGAGCTGCCGCCACCCAACCACCACCTCACGACCACCTAACTGTTGCATGAATTGTGCAGATGGTGATCGACTGCTTTGGCAAGCTGCCGCGCCGCTTCGTTTCCGCTTGCTCTGACGACATAACCGCCGGGCAACTGTTCATGACGAGGGAACCTGCAATGAACAGCACGGGACGATCAGGTCTAGCAGCGAGGTAAAGAGGGGGGAGGCAGCAGCTTACTGTTGACGTGTGCGATAAACGATTATTTCGGAGAACCTGCGAGGGGGGGCGTGGGCGATTTTGTACAAGGATTCCTGGTGGCAGTGTTGCTCACACCACCCCACTCTCAACTGTATGTATGTGATCTACAATTTCAACAAGGGAGCCTAAGGCACACTGAACATTATACGCATCAGACTGCCTTCTTATGTGCTCTCTGGTATGCTGATGTTTATCACGCAACACTTACCTTTTGCCAACCTGCCCTCCCACACCTGCCCTGATCATGCTGTCCATAAATGTGCCTGTTGGTATGTTAGAGATGACCACGCAGTGCCAACTTTTCACCAACCCTTCGCCAACCTGCCCTCCTCCCCCCTTCCCTACTGTCCTTATCAGGCTGCCTGCGAATGTGCCTGTTGGTATGCTGGCCTTTATCACACAATGCATGCAGCTGGACCCCCTCAAGCGCCCGTCTGCGGATGAGCTATTGAATGCCCTACCAGGGTAAGATGGGTGTGGAAGTGTGGTTATGAACGAGCAGGAGTGCGCATGGAAGTGCAAATGTGTGTATGGAAGTGTGGGTATGGGTATGAATGAGCAAGTGTGCGCATGGAAGTGCAAGTGTGTGTATGGAAGTGTGGAAGTGTGCATATAAGTGTGAGTGTGGGTATGCTTGTGTGTATCACAGTGTCACAAACTCCAGCATGCCACATGATGGCCCCCCTAGAGTATTCGTCTATGGATGCGCTTTTGGATGCCCTGTTAGGGTGTGCTGGGTGTGGAAGTGTGGAAGGACAGATGTGGGGGCCTGGGAGGAACCACGCAAATGCCTGATGAGGAAATTTGTGTGCCTGGGCCCCGTCGGAGCACCTCCTTATCTACCCCCCTCTCCGCCCCCCTCTCCTACTCCCTCCCTACAAACTGAGGCAGGGGATTTTACCCCCTTTCTGCCCCCCTCTCTGACTCCCTCTCAGCAAACTGAGGCAGCAGATTTAACCCCCTTTCTGCCCCTCTTTTCGCCCCCCTCTCTGACCCCGTCTCTACAAACTGAGGCAATGTTTTTAACAGATATCCTCAACTCCTGCCTCATGACTTAAGGATTTTAGGGTGAACAGCATGAGGCTCATCTCAATCCCGTTCACCTCCTGCCCCAGGTACCAAGCTGCGAGGGCCCCCACGTCGCCAGGCCCTCCGACCGCAACAAAACGGCCGCACCGATTCTCCTCTAACAGCATCACGGGGTCAACTTTCATCGGCAGCGGGGCGGGGACAACAGGCTACATAAGCAGCGGGGCAGGTATCACAATCGTGCGGGCACTCAGCGACAGCATCCCTGACCAGATACCGGCCTTGCACCGTGCCTTGGAGAGTAGCTTGCCTACGCCGCCGCCGCCGCTGAAAGGTGTATTCAAGGAGAGGTTGGAGATGCGAGCTTCGGACAGCGCGCTGCCGCGGCGCTCCGTCGCGGCTTCGGGGCTGATGGGCGCAGCGTCCCGCTCTGTTTGGGACTTGCCGGCAGCCGTCCGGGAGGCGAACGATGTGACGTCAGCCAATCTCCGCGCTGAGCTGGATGCAAAAGACGTGCCACTCTCCTCTGACGACGCATTCCCGAGAGCCGTCGCGACCAGGGCCTGTTCCGCCCGGCGGACCAACACCTGCTCGGACCTCCGGAGCGAAGCGTGGCGCGGAGTTCCCAGGCAGGCCCAGGAGTCGGAGCCGCAGAATTACAAGGCGCCGACCAGGGAGGCCTCTGCAGCGCTGGATGATGCGATGAAGCTGCTGGCGTGCAGACAGATGGAGCTGAGCGGTGTGAGGAGATCCGTCGCGGAGCTTTGTCCCTCGAGCGCCCCTCGCGCACAGGAGGTGAAGGCGATGGCGTCGTCAGAGTCTGCCTGCCTAACTGGCAGGCAGGCTTCGGATCCTTCTGGCATTATTCCAGCCGCCCACCAGCCCACCGCACCGCTGCTGCACCGACGAGCGCCCCATCTGCTGATCCGCAGGTGCGTGTAGACAGCGCACCGGGTACACTCCTCACACACGATCAGTTCCTCACACATTCTCACACACTCCTTACACATTATCACACATTTCCCACACACCTCACACATTTCCCACTCACATTTCACACATTTTCACATGCCTCTGACACATTCCGCATGTATTCATCACACTCTTTCTTCCATTGCCTTGTTTGGGGGCCTTCTGCAGCCTCTGGCAGAAAGGTCGGGGTGTATCTTGCTGGGTCTAGCGCGAAAGCTTTCCTTACGCGTTTTACGTGATGGAAGAGTAAGGTTTCATTGAGCACCAGCCACCCCTGTGCCGATTGGGACCAAACTTAATGAGAGCTGATTTTGACCAAAATTTGGAGCTGATGGGGACTAAACCTTGGCTCGGCCAACCAACAACTCGAATGCTGATTTAGGGCTAAGCTTTAATATCTAGAGGAGCCGCACGGGGTCCCTGGAAGTCCGGGCTCTGGAAAGGAGGGACACAGTACATGGTCCTCATGCCCCCCAGCCCACCGAACAGGGTTTCGAAATAACAAGTAAATGCTGTGGAGCAACCTTGCATCCAACTTTCTTTCATACTTGCGCTGCAGGTTTTAGTAGGGCAACCAGCCTTCAGCCTCACCTTGTCCTAAAACTTGAAAATTTCTTGCAAGTAAAACAGTAGCTCGTCGGATTTTACGCGGATTTACCGCAATCCTAGGGCCCAGCCTCGCCAGTTTGTTGTCCTTTCCCTCTAGTTGAAAGCGTAAGGTGCTTATTTCTATCTTTGTGCACCTTGCGCTGGTCATTTGCTTACCCTGCCTTTCGTGTGATTCAGAAAGTCTAGCTCAATCGACGCGGTCGTGGCCGGACCAGCGCAAGGCGCCGAGGAATCCGAAACGCGCGCGGTGTCAACGGACGCTTCTCTCATAGGAATAGCCGACGTCATGACCAAGTCAGCAGCAGGATCGGTCGCTGCGGCAGTCACCAAAAGCATGCCCCTGTCACGGATGCTCAGTGGCTCCTGCATGACGAGTTGCCCGGCTACGCTGGTCTGCTCCGGAACCTCCTCCGCGGCGGAGAACGTCCAGAACGTGGCGTACAGCGGCAGCAACGTCCTGGGGGGCAGCTACCTCAGCAGCAGGCGTCGGACGAGGTTGCTGATCACGAAGCCGCCGGCTACAGCTGCCGCGGCCGTTGCTGTGGGTGTCCCGAGGTCGACGCAGCAGCAGCAGCCGGCTACCTCCACCACCACCGTGGATGTGACTCGGCCGGCGAAGACCGCTGCGCTGGTGTATCCCTCAAAGGCCGCTGTTCAAGCCGAGGCAGAGAGGAGCGAATATTTTGGGTGGGTGCACACTCGTGCCAGGAGAAGGAAAGAAAGACTGAGATTCCTTATTGCCGGTCGTGTTAAGGGAGGGTACAGGAGTCCTTAGGCCGCAGCGATTGATATCATACTGAAGGGTACTTTTTAGTGGACCAGTTGCCACTCTTACCTGACTGAGCGCACAGGTTTCTCCATCCCCTCAGACAGGTACACATGATGGGCAGATGAGAACCCATGACCATGCGCAGATCCAATGGCTTTTATGGAAGAGAGCTAGGAAACTGAGGTTCATCAGTACTGTGATATGATATGCCTCTCCACACAAGAAGCATTCTCCTGGGATGGGGGATGCATGTAAATGCGAATTGTAAATCGTGAACGCCAGTTTCCAGTCAAAAATCGTTTTTGTGATCAGAATTTACTTACAGGGCAGCATTTAATGGAATTATTAATTCAGACCGAAGGAGCAGCAAATGAAAGCTGAAAATACCGGTATATAATAAGAACCAGAGGGTAAGTACCGCAATCTTCGTTTCAGTCTGCGCGTACCGCAACACCGGTAGTACCGATACTTTAATGAAGGAAAATATTGTTTTTATTATTAATTCAACAGGAGGTTCGATAATAATGCAAGAATCATTCGCAGACTGCCAAATTACCGCGCATGTCAAGTTTCCGACTTCAGCGGGCTCGCAGTCGACGCACCCCTCTAAATAAATAATTCTGCGCGAACTAGAATTCGTGGTGCCGTAAACAGGTTAGACTATGCATTAAATTAATTATTTTTGGAGGTGCGAGGAGTGGTGCGCAAGTTGTCTTGAGTTGTCAGTGTTTAGTGTAAACCGGGTGGACTTACCGGTACCTCAAAATTAATTAATCATTGAGGTGCGCGGACCTGGATGCGCGCTGATGTCAATTCAAAAATCGCCGCTGCGCGGAGTGTCAGGCAGGTGAAATTAATTTTATCGTACCTGATGCGCGGCGTTGAATTAAATGATCTGCAAAATTTCCGACGCTGCGCAGCCGTTTTGAATGTTTTGGGGCTGCGCGACGAAAAATAAAATGATTATTTGGTGGGGTGCGCGGACCCTACCTATCTGGTTTTACGGTGCTTATTTTTATTTTGCTTGGAATTCACAAATTGTGAGGCTAGCCGCCCAACCCGGAAACCTCAACCTCAGGCGCAACCACCAAAACAAAAACAGCCCATCAGGCGCCCTCGTAGCCTACCGGTAAGTCATGTTCTTCGCTGAGGCCCAAGGGTTATGTTTTACTATTTTATCCCATCTCCACCCGCCGCGCAGAAGCTACGAGAAGCTGCCGGTCATCATCGGCTCCCCAACAAAACCATCCCGCACCATGGCATGCCCAGCGGCATGCCCAGTGAACCGCACTGCCCTGCACCCTGCTCAGCAGCCGGCCCAGCAACTGCCCCATCAGCCCGGGTACCTCATCTTAGGCAGCCGGAGGCTCAGCGGTGGCATCGCCAAGTTTCATGCAACTGGATTCCTGCAGCCGAGCAGGTCGGGGGACTTGGAGGCTTCTTGAAACGTGGGTGTAATGGTGGCCCGATCAGCAGCAGTGTGGCCTGCAGCGCGAGAACAGCAGCAGTGACTTTGAAGCCCTCGGTCGCGGCCCGGTGCCACTGGTCAGCTTGGAGCAGGTGGGCGCCTTAAGGCCACTCCCGCGAAGGGTTATCATCTGCCGCGCGCGGACGACGTCGGACGTTCTAGATACGTAGCGTTGCTGTACGGTACAGGGGACAGACGTCTTGAAAAAGAAAAGCTGGAGCGTGGCCTGAGTAAAACGGCATTTGTACTGCCGTGCCCCGAAATCAAGGAAAGGAAAAATCGAATGAATGCATAGGGGGGGCCTGGCGATAAAACACTTATTAAGAATAGTGTGGCTGGGTGTGTTGAAATCACTGTACAGATGTCTAGAGTCCTAATAGACGCTTGGAGAACTCAAAAGCACAAAAGCACCATTCACCGATCGTCATTCACGGATCATTGTTCACCCTTAACCATTAACCGTTTGCCATTAACTTGCATGTCCTTCGTGTAGGTCGCCACTTCCGTGGCCATTGCTTTGATTAGGAATTGTTTTGCCACTTACCTAAGGCCCAAGGAAATAGTTTTGACTGGGGGGCAGGGATATCTCAGAGGGAGCGGCCGGTGCAACTTGCTTGGGGCTGATTGCACTTTGACTGCGTCTTGTCAGTGGGTTGCTTCACATCTGTGATGTCCCTAACGTGTTCATCCGAGGTGTTGTTCTTGTTCACTGGAGTCGGTGTTTTGCTTGTATTTGCTGCGGGTGACACCAAGGAGGCGAGGGAGCAGAGCTACTGGTCGGGAGCTACCGGCTGGTTGGGGACTGTTGGTGGGAGGCCGCAGATGAAGCAAGCATGGTGTCTGTGCCAACAAATGACTTTGCATGCTGATGTTAGTTGTCCCCCCCGATGGCTGTGAATATTAGTTGTTGCCACCTGGTGGGTGTGCGTGGATGTTTGTTGATTGCCCCCTTCCAGTGGTCGTGAGTGTTTGTTGATTGCCCCCTTCCAGTGGCTGTGAATGTTTGTTGATTGCCCCCTTCCGATGGCTGTAAGTCTTTGTTGATTGCCCCCTTCCAGTGGCTGTGAGTGTTTGTTAATTGCCCCCTTCTAGAGGCCGTGGGTGTTGTTGTCACCCCCCGTGGCTGCGGGTGTATGTACAGAGAGAGGTCGGCCAGCGAGCTTATTATGCCCCAATTGTTGATGTCACCACGGCATGTGTTAATTTATATGCAGCAAGCATGATAGTTGTCCTGCCTGGAGGGTGGGCTGTATCAGTGATCATTTCTTTGTGTGCGAGACGGCTGTACTGCTTAACTGGATGCATTTCTGAACGTTTTCTGTGCATTCAAGCAGAGACGTGTGATGCTGCGTGCATTGGGTGAATTGGATTTCAGAGTTCAGCTGAGTCGGTTGGGTTACTAGTTGGACTCCAGTGTTTGGCAGGGTGGTTCGTGGGTGCGGGGGGTAAGCCATTGTTTATACTGATGCCATTGGAAATGTTCCGTGCCGTTATAATAGGCGGCTGAGGTCAATCTCTCAAAAGTCATACAGACTGTGTCAATCGTGTCCCTCTTTTTCGAATATGTTTGAGGAGCAACTTTTCTTCTAGATACGTGTACCGCCATTACCGCGCTACAACCTGGGAAGGTACAGACCTCGCTGTACCGAGTGTATGTTGCCATTATGTCAGATTGAGGTTTGGATCGGAGAGCGCCTCATTCGTCTGAAGCTGTCCAGAGATTCCCCCTCGAGTGTCAAATTCTAGATGTGCTATTTTTGTCTGTTGCAGTATATGTGGTGAATGACCAGCCAGGTCAGCGGATGTCCGGTGCTCTATTTAGCATGAGGCTGGAGAGGTGTTGTTTCTCAAGCCCAGCAGATCGCCACTGGTGACGTGTTCTGCAGGTTGAGGCGTATGTCTTTGCAGAATGCACCCCTGCTTCTTGTTCAATCTAGTTTACATTTTGCTAAACGAGCTCCTGATTCCTGTTTGATATACCGTAGTTAAAATGTCATATCTTTACTACTGCCAACGATGTTTTCAAGTTGCGCCAATTAAAAGAAGACACCAGTTTGCCAGCTCATCCGGCCACGCAGCTCAACTCTACCCAGCGGTTCAAGGCTGGACTTCAAATTCTGCTGTATGGAATGGAATTTTTAACAGTAACGGTTTGTGGTACTGTGGCCCCTCCTAGCTGACTTTTTGTTTGCCGACGTGGCCGAGCTTCATTTCAGCATGTCCCAGAGGTGTAGCGTCATTATCTTTGGCCCCTTGGCCCCAGCTGCTCCCATGAACCCCTTATTGTAGGGTTGAGTAATTTTCCTGTTTATAGCAGTCCGCAAGTAGAGTTTATAAGGTGCGTTATAGATGTGCGCCGTCAGGTATTCCGCGGGCATCCTGTTTCTGCCGTAGGTTTTCGATAGAGGCTGCAGATCGGGCTCCAGTCCGGACCTGGCAGACACACACTATAACATTGCACATGCCATGATGTGATGAGTCGTCACGTGCCAGGTTTTACTAATTATGGATATTTATGACATCCCGTCTTTAAATCCCGACACTTTTTCATGGTTTCAGGTTTGGATGCCGCGCCGGGCACTCAAAAAAAAGTCATCCAGTCAGCCTGGTTGTTTCATTTCTGTGGAATAGGGATTTCAGTTGTCCACACCATTGGTTGTTTTCCAGAGTCTACACTAATTCAGAGTAACCCGTCTGTGCTCCGGTGGGTATCAGAGGCACATAGATGTCGTTCAGAATTTCTGCTGCGCCGCTGTCTTATGGCGCTCGGTTAACGTTTTCACTTTGAAGTTGTAGATTTACCTGAAGGAAATGCGTGTCAGCAGTCAGTGGGCACTGGCACTGTCGCAAAGAAACTACGGGGAAGGTCAAATGCCGCACTGCGACTGTAAGCTGGCGGTTTGGAAACGCACAGGGGGCCGCCAAACATTTTCTCGTTTGCCGTCCTAGTTGTTTACTACTCTAGGTAGTGCTCGAGTGGAGGTTGGGAGGAACCTGCCCCATTCATTAAATGTAATGCTTTGCTGGAATTGGTCGGTAATTTGGCCTGAGGGCAGCATTACAAAATAGTGTTTGCATACCCGAGGGAAGAGAAATCAAATCTACATAGGTCTTGTTAGTAATTTCCAGGGGCAATTTTGATAACTGGCAAAAATGCTGAATCTGACTAGGCATTGCTGAGGCGGAAATTCGCAATAAACGCTATGGCAAAACAAGAAGTCAGCCACTGTGAAGTGAAGTTTGTGAATTTTTTACAGTCCAACAGAGCATCACAATTGAAGCATGTGACATGTGCCGTAAACCGGTACAGGCACTTGATACACTGTAAAGCCTGTGATCGGCACAGCAAGACAGCACTGAATGTCTCCTCCCGACCTATTCCCTTGCCATTGGCGGGGCAGTGAAGTTTTTCTCTTCCAAGAGTGGTGTCGACGGCTTGGAGTCCTGGCTAGGTAGGGTGGATGACCTGCATCTCACACCAAGTCACAAAGGCGGTCCCTGCTTATTTTGGCATTCTCCAGCCAGCCTCGGCTTCAGCTACAATTTTCACTGCAGCACAGTATAAGGCCGTGGGGATTTCCTTAAGCAGGACGCGTTGTACAACAGGAGGAGTGGAGGACAGACAGCAAGAAAGAAAGCTACGCCCCGTGGGGAGCGTAAGAGTTGATAGAGTTGAGGAAACAGCAAAGCCTGGGCCGAAGCCACATCCGTGCCGTTGCCGTTAGTAGTGGGGGACAAACAGCAAGCAGGGTGCGGAGGATGCAACGACGCAAGCAGCAAGACAGAGACTGCAGCGAGGCAGACACTGCAAAACAGAGAGACAACGAACAAGCAATGCATGGCGGATAATGCCTAGTGCCTAAAAATCAGAAATGGGATCATACCACATATCATCCCACCTACCATGCATCCCCACCATGCATACCGAATATCATCCCTCCATGCATCCCCTGATGCGAACGCTTGCTACTGGTCTGTCAACACTCCCGTGCTTGAGCGCAGCAAGCTTGTCAACGTTTGGTGGTGCATACATTCCTCCTCCCTCTTCCGTCTCGTGGGGGATTACATACATTGGGGATTTATTGCTGCTGTCTGGGGCGTCCGATTAGAAAGTTGTCATGTGTATGTTGGATTTTGAATCTGAATGTTCTGCGCTGCTGAAGATTGTTAATCAATATAACGGCTTACGGGCCACTCGGGCAATGCGCCACGCATGCAGGCGCTTCTTGCAATAGATTCCTCCGTCAGAACTCTGGTCAGAACTGTGGTTCAGTGAGGGCTATCAGCCAGGCAGAATAATACAGGTGATCGATGAGTTAGATTCATACTTTGTCATGTTCAGGCAGCAGGTATGAGGGAGCAGGCATCACATTTCCTGCATTATTGAAACCATAAAGCAGACATGTCATACCTGGTGATTTTCAATAACGTATAATTGCGCTGAGCCTCTATCGTGAGTTCCGAGCGAGAAAGTGGACCACGCTCCGTGTGTCCGCCTATTCCGCCTCGGTAGGTCCGCACGTCCTCAGTTGAAGAAGGTTGGTCCGCCTCGACCGATCCTCCTTCCCGCTGCGCCCTCCTGCTGCAGTCCGTCCTCATCTGCGTTTCCTCGACCTAACTTCAGACTGAAACCAAAATCATTCCACTCAAAATGATGTGCAGCGCACGTCTGCTGAGACACCTGTCATCGACTACCATACGGGGGAAGCGAGCGTCGGTCTGTCGGGCAGCTAGGAGGAAGCCGCTGCTTGTGACGCTATGGCCAACTTGCTAGCAGCCATCAAGGCCAATGCTCTTTTAGTCGCGCTGGCCCTCACCAGTGTCACGCTCCTCATTTTGGCAGGTGAATTAAGTCGGGAGTCGTCTGGCAGGTCAGGGTCACTGAGTGCTGGGCTGGGATGGAGGTACCATGTAGAAGAATACGTGCGCCAGCAGTGCTGAGCACTACTATTCATTTTAGTGTGCACTGGCGTACGAGTAAATGCATGGACCTGGAACGGGATGGATTTGATGCATGCATGCAAGACAACATACACCGAGCATACATGCATGCGTCCGCATGCAGGAATTGAGCGGTCGTGTTTGATTCAGCGCACTGAAGGGCCAACTTAGGCAGGCCGCTGCGCAGCAACCATAGGGCTGATGGGGACCAAACATTTCCTGGCCTACGACCAATGGACAGATGGAAATCCTGAATACCCCCCCCCCCCATAATGGTCTTAGTAGCTGAGCATGCTTCACCATATCTCCAAGTATGCTGAGATGTAGCTGAATTGTAGCTGATATTCTGAGTCACCCTAACTAAAAAATGGCATGCACTTGAGCATGCTGTCCATGCACGCAGTGTGAAGTATTGGTTATACTAGTGTGCAGCAGGCCACCTTTGGCAGGCCACCTTTGGCAGGCCACCTTTGGCAGGCCACATTTGACAGGCCACCTTTGACAGGCCACATTTGGCAGACCACCTTTGGCAGGCCACCTTTGGCAAGCCACATTTGACATGCCACATTTGGCAGACCACCTTTGGCAGGCCACCTTTGGCAGGCCACCTTTGGCAGGCCACATTTGACACGCTACCTTTGGCAGGCCACCTTTGGCAGGCCACCTTTGGCAAGCCACATTTGACACGCTACCTTTGGCAGGCCACCTTTGGCAGGCCACCTTTGGCAGGCCACCTTTGGCAGGCCACATTTGACATGCCACATTTGGCAGACCACCTTTGGCAGGCCACCTTTGGCAAGCCACCTTTGGCAAGCCACATTTGACACGCTACCTTTGGCAGGCCACCTTTGGCAAGCCACCTTTGGCAAGCCACATTTGACACGCTACCTTTGGCAAGCCACATTTGGCAAGCCACCTTTGGCAAGCCACATTTGGCAAGCCACCTTTGGCAAGCCACCTTTGGCAGGCCACCTTTGGCATGCCACCTTTGGCAGGCCACCTTTGACAGGCCACATTTGACATGCTACCTTTGGCAAGCCACCTTTGGCAGGCCACCTTTGGCAGGCTACCTTTGGCAGGCCACCTTTGGCATGCCACCTTTGGCATACCACCTTTGGCGGGCCACCTTTGGCAGACCACCTTTGGCAGGCCACCTTTGGCAGGCCACCTTTGGCAGGCCACTTTTGGCAGGCCACCTTTGGCAAGCCACTTTTGGCAAGCCACCTTTGGCGGTCCACCTCTGGCAGGCCACCTCTGGCAGGCCACCTTTGGCAGGCCACCTCTGGCTGGCCACCTTTGGGCAGGCCACCTTTGGGCAGGCCACCTTAACCAGGTCGCGCTGTGCTGAAACCACTGGGCGGATGTGGACCAAACTTTGACTAGCCTTCGGCTGAAGCCCCGAGCAACAGGGCTAGCCGCACCAGGCCCCCCTTGGCGTAAGCTAAGATGTATCTTAACCGCAGCTTAAACACCCTACCATAATATATAGTGGTGAGACAGCATGAACCCATTGCTTAGCATTGTATATTATACAGTGGGTGCCCAGAGCACCTTTGGCAGGCCGCTGCGCAGGCACTGCTGCACATGTGGGGGGTGAAACGGCCTGGGTTAAATGCAACTTGGCCTCCTGCGCCTGGCCTCCCTGCCAGACGGGTGTGATGCAGCTAAATATTAGCTGAAGTGCGCTAAAAGAAACTTTGCCTGTCGCGCATAGCGCCATAATGCTAGCTTTTACAGCCAGGAAGTACCCCGGCCAAAATTGTTTCTGAATTGTAGCTGGATTACTTTTAAATTTTAAACTCATTTTCAAGCTTATGCTGTGCGTGTGTTGACTTGCAGGGAGCAAACATGACAGCCTGCCAAATCAGATGCCGCGGCCCATGGCAATGAAATCGACACACCTGAGACTACCACAAGATCCTAGGCGGCCCAATGCCTCCGACTCTGCATCCAAGGACAGCATGGGACGCGACAAAGCAACTGTGCAACAACAGGCAACCCTCATCCTGCATTCAGTATTGGATCTGGTGGCCCCAGCCTCAGCAAATGCCGCCACATCCAACACCACCTTGAAATCGGACGCCACAGACGACTCAGCCAATGCCGCCCTCAGCTCCTTTGAGTCTGATGCTGGAGCAGCCCATGGTACGGATCACACCGCCAAGGCCAGTCAAGAACCGGAGTCCGATGCCCCAGGTTCTGCAGCTGCCAACATCCCCCCTGACCCAGTCTCAACCAAGGCCAGCATCATTACTTTAAAGCCTCAAGTCCCAAACGCCACCACTCTCGCCACACAGCCCGACCAATATTCGCAGTCCAGGGACACCGCAGCGCCAACGAACGCGTCAGGCGACACTCGGCAGCCAGATGAGCCGGTCTCAGCAAGCGCCAGCAGCGTCACTCCAGCGGCTGACGCACCATCATCAGCAAACGCTAACAGCGTCACTCCAGCGGCTGACGCACCATCATCAGCAAACGCTGACAGCGTCACCCCACAGGCTGACGAGTCAGTTTTGGTAAATGCCAGCAGCGTCACCCCCAAGCCTGACGAGCCAGTCTCGGCAGATGCCACCACCCTCACCCCTAAGCAAGACGAGCCAATCTCGGCAAACGCCAGCAGCGTCACCCCCAAGCCTGGGGAGCCAGTTTCGGCAGATGCCACCACCATCACCCCCAAGCCAGACGAGCCAATCTCGGCAAACGCCAGCAGCGTCACCCCCAAGCCTGAGGAGCCAGTTTCGGCAGATGCCACCACCATCACCGCCAAGCCAGACCAAGAGCCAGTCAACCCAGCCTCCACAGATGCTCCCATCGACCCCCCCATAGCCGCAAAGACTGACCTAGAGCTGTACCAAGAGGAGTGGCCTGGCATCGGCCGCGACGGCCTTATCATCAGCGAAATGCAAGGCGCGGACCCAAGTATGGACCCCACACATGTACAGCAAGCGGGGAACCTGCTGTACAATCCTGCTAAGAACAACCCGTCTGGCAGCTCCGAAGTCTCCTACCATCTGGCGGTGAGGAACTAAATGCATGGTTTCACCCAACGCCCTCAACCCTCAGTTAATATGTTACATATTAGGCATCACGCGGCTGGCAGCTCTATGAAGTCTGATACCATTTGGCGGTGTAGAAAGGAAAGCATGGTTTCACCTGGAACCCTAGGAGACCTAGGAGAAGCAGCAATTCTTCCTGCACAAGCCCCCCCCCTTCCCCCCGGCCGTAGGCTGTGATTTACCTGGAGTGTAGCTGAAGTGTGGCTGAGGCAAGCAAGACGAAACGATGTACCCTTGCCTCTCATGTCTTTGCGAGGCGCAGCTCCCCCACTCTCTCTCCCCCTTTCCTCTCGCCTGGAAACAAGCCTGGGCAGAAACCTTCACCGGCGGTGCCTTATCACTGCACAGTCGAAAGGAATCATCATGATTGGCACATGCATGCAGTGCTCAAATCTGGCGTCAGGGACTGCAGCTAAATTAGGAAGTGTTGTTGCTTTACATATTCCATCCGTTAAGATCACCATGGGAGTTCAAAGAAATAATCATGATTGGCATGCATACAGTGACCACATGCGAGGGCCACATGCACACCCGGGCTGCTGTTTGTGTTAGCGTCTCGGGTTTTCTAGGCTTGGGCGGCTGGCCTCACACCTTGTTAAGTCCCAGCAAAAGAAAGTGACCACAATGCGGCGGCAGTCACTGCATCTAAATGTTGATGCTTTGTATATACACCATCTATTAAGATCACCATGGGAGTTAAATGGTGGATGTTTTGCCGTTTGACAGTTTAAGGCGCGTTTGCGTGCATGTTATCACTGTTTGTCTTGGGTGGCTAGACACAGTTCAGGAACACTGAAGCAACATTTAAGATCTAGATTTAGGTCTACAGCGGGGGGAGGATGCATCATGCCCTGATGCTTGTCTTATGGGTCGTAGGCTAGCCAAGGTGGGCAGACTAGGTTGGGTCATCATCAGTCCATGAATCCAGTACCGTAGATTGACATAGACTTCACTTACAATTAATTAATGATTGGCCTGCGCGGACATGGCTGCGCGATAATAATGATTAAAAAGTTGCCGCTGCGCGGATTGTCAGTCAGATGCTCAAACAACTATTTAGGGGGGGCGCGCTTTGAATTGCAAGCAGAAAAAATAAAAAATTGCGCGCTAGCGTGCGACTGTTTGATTTAACGACCATTCCAAGATCCTTGTCAAGTCTGCTCAAGCAGGCCAGCATAACACTATCGGTGACACAGATGAGCACTTCAGGTACAGGTAGCTAGCAAGTGCTGCTGAATTGGCTGAAAGCGCTGCATGGACAGATATTAAAATGATTGTAACTGATGCGCGATGTTAATTTAAATCACTTAAATGAGTCAAGTAAAATTAAATTGAATTACAATTTACCGCAGCACGGCCGTTTATATTAGTTTTTAGCTGCGCGGCGAAAATTAAATGATTTCTGTGGGGTTGCGCTGACCTTAGCATATGTCGATTTTTTGTAGTAAACCAGCGGCCTGACAAAGGGGATCTGCTGGTGTTTTGAATAAGCAGCTGTCAGACAACGGCCAAACTGGAGCGCAACAAAAATAAATTTTGAAGCGGCTATTAAAAAATGGATTTGTATTTGTATGTTAATCTGCATGATGCTGTCATACAAAGAGCTACTCCCGCATACTCTAGCCCACCCGATTCGGACTAAGTTAGGCCCCACCTTGCCACATGTCGATCCATGTCGCCGAGACGCGGGGCCAGTGGTCTTGCGGGCACTCTGCGACCGGGTCACCTCGGACGCAGGGTCGCACACCCCCACCGTGATGTAGTTGGTGCACACCAAACCAACATTGCATGCTTGTTGCGCACGCAGATCCTTGCGTGCGACACACGGGGCCAATGGTCTCGAACGCTTGCCAGCGCCCTGTTGTCCGCCTTCACCTCGGACGCACGGCCACACACAACCACTGTCATCTGGTGCCGTCAACGAAGCAGCAGCAGCGACGCAGCCAGTCTGTTTTACAACCTCCGTTTCAGCCGTCACGTGCGTCTGTGCGAGGGTAGCGTTCTTACCAGTTTGACCAAAGGATCCAGATATACTTATCGTCCTCATAGGTTATCAGGATCGTAACATCATGCTTGACAGTGTTTCTGTTTTTCTGGGTCAGCGGTGTACTGGAGGGTGCATTATAGGCTTCTAGCTACAATTCAGCTACATCTTGGCCTATGGCTATTGGTAGTTACTGCCCGGTGCAGCAAGCCCTGCCGGTCTAAGTTCAGTCCCCCAAACAGTGCGAGGTTGTGGCCGCCTGGCAGACCTTCTTAGCT